>WBMY01017616.1:783585-825439 GCA_013397315.1 Donacobius atricapilla
AAGCTGTAACAATTGATGTGCTGGCTTTCCCCTCTGGGCCCTTTTAAAGGGCTGGTGGTGGCTGGGGGTTGCGATTGCTGCTTTTCAAGAAGCCATGACAGTCACGTTAAGATCTTTGAAAAGAATTGTATAATAGGTAGAGTGCAAAAAAATGAGATAATGGTAATTCTCAAAGGGATACATACTTTAAATTAAAAAGCCACAGTACTGCGGATGTGAGCATTATATTAATGCTTCTATGACTCAAGCCTCAAAGCTCTTTCCTCTTCCTCAAGCTGTTTACTTCAACCTTGAAAATGAGGGCTATATGGTGCCCTGACACGGCCAGCACAGATTGTAACTGGAGTTATGATTGCAGGTGCTTCACGTTCTTGGAAAAAGTCAAACTTTTGCAGTGCACTTTTCACGAATAATCTGTGCAGAAGAAAGAATGTGTTGGAATGTGGAAAGATTAAATGTGGTTGTGCCAGGGGTGGGGGAAGCCCTGGCCATCCCTTCCAGCAGGCTGTAGGTGTGGCAGGTAGGCGCAGGACCGCTGAGTGACCCCACTCCTGTGTGGCACAGACAGGTGAGGTGAGGCCACTCAGCCCTTCCTGCTCAATTTGCCATTTTTTATAATGTGCAATGTTCAGGCTGCAAACCTTCTCCATGTCTGGTTTAACTGCTTGCCCATTTTGTTTAAACAACAGAGAGCTATAAGCTGCCCTCTTATTATTACAGGGAGGCTGGTCAAAATCGCCCCTGTCAGATGCCCATTGCAAGCATAAAGGATCAAAACTATTGTCTTCATACTGACCTTCCTCACCTAGGAAATGTTTCTGCATTCTTCAAAACTAGAAATTCTCTATGATAGAAGGGGAGTGATGGAAAGAGGCTCAAAGAAGTATCAGACTAAACAAATTGCTGTTATAAAATAAGTAGATTTTCCTGAAAGGGGAGAGCCTTGTTACATGTGTTGGTCAAGTATAATGCTTGCTTTCAAAATTCATCTTGGCTGTATAATAAAGACCCATAAGTATATCTTATTTTATAAGCATTTAAAAGGGCATGAAATCCCATCACACACTTTTGTAGTAATTAATAATTAATTTGTCATGTTCTTCTGTTTACCCTTCCAAAACAGAGTTGATACTGTGTCTTCTGTGCACTTCGGTGTATGCAGGTGAAATTTTCTTATCTTGAATTTCATAGAGTGAACAGAGTGGGTTACTCTTGTCTGAGTTAGAGGCTAAATAAGTGATTTCCTCAATTCTCTGATCTTCTGTGCAGTGTTGTGGAGGAGCACTGTTGCCCTGACTTTTTCAGCCTTCTCTTCTGTTTCACAGTGTCATGTTTTGGGTTCTTTCTCACCCTCTGGTCTGTAAACACAACCAATGTTATTGTATAGTTTCAAGATAGTTTACATTCTTTGTATTAGAGATATGGACAGCTGATGGACAGTTGTCTTGACTAACGGGATGGGGAAAAGTATCAACCTTCTCCCCCAATCCCTAACTTTTTATAAATATAATATATATAGAGTCAAACTTTCAAATGAAGTAGGGTTTTAGTTCATGCCTTCTGATCAGAGTGTGTGTGTGTGTGTGACGTACTGCGTCAGAGCACTGTGCTTGAGAGAATGTCAAAGCCTGCCTTTGCAAGGCTGTGGCTGATAAATATGGTCTCTGTTGCAGCATAGTTCTGCCTTTCTGTAGTAAACTGTTTCCTAGGTTTTTAAAATACATTTCATGTTTCCCTATCTGTGGTAGCCAGGTCTGCTGGGCAGATGAGTCAGAGGCAAGGCTACTGCAGTTGCATCCTCTGTGGTGAAAGCTGAGAGATGACTTCTTGCCTTCTGAACCCTTTTGCAGAGCAGTCCTCTCCAGTAATGCAGCTCACATTTGTGCTGGCTGGTGACAGGAGAGGAGGAGGTCTGGCCGTGCTATCAATGCTGCTTCCTGTTCAGACTCATAGTTCACATTTAGAGCTGTCACCACAAAAGGCAAATGACATTTTTACATGGAAAGCTTTTACAGGAGCACTCAGAGGGCTGATAAATGTGCTTTGCAATTCTGGATGAGTTTAGACTGACTGCAGGAAAGATCTAATGCAGTGGACCAGCTAAGTGTTTTTATTTCTTAAATATCTTCAGAAGTGATTGTATCTGCAGTGAGGATTTTATCCAACAGGGTAGCTGTGTAAATGATGCAAGTACCTAATAAGTAGGTGTAAATATTAATATACAATGTGGTTTTCCTTTTTCCCCTCAGTGAAGTGCCTTTTGAAATCAGGGCTATGGCACTGGCACAGGTGAAGTACACAGACTTGGTGCTCTGCAGCTCTGCCCACCATAACCAAACCATGAGATCAAAATTTTGCAGTGATTTTTTCCTTTGTACATCTCTTTGACAGCACCAGTCCAGCTACAAAAATCCACTTGTTCTGCGAGCCTTTATTCTGTATCCGGTTTCGCACATAGGGACGGTTCATCCAGATATCTGCAAATCTACTTTGCAGCAACACAATCTGCTTACCAAATTAAATAAGTGAAATCAGGGGAATTTCAGGAATCCCTTGAGAGCGGCTTTGTAATGTAAACGAGTTTGATTGCCACTGATAGCCATTTACCAGAAGAGCTTGAGGATTTTGGCGATGCCACCTAAATAATCCTTGGAAGGCTGGCTGGGTGCAGAACTGTGCCTTTGCTGGTTTTCCCGTGCTGAAGGACAGTTCTCGCGGGGACTTCTGCGGCTGCTCCAGTGCTTTTGGCTGACAGAAGCCAACATGGCCCAGCATGGACATGAGATGTCACCTGCTGCTTCCTGCCTGCAGTTAGTCAAGGTGTGAGAGCCTATCTCTTAAGGGGTGAGATGGTTTCAGAGAAATTATTTAATAATACCCCGGTGAGCACTCTAGTCTGCGGGAATAAAAGAAAACTTTGAGGTTTTTCTTAATATTAAATTCTTTCAGTGAGTCATAGTGTTTAAAAGGAAATGGAGGATTAAGTCAACATGTTTTTTAAAATCTCCTTTTTGAGTTTTTTTGTCTAAGTTGATAAAGGGCTGTCCAAGGAAGAGTTGGACTTTCACATGCATATTTAATTAAGGCATAGTGTAGAAACCTGATTTACAGAGCTTGCTCTAGAGCAGCTGACTCAGATTTGCTCAGCAAACCTACCTCTTTGCTAAGAAGACACGTGAATATATGTATCATCAAGCACGTATGATGTGATAGCAGGACTTAGTCTGCTTCAGGAATCAAACACATAAAATTGTAATAGCTGTGTCTATCCTTTTTATCATCAACTAGTTCATATGGAGAAAAAAAAGTATTTTTTTCTTAGCACATGTAATATATTTTGGTATATGATTTTAAGGTACTAAAGTCTAGCATCTGGCCTTGAAAATATGTCCTGATGCTCACACACAGGTCTTTAGCTACTACCATTTCAACCAACTCTACAAACTTGTTTTAATGCATGAGGTACTTTCCAGATTTGGACTATTCTGGGGCCTCACTCTGTATTTTCACACATTTGTCAAGAAACAACAATATATTTGATAGATGCTGGGTGTTAACACATGCTGAGGGAAACTTTCCTCCAGCCAGAGCACTTTGAATTCAGTTGTCATCGTTCTGTTCCTTCTGGATTGATGTTAATTTTCTGTGATGCTGCTGGGGCTAGGAGTGGACTCAACAACTTTCAGTTCATATGTTCTTCCATGCAGCAAGTGAAGGAAACAACCTTTCTTATTCAAGAAGTTGTTCCGCCATATCA
Source organism: Donacobius atricapilla (assembly GCA_013397315.1). Taxonomy (NCBI): domain Eukaryota; kingdom Metazoa; phylum Chordata; class Aves; order Passeriformes; family Mimidae; genus Donacobius; species Donacobius atricapilla. The sequence goes on from WBMY01017616.1 coordinate 787,343, forward strand.
TTCCAGATGGTTATGAACAATTCTAGGAATTCAATACTTGTTAACTTCTATTTTCCATCTTATTTGGGTAATCGTTTAAAGTGTTGAGAAAGAGCAGAAGATGATTGGCAACCCCCGAGGGTAACAGGGCATGTGTAATTCTATAGCAGACGAGTTTTTCTTTTTTCCCATTTTCCTGTATTGTGTAACCTGTCCGTGAGAACTTTTAGGCCCGTTGGGCTTTGTATGTTTTGCTGCTGGCTCACAGCTAGCTCATGTCCTCTGGCTTACTCTGTTCTGACAAAACATGACTTGTAATTTAGAAGAAAATTATGTAAATTAAGATGTTAAGTTCTTACCAGGGCATTGTAAACTTCAGTTTTAAAGGTCAGCTTAAAGAAAACATAATCTTTTTGATGTTGTACTTTTTGGGTTATTTTAATTGGCAGAATGGGCAAGGGGGCACCCTGATGATGATGATATCTAACAGATAGCAGCATGAACTGTGCTGAGTAAATCTGGGCAATAAAGTCTTTGGTTACCACTAGTTTCTTCTCTGAAATTTTAATCTCAGAATAAACCAATTTATCATGGTACAAAACTAATCAGTTTAGTACCGATTTTTATAGTTCTATTATTATATCTACTCTTTGACAAAAAACATTGTAGTCTGGTCAGCAAGGAGGATGTGATAACTTCCAGTCCTACAGCAAAATCCGTTCTCTCAGAACAATCTCAATGAACAGCTTATTTGCTGCAAGTTTCATTTTGCTGCTGAAGATCAGTCTGGTGCTGCCTTTGATATCCACACAGAGGGGAGAAATGCATTGGTGGAGTGGGGTTGTCTCTTTCTGTTGTGTCTTTGCTGGTGGCACCCAGGCGCTGATCTGTATTGATACACTTTTGCTTTTAATAATTCCAGATGTTACATGCTAATTTATTCAAAGGTCAGAAAATTCTTTGCTAGGACATTAAGGGTCTTTCAGGTAGCTGGAGTCTCACTCGAAAGCTGTGCGGAATTGTGATTTTTGGATTAAATTGCCTTGAAAGATTGTTTCCAACACCACTCTTTGCTGCCTGCCATCTGCTCCAAGGGCTGTTTCTTTTTTCTGCTGTGAAACGCAGCCAAATTGGCCCTTGCTCCTCAGGGTGTTGGGAGGAAGAACTTCTCCCCAGCTGTTGCCGAGGGGAATTCCCTGCAACTCTTAAATGTCCCAGAAAGGGGTGAAAGCAGAATGAAGCCTGACAACAGACAGTGCCAGGCAGAATCGTGCTCAGTGAACTCTGCTCAGCGCGGGTCAGAATATCTGTCAGCTCTGGGCTGAGCTACATGGCTGAGGAAGTTGGTCCAGAGTGTGTGTCAGAGGCAGACTTGGAGTTTTTGTGTGCCCCTTCCCTCCCCTGGTTCTGGCCAAACAAGGTGTGTGACATAGAGAAACCAGGAGCTGAGGTTTATATTAGATTTTAATGCTTGGATCTGGCTGTGGCCTTAATATAACATGTGAATTAATTCAGGTCCGTGCAAATAATGACAGCAAGGCCTCCTAGATGAAGTATTTTTCTTCTCAGTCGCAAGCTTGGTGTGTTGCATATGAAAACCTACAATGCCTCCAAATCCCAGACTTTATCAGACTTTATTTTTGGGCGGTTCCCCATAGTCATTGATGCAGAAATAAGGGGTTTTTCAAGGTAGGAAGGTTTTTGTTCAGTTGTATGGTGGCAGGATTTTTTTTCCCTGCTGTTGGTTTGGGGTTTTTTTGTCTGCCAGAAAGATATTAGAATCTTTAAAATTAACCTGCTATTCTCTATGCTCCTATTAGCTTTCCATGCCTAATTTTGGGCTCAGTGAACAAAGTCAGTTAGCAGTTTTCCCTTTGTACGATGCAACCATTGTGGATATTCATGCTGCTTCATTCTCCTCATGTGAATGCTCCCAGATGCCTTGTGTAGTTCTGTTGATAGTAGATAACGTTACTATGTTATAGATAAAAAATTATATGTACTTTGTATGTATTTGTCTTTTTGTATATTATCTAAAAATATATTTTTGCATACAGATATAAAAGATGTTTATATGTGAAGCCCAGACAGCAACCAACCCAAAGCCAGCTGCTCACTCATACAGTTCTCTGCATCTCATTCCCTCAAGGTAGGATTCGGGACAAAATCAGAAGACCAACAGTGAGAAAACTCAGGGATTGTTATAAAGCCCATTTAAAAAGTCAAACGAAGTGGAACAAGGAATTAATTTCTCACTTCTATTGCAGGCAGGTGCTCAGCCATCCCGAGGAAGGCAGGTCTCCATCACATGTAACGTTACTTGGGACGAGTCCATCACTCCAAACATCCCAGCTTTTCCTTCCCCTAGCTTTTAAGATGAGCATGACGCCAGATGGTCTTGGAATATCCCTTGGGTCAGCTGGNGTTCTTCTACTGAAATCCCCTGAAGACAAAGCAAAAAGAATGGCACTGCCAGGAAACAAGAAAAATTCTATTTGATACAAAACAAGAAAAATACTATTTGATACAAAACAGAATATGTAACTGGGTTTGATCCTTTTAATAGTTTTGTATATCATAAAGTTAAAATTACTTTGTATTGCACAAAATAAAAAAGAAAAAGAGAACTTTAAATTAACAAAGTTTCCTAAAGTGAATTTATATTACTGTTGTAAACCTGGATTTTTTTTTTTTTTGCTATGTATTTTATCACAGAATGGAAGTAACCGACAGTCAGCCTTGTTATGCACTGTTCATTTTGCACTTTAGATTACTGCCTTTTCTCTCCCTTTGTTGTTTTTTAATTAAAAAAAAAGNAGTAAAGAGTAGAAGAAGCCTTGGCTCTGTGGAAGCACAGCTCAGCAGCACAGAAAAGATCCCTGTTTTCAGCACAAATCCAAAATGTAGCCCACATCAGTTACTATGGAGAAAATTAACCCTACCCCAACCAAAACCAGCTCAACTCATCTCACATAGTGTTGATCTATCTGTAATTCTCAGTGTGAACCTCTGGGACTCCAAAAGCAAAATATTTTCATTATCCTGACTGAAAATAGTGCTGATATGTCTGGAAAAAAAAATTGCAAAGANCTTGATGTTGATACTGTGTGTGCACATTAACTGTTGTAGCAGGCCTGGCTGGGCTCTTTGGATGCTACAGCTTCCAAATGAGTAATACAAATGCTGCTGGGGAGATTATTACAGCAAAGGCAGCACCAGATTAGGGAGAGAAGCACAGTAATGGCATCCAGGAATTCCTGAGCTTTCAGCTCAGACTGGCTACCAGCCCTCTGCAAGTAAATTGCTAGACATTGCTGCTCTTATCCTCATTACTTAGAGAAAAGAATACTTTCCCAGGATAGTGTAAGGTGACTATGGATAATACAGAACCTCTATAAGCCTTTAAAGGGCAGAAATTGTTATTAAGCAGGGTTTTTTTACTATCACGCACATCTTTATTTTAAATGTTATTTTCAGGGAAAAAATCCACGTTACTTAAGAAATGACACCCACTGTCTTTTGAAGGAATTCGACTGGTATTGTTTTAGCATTAGACTGCCATTAATAACCTGGGGTGTGGTTTATAGGTGGGTGTTAATGCATACAGTGTGTACCTGTGGAGCAGTGAAAACAGAGGAGCCCCTTCAGGATGAGCAGTGAGGACTGGAGCAGTGCATCCTGAGCAGTACATCCAGTGTTCTGCTCATGTGACTACATCAAATATGGTCAGCTGCAGCACAACTATCCTCTCCTGATTTCCTTTCCCTCTGCCCCCAAAATGATTTTGTACCACTACCAATGTGAGTTTGGTGAATTTGAACAAATATATACATTGTTCTTTTGTAAAGAACTTCCATGCACAGTTTCTAATGAAATGATTTTAATCATTCCAATTCAATCAACCTACATAAACATGAAATATTAAAAAGGAATCTCTGTTCCTGTAGTCCTTTGCTGCCTCCACAGAATGGTTCTCAGCCATAGAAATGATGTTTGCTCTCCTGTTACTGCATCTCCAGATAATGAGCAGTTTTATTATAGTTGAAGCATTAACCCAGCATGTATTTGCAAGAAGTATATGACAATAAAATATTATTTTTCATTATTTTTCTTAATATCTTTAGACCATCTATGCCTCTGATAAATATTTATACTCAGCTTTGTATAGAAATATATTCCTCTTTTCTAAATTACCCTCAACTGCTGTTGCTTTATATGACTTTTTTCCTCTCTTTTTATCTATTATAAAGCCATTTTTAAGGTCATCTTGGTATTTTGCATGAATGCTTTTTCTTCTCTATGTTTGTTAGGAATGTGTGTTATGGACAAAGGAAGCATTATTTATCCAGAGTAATTTTCAGTTTTACTTTAGATCTATTGCAGACTGCTGCAAAGCATTTTGTTTTCTTTTAATCTATATCTCAGTGATGAAATTATAATGACACTTTTAGAAGCATTACTTACTGATCTTGTTTTCAAGTAGACTGTATCATAAAAAGGGGTATCATGAGATACTCAAAAGGATTCTGTTTCTTACAAGTTTTGTCCCATTTTTATTTTGAAGGTTCCCCTAGCACACAAGGTTCATTACAACTAATTATTTTGGTTACACTTGGATTTATGATGTAGTTCTCAAATGGCAAAAAATAACTCTGTTTTATCATACTGTTTTCTTCAAAGACAAAATTTGGCTGATCTGGGGGAGTGACTGCACCAAAACACTTCTTGTAAATAATAATGTTTTCATCATTTGCAGGGGTAAAAAAAATGAGAATAAGAGAGCTGAGTGCCAGAGGGACATGTTTCCTGTTTCCTCCCATTTCTCCTTACTTTTAAAACTATATCCTCTTTCATAGCAAATATTAAAGATGAAACAAGTTCTGATGTGGGCATTTTTTCCTTCTACTGCTTTGTTACATTTATATTGGTGATTGCTAGACATGAATTCACATGAAATGAACTCTTGCATTTTAATTTTGGTCTCATCTAAAAATAGAGATTCTATATCAGAGGAGTGTAATAGAGGATAATGAGATGATATGTAGAGAGGAAAAACCAAGCAGCAAGAGAAAGACCAGGAAAAAAAAATCCATATAGCACTTATGTCCTGGTTTAGGGCAAATTTGGGAGAAAAATTGAAAGAAAACCTCTGAATAGGGTCCCTCCAGAATAGCAAATCCAAATGGCCCCTGCCCTAACTGGTTTGGGAAAAGATTTCTTCTGACCCAGGAGAAAATATTCGCGGGTGTGGAAAAACCTGAGTGATGTGGAGGATGGGAGAGAATGGGCTGAACCTTGAAGGAGATTTCTGATCCCTCTGCTTGGGAATTTTCATGTGAACAAATTCAGAAGCCAGATAAGGCGGGGATACAAGCATCATAAAGTCACCCTAGGACAACCTAGCACTAATTTTTAGGAAATAAAGACATTGCCCTCTAAAATCTTGACAGTTAAAATCCAGCTGTTTGTTACCACATCCTAATCCTTTTTGCTTTATGGGTTTCTGGAATGATGGAATTTTAATTTGATGGGTTTTTAGTGAGTTTATTTTCAGAAATGTGAATCTCCCTGTCACAAATCTCATTAACACAGATTAAATGTGAGGACCACTGCCTTAGTGACCAGATCAGAACAGGCTCACATGGCGGCTGCTTGTTCCACACAAGGAAAGTGGCTTTGGCAATCTGGGCGATACGGAAAATGTGCAAGAAATGGATCTATTTTCTTTCTAATTTAAGAAAGTTAAGATATGTCTTCATTGCAGATCTTTTCAGGCAATTTAAACTGTAAGATGTACATATCTTATGCTTATTTGTGATATTTTCCCACATTTTTTATTAATATACTGTTAATGTTTGGATAATTCTCAAGCACTTGTTATTATCTTTTCTCCTCCAGTGCATGTTAAACACGGCCTTGCACAAATCTTGGTACATTAAATGTAATTGGTAGTATTATTGATATTTGCAGGTATGCACTGTTTCAAAGGATTGCATTATAATGAATAATTTTTCACTTAATCATCCTTTTTCCTCTGCCAGTGTAGGCAAAGTTAACCCCACTGAGTGCAAAATGAGAATTTGAACCTATATTTTTGTTGCCAGTGATGTCAAAATTCATATGAAAGAATTAATATGAAGCCTTTAATATATTGAGTGGAAAAATATAGTGCAGTGAAAGCCACCTGTTTACATGGTGGTCTTGGTATTGAGAAAAATCTGTTTTGCTTCACAACTCCTTATTGTATTATATAGGACCCAGGAGAGTTTGATACCATTAGCAAGTGTAGGAATGAATGCAGAAATGTTTCAACAGATGTCAGAATTGTGCATTGTTTTGTATTTCTGCTGTTTTCAAATATTTTTCATTTAACAACACCTTTGTTCTGCCAGGAGAAAAAAACAAATGGATTTTATGTGGATGTACAGTATTCACCTACATCTTACAAGGCAGCCTTGTCCTTCCACGATGTGCTTCACACAAGCAAGTAGTTTAAAATAACAGCCCAAAGCCTGGATTTAAAATTCCCAACAGGTGGAGCAGATCTTATTGAATTTGCCAAGGTATTTCAAAGCTATCTAGCTACTGTAAAGAAAATCCTTTTGTTGCTATTTTCAAACAGAGAATAACATTTGCTAAGGAGTTAATTATATAAGAAAAATAAGTAGTTACTAAACAGGAAAAGAAGTCTAGTTGTTTAGAAGTGGCAACTGAAGTGAAGAAAAGAAATAACATTAAAAGATGGTAGAAAAACTTGGCATGTATATGGGTAATATTGCGAGCCTTGCATGTGGCATGTAAAGCATTTAACAAATCAATGATTTCCACATTTCCTAAAGCACACACTTTCCGTTTGTTTCAGTCTACTTTAAAATAATGAAGTGACATAATGGTTGTAATTTTATTTAATTTAAAATGATGGCTGTTAGCAGAATTATCTTAAATCAGATTTGGAGATGCTGAACTGATGTTTTATAAGTCATGAACCTGATTTTTTGTTTTGCAAGGAGAAAGACATTCTATATCAGAAGAATGTAATAGATGATAATGCAATGATATGTAGAAAGGAATTACCAAGCAGCAAGAGAAGCTTTATTATTTTAAAACACGTAATTATAAGCTGATGTTTTTATGAAGTTGTATTTTGCCCACAAATTAATGTTATAAAAAGTTATTGCCTACGCCTTAAAGAGAGATTTTTGGATTCTTTTGGGAATGTGTTAATTTTTCCTTTTGTGCTTACAGTTATACACAGTTTTGATTAAAAAGTGTATTTTTATATGCTTTATATGTTTTTACTTTCTGTTACAGGACTGGCTTTCACCTGTACTGATTAACAGAACACTTCAAGGTTTACATTCATCTAGAATTTTGGTTACAGACTACAAGCTTATAGACTTCAGAATTTGAAGGATATAGAGATTATTGAATAGTTTGATGCTGAAATAGTACCACTGACTAATATTAATCTCCCTTTCCTCTTGCTGTGTCTCTCAAGTTTCTTTGAAGAGCTGTGTGTACTTTTGATGCCCACTGCAGAACATGTTGAGGTAGCCTTTGCCTAAGGCAATTCTGTGTACTTCGGGCTCTTTCAGGCCAATGCCCCTGGCTCTAGAGTAAAGGCTTAAGACCTGCAATGAGTTGCAATGAACTATATTTCTTTCTTCCCTCAATAATTCTTACAGCATTTTGAAAACTGAAAAACTGTCTCCCTAAGGCAATTGAAACTTGTAATTTTGTTTTGCTCAACGTGAAGTTATATAATCCTTCAGCACATTACATGGTTCTCCCGTGGCATTAGGGTATTAGTACTAATGGAAAGACATAGTTATTACAAACAATTCCAAATTTCACGGTGTGTATCTTAATAGCAGAAAGGGATTTTCTCATGATTAAAAAGAAAAATGGGTGGCAAAATAAGGAAGGAATGCTTGTTACATAGGGTGATCCCTTGGGGGCTTAATTACTGAAAAAACAAATAGGAGGTAAATGTTCAAGATGTTTACAGGTTAAACATTCCAGGAGTATCTTTTAAATAAGAGTATCTGCAACCATGGAGCAGCTAATTGCTCAAGAATCACAGCCATTTGTGCTGCTGCATTTTCCCCTGGGACTGACACTCACAACGGGATAATTCTTACCCCGATATAAGTGTCACAGTAGGGACTCAGTGTAATTTGCTGATATGATATCAAAAATAGCATTAAGGTAATTACATTTTGAACTCGTAATGTTTCACAGACTATAATGTTTCTTTTTTTTTGCTTAAAGTAACCTGGCCATTCCCCACCAGAACCAGAAAGAAACCAGAAGAGTTTTCTTCTCTTTTTCCTTCTAAGATTTAGCAGTGAAGTTACTCAAAAGTTTTGGGGCTTTTTAGCATCTTCAACACAGAATTGTACCAAATAATCAGAGCTGAAGAACAAATGGATGTAAGTATTACACTGTTTGACTTGAGAGGTGTTCTGTAGACTAAGATGATCCATTGTGTGATCTGTCTTCAGTACTGTTCCACTGCAGTTTAAATTGAACTCTTTGTTACTCTCCTTTTCTGGAGGAAAAGTAAAACGAGTAGATTGTTTTGTTGTTGTCACTTGAATGTATTTCAGTTGATAAAATGAAACCTTTGTGTTGAAAAGTTTAATTCCCTGTAAGACTAACCTTAACTTGTGAATTGCCAGACCTATGCAAGGAATATCAGTATTTGCAGCTCTTGGAATTACCTGGTCATACCTTTGTTGCAACAGTGGAAAAGCGACTACAGCAAGAAAACCAGACCTTAGTTTGTTGAAAAGTGCTGCAGAGATCTGGATTTAAATTGAGCTCCTCCTGAATTTACATCAGGTAACAGAATGACCCAGGTGCTACTCACCTGGGTCACCAGGGACAAAATAAATAGATTTAATTGTGATTTAGACTCAACTCAACCAGAGATTTTGCAAAGCTTTTTAATAAGTTGGTTGTGTTTCTTTCAAAGCTTGTACCAGTTTCTGGGGAATGCCCAAGTCCTGGGAAGCATTTTCTTATTTCCATGTGATATTTTATGTAGGTGGTAGCTATCATCTCATTTAGACAATTTAGATTAGATTTAGAATTTTGGTATTACAGAAAGGATGATAAATCCCAGTCCAAACAAGCAAAGATATCCCAGAGGTGACAAACATGGGGGTCAGAGTTTAAGCTTTTGTAACTACAAAATACAGGCAAGTTGAACTGATGGCAGCTGGTGTAACAGGTATGGAGGTTGGCCCACAAAGCCTCCAGGAGCTGCCCCATGGAAAGCTGCTCTGGAGCTGCTCTGTGACTTGGCTCTGCTTCATCCACACCTCCACTGAGTTCATGCAGGAAAAAAAAAAAAATCTGTATTTGTCTACCTGGCTTTGAGGGACTCCCTGACCACACTGCCCATGCATGACGGTTTCCTGCCGAAGACTGGTCATGAAAATGTGTAGAGGAGCCAAGCTGGTCAAATAATTTATCTTTGTAGCTGTTATAATTTCAATATACAAAAGCAACCAGTTAAAGAGAGATTATTTTTCAATAAAAAAGGCACTCTGAGCATCTCAGAATTAAAGCCTAGAAATGAAGGTGAATTTAGATGATGTATTTGAGGGCTCTTCTGCAATGGGCTAAATCACACAGAGCAAAAAAAAAAAAAAAACAAAGGCACATTTGAATATAATTTTATTTTGCCACTGAATAGTGCTAGAGACCCTTTTTGTAGATAGACAAATGCTTGTCATTACTTTATGCTCAAAGGCAACATTGAAAGTGACCTGGAACAGGCAGGAACTGACTTTTTTCTACTAATATGATATGAAAGTTTTATCGTATTAGGAATTTTCTGTCATGGTGGATTAGTATCAGGTCATATTAACGTTTGTTTTTACTAACTTACAATGAAATGTGCTAACGTGACTACACTTCACTATCACATGAGAAAAAAAGCAGAATGATTTTATATTAATGTGATACCATAGAAAGATTTCAATACCTCTGTCCCATGGCAAGTAGGAAGAAGTTAAAATAAAATATAATGGCTTGGGACAAGGAGTTTGTGGGGTTTTTTTCCCAGGGATGAAACTCCTTCCCTCACCCTTCCCATCCCCAAGTCATGTCTATATTTGTTTAATGGTTTCTGGATTTTTGAAGTGATTAATTTTGAAGCAATTTGGGCTTGATTTCATAATTATGGTTGCTCTCTCATTTGTAACTAGAAGTCATTGGGAGCAGCAAATACTGAATACCTATCCAAAACAACCCAGGATGTTACAGGCTGATTATTCCTTTACTTTCAACAGAGCAAGTGTTGACTTCTCAAAATGTTGACCTAGAAGCCAAATTAAAAAAAAAAAAAAAAAAGAGAGAAAGAGAGAAAGTGTGGGAAAATATAAGGGGGAGGAGGAAAAAAAATGGAAAGAGAAAAGCCGTCATATTGTGTCCATGCTCCATTATGCACAGAATACTGTGGCCAGAAATAATTAACAGGCACAAAGGGTGGCAGTTAGTCATTTGGCTGTATGATTGTACCTGCAAGGTTTCTTTCATCTGGAGCCAAAATCTGATAAAAATGGATAATGTTTGAAATGTTCAGTCTTATCTAAATTATGTCCACAAAAAGCCCGGGTTTAATCTTGGCTCTGAAATTTTACAGGACAAAGCAGATGAGTTTGGCTCCTAGATTCAAGAAATTCAAGTCATCTCTATTTCTGAAAATCTGTAATGCAGTTTCCAATGTTTCCTTTTTGATGCAGCTAACATTCCTAAAAGCTTTGGTCTAAAATAAAAGTGATGAAAACTTTTCAAAAACTCCAAAGAGGTGATAAATTAAAGCAGAGTTACTTTTAAAAGGGCAGGATTGCTTCATTAGATGACATCCATGAAGAAGACTGGATTTCCTGCTGGAAGGTTATGAAACATGTTTACACCAGGCCAGAGGACTTGTGGACTCTTCTTGCTGCATGTACAGCCCTTTGCTTCAGGCCCCTGGCAGACAAGGGGAGGAGAACAGGCCTCATCACACTCCCATTTCCAGTGAGAAGAGAACAGTTGTATTTTTCAGTTGTTACTCTAAGGAATAGGAGTGCCCTTGTGACTGGTCTGGAGCCCCTTGTCCTTTTGCTGTCTGTTGTCCTGACCCTGTGTGGGTTGTGCGGTGCTGGCTTCCAGGAGCCCTGTGGAGCTGCAGGGCAGGGCTGGAGATGTTGTGCCAGCCCTTTTGTTTTAACGAACACCTACAAATGAGGCAGGCCTTTGTGCTCCAAAGCATGGCAAGGGTGGGCAGAGGTGGTGGGCTCCCTCTCTCCACCACTGAAATGGGAACTTCAGTGCTGCTGTCAAACTGGGGAACAAGTCTCTCACTGATCCAGATTGTTTATGACTAGGTCATAAACATCAACATGGTTTTGTTGATCTGACCAGCACTCAGAGATACAAAGAAATGTGGACTCTACCCCAGGAATTTGGAACCTGAAATGCTCTGCATCATTCAAAATATTGATTTGGGAATCTAGCACAAGCAAAGCTGATCCTAATCAATGGCTCAGCACAACAGTAACAGCCAGCTGCTAATGGATACTGGGGAGAAAGTGTGGATAGCCAAGTCGAGCTTGGTCCTTCTGAGACCTGTAGAAGAACTTTGTTTTAGGAGGAGAAACTCTGAAGTTTTTATGTCAGTATATTAAAAATGTGTTTGCCAATCACATGTAGTCATTTAAAAGCTCCTGCAGGTTAGAGAACCTGGGGTCCTTATCCTAGTGCTGTCCCTGTGAGGTTCAGAAGCTTCTCATCAGAATGGCCTCAATTAAAACAGCAGCACCGCTATCTGTAGATTACTGCTCTCCATCATTTATATGGTGTTATCTCTCTCTTCAGACTGGTTTTTAATTTTTATGTTTGCAATTATAAGTGATTTATAGGAAAATTCATTGCACGACCTGTCCAGAGTAATTAAATTCACCTAGGTTGAATAACCTGATGCTCACCTGGAAATAACCACATCAGTGACAATATCTTACTGAATTTTCAGCTAACTTAGAAGTATAGCTCTTATCTTTTCTTCCCTTTTTTCTTCCCTCTCAAGTGTAGTGGTGGTGGGGGGGAACATTTTTAATTCATAAGAGATAATTAGCCAAGTCTGAAAGGTGTGCACTAATTACAGAATGCTGTATATCTTGTGTAGCTGATTGCAGCACAGGTTTCTGAATAGTAGATGTGATTTTTTCCAAACACTGTTCAGTAATTTGAAATGTTATTAGGGGATTAACTTTCCATATGAAAAGCTAAACTAATACGTATTATACAGATTATAACAGCAAGTGGCCTACAAAGCTGTTGAGGTCATTATTGTGCAGGCTGATGTCACTGCCAAGGACTGAGAAGAGTACTGGATAACCATCCCAGCCTGGGGAATATGCAGAGCAGTATCCTCTGCTGTTCCTCATCCTTCCCACCTCTGCCAACACAAGGCAAGTTGGTGGGCTCCATCTAGGAACATGCCTGAAATGAAGAGGCAGAGGAGAAAAGGCGTGGGGATTGTTTTGTGCTACACTGTTCTGCTATGGTTGCAAATCAATCAAACTATGCTGACCTTCTGGAGTTATTTAAAAGCCAGCCTTTGGGAAAAGGCTATTATATGTTTACTGTTTTGAGAAAACTGAGCAGTACACCTTTAAGTATCTATTTCAGCTTGCTGAACACAGTGTAGTTAGTTTCTGCATCGGTATTTTTAAACCCCGTTAAATAGCTTGTTTTGATTTACTGTTTATGGTAGTAGGTACTAGCTGTTGCTGATTCTTCTTCCCTCCTCTCCAGTCTTTATGCTCTTATAGGGTCATATATTCTCCCTTTGTGTGACATCTGATATTGGTCCAGCACATGGGAAATCTATCTGGATTCCTCCAAGCTAAAAGCATGAAGCTGTGGCTAGAGCTAAAGGCTTGTAGTTCCAGTGAAAATCTCCTATTCCCTATGAGCGAGGCAACAGCAAATGCAGACCTGCTTGTAATGGGGGCCATACAGCTGTGACCATGGAAAATGGATGTGGGAGTATGTGGAGCAGGAGAAGGAAGCTCTTAGATTTCTCTGCTGAATAAGTCTTCACTCAAGTGTACGGCTCACACTGGAGCTGTAAAACACACACTAATCGGTGGGTGGAAAATGCCTGTGTACCGTTTATGCTTCTAGGGGGAAATGTAGCCTTGTTTTGGAAAAGAAAGGGATAAATGATAAAGTTTGCTCATCTTTTTAATTCTGTATCCTGGTTTAGTGATAAATTCTAACACCAACTTCATCACCAGCACCAATCCCCCTGCAACCTCCCAAAAAAGAAAATAATCCTGCCATTGTTTAAAAAAGAAATTATTTTTATGTAAAAATGTACTAGTTGCATCATATTATTTACACTGAGTTGTATTCTTTGCTTTGGAAAGTACTTGGTCATTTCTTCATTAATAATTTATAGCAGATTTCATTATGACTTTTTTCTCTGCCTTTTTGTCTTCATTTTGCATTCTTTGATAGATCAACCAGCAGAGTTCTCTAAGAGGACTTGCATCTTCTCTTTAGCAAATGTCCAAACTATTTATTGAAAAGCAAATGATCCGTTCTCACATCTGCCTACCTTATTAATCGATGCTTCCTTTGCTTTGCTTTTTAGTGCTCTTTCTGTTTGTAAAATTATAGCTTCAGCTCCTCTGTTTCTGCTGATATATGATTGAATAGTTTATTGAATGCACTTTGTCCACATTTCTGGAATACATTTGCTGTTCTAAATTTTTTAATGCATTTAGCTTCCAATATGAAACTTGGGGAAATGGTTCAGAACATCTCCACATCAGGTTCCCATTGCATCCCTTTGTCTATCCTAGCAGTAATATCCTCTGAGATTTTCTCCTACAGGCATCTGTGAAACCCTTAATTGAACCACTAGTGTGCTTGTTTAAAGTGTTTCACTCACTTGGCTTTCTAAAATGATTTTTAAGCTTTCTCTACACACATTTTCAGTTTCCCCAGCCTTTCCCTTAACTAATGGCATCATGATGGTCTCCTGCCTTCAGGGATCTCTCTTGAACTACATGAATTTGTGAAGTGTCAGTGAAGACTTCTCTCAATTTCTGTTCCCACTTTTATTTCTCTCTTGGATATCTGATGTCTGGTCTGTGGGCTTCCTTCGGGCTCAGCTGTGAGTAACTGTGCGTCCTTTTGCAAGAGAAGAAAGGTGTGTAAGTCACTACCTTGCTGTCTTGCTTGGGCTGCCACTGAGTCAACAGGGAAACTACATTGTACGAGGAAAATGTGGCACTGATGCCATTAGCAGTGGATCAAGCCGTGAGTTCCTTTGGCTGTTAATATCAGGATATGTCCATATGGTATTTGCATCCTCAGTTGTCGAATCAAAGTTAGAAAACTCAGTCTGAAGCGCCAGTGAAGTTTTCAGGTTATAGCTCTGGTTTACATGTAAATTTAGAGATTTGGAAAGCCTTGCAGGAAAGATTAATGAAGCTATAGAACACCCAATATGATGGTAAATTTAAATTGTTTCTCCTAGCAGTTTATTTTGATTTAGAAAAAGCAAGCAAAACCTTCTATTAATAGGTTTTTTACCTGAGATCAGCCACCATGAAACACTTCACTTTTGCAGTTTTGATCATTATGACAGGGTAAGGAGCCAGACAGGACTGAGAAAGCCACTTTGCCCCAGTACCCTGCTGCAAAGCACCATCATGAGGGGTGGGCATGGTATGTGCCATCTGCCTCCTGTCAACCAGGGGCAGCATGCTGGGGGCACACTGGGCAAGGACAGTGTGTGCAAGCCCTGTGCTCCAGCAATGCTTCTGACGGACCTTAACCAGGGAGCACACACAGCTCCCAGCACCCACACTGGCAGCCAGGGATAAGAGGGACATTCCCTTCACTCACACTGAATGAGGACGTGGTACAATTCTTGCAGAAACCAAGGGCAGAAATTGCCCCTCAAGGGCTGCTGCTGCAGAGCTGAGTTGCTCATGCACTGGCAGTCCCTCACACAGTGATCACCTGGGCCGCTTGTTCAATTTGCCTGGATGTGAGCCAAAGTGCCTGCTTGGGGAGTGCATAACTTGCATTGATACAATAAAGTAGTAAAGGTTGGAAACAGCTTTAAAACTGCCTAGAGGAGTATTCTGCTAGGAGGCATCAGATACAGTTATATCTTGGAGGAGTTAAATTAAGGCAAATTAATTCTTTAAATATTCCAAGGAGTCATTACATTTTAGTTTGATGCTTTTCACTCTCATTCTAGAAAGTGAATTCTTAGATCTTTGAGTTTGACTCACTTTAAAAAAAAAAAAATTAAAAACCCCGAACCAGGAAAAACCTCACACTGAGAGATTTTGACTGCCTGATTCACTTTAGGTTTTGTTTCATTTGGTTTAGCCTTTTTCTTTTAATACTTGATCAAATCTTTCACTTCCAATATTCTACGGATGGGTTAAAAGCAGTTTTGTTTATCTTACATATTGTTCCATATATCTGTCTTGAGCTATGCTGGCTTCTCTTGTCATTTTGACACTGATTTACTGGAATGAACTTATATTTTAAATTCTGTTACTGTTCTTTAAATGCCTTCCATTCCACATTAACATTTCTCAACAATAGTTAGTTCTAATTAGTTTTTTTCCAGCCTGTTGGCAAATCTAGCACGTTGTCTTTTGAAAACAAACTTACTGAAGAATATCAGACATTCGAAAAAAATAAGTGATCAAGTGACTTTCCTGCTAGTAGTTCATCTATGTTCTGTGTGTGCTTGTACCCAGTTATATGAATGTCTAATAGTCATTTAATTCCTAAAGGAAAAAATTAATTCTATTAAAAGGTCTGCTGCAGAAACTCATTTTTTCAATTGACCTATAGCAAGTAGAGATTCAGAGGCTTATGAGTAGGTCATAGATTTCTATTAGAGAGTTCTAAAAGAGCTCACATGTTCTGTCAGCAACTGAGCCCCAGAAATCTCACTCCCACCACACTTGGATGGGGGAGAGAACTGGCAAAGTGAGAAAACTCCAAAGACAGTTCAATAGGGAAAGCCAAAGCAACCCACACAAGCAAAGCAAAGCAAGGAATTCATTCCCCCTTCCCCACGCGGGCAGGTGCTCAGCCATCCCCAGGGAAGCCGGGCTCCATCCCACCTAACAGGGATGTGGGGAGACAAACATCACCACTCCCAACACCCCCCTCTTCCTCCTGCTCTCTGCAGCTCTACAGACCGAGCGTGAGGCCATGTGGTGTGGGCCGTCCCTTGGGTTGGCTGGGGTCAGCTGTCCCAGCTGGGTCCCAGTTCCTTGTGCACTCTCAGTCCTTCTCTCGTGGGGTGGGGTGAGGGGCAGAAAAGGCCTTGGCTCTGTGTAAGTTCTGCTCAGCAATAACAAAAACATCCCTGACTTATCAATGCTGACTCCAGCACAGATCAAAGCACGGCCCTATATCAGCTATTATGGAAAAATCACTCCAACCCAGTCAAAACCAGCTCACATTCCTATTGGCATGTTTTGATGGCTTTCTAACTACCCACATATATGTGTGTGCCAATGATTGTCTTGATCTAAACAGGTTTTCAGTTTTTCTAGAGACAATGGAGAGCCAGAGCTGTACCAAGATAGCTTTATAATTTTCACTGAAAGAAATTTGCATATATGTTAACATTTTTGTTCTGTTTTAAACCAAACAACTGAATAATTTGTTTCCTCATCTGTCTTCCATGTGCTGCTGCAGAGACATCCATTACATGTCCTCTACAGCAGCAAAAAACCTGTGCAGAGATGTTTCATTCAGTGTTCATTTTTTTCTTGGGGGATTGTTTCCAGACAAATTTATTTTAAATTTATTTTAAACAGTGCCTGGGGATGTAAATCAGCATAGGTACATTGAAATAGAGAGAGAAAATATCATTCTTAGAACTATACAATTAATATGAGCTGAGGGTTGATGCATTTGTAGTGTGCCATTCTGATCTGTGTGATTATTTTCTCTCTCCCTTGAATGCCATTTCTTCATGGTTTGGTGCTCTTGAGGTATGAATTTTAGCCAAATAAAGATAAAATTGTGCTTGTTTTATTACCTGTATTACTGTAATTCTTAGGAATCCAAGTCATGAGGCGTAATTTCACTGCCCTAACCATTGCAGCAAAGCTGAACCAGAAGAGACTGCTGAAGAAATTACAGCACCAGAAAAAGGAAAGCACTGGGGTCGAGGCTAAGGGAGGAATGTACAGCCTGAGTTCAACACCCTGGATGGGACTGGTGGGAGTCTGAGGAAGTTTCCACTCTCTGCAATGTCAATTGCTCTATTAGGTCTTCATTTCTTCCTCTCTGTTTAGTCTTGCTGTCAGAGGAAACATAATTAATGTGCTGGTTGGCAGTTATATTTTTTGAAGATGTGGCTGAGGAGAGCATCGGGAGCTAACAAGAACTTTAGAAAACCCTCTGAAATATGAGGAGCAGCATGGGAGCATATGCACATTTTTTTGGCTTCTATTTGTCCTTTAAAAAATAACTTAGGTGAACAACAGTACTAAAACTTTCAGCAGTGGGTGAGAGATCAGCCATATTGGGGACTGTGAGGATTTTTGAAAGTGAAGATGATTCCCATGGAATTGGATGGACGGGAGGGAGGGAATTATTGCTCTACTTTGCAGCACTGCTTGGAGCTGTGCATTCAGGAAAAAACCCACTGTAATAATAAAGTTATAGGTGATGAGGGACTGCCTGGCTAAAAGGCTTAGCTGTGTGCATGGACAGGAGAGGTCTCGTATGAAAAGAGCCTGCAAGACTTCGAAGTTTGCATTCCAGAAACTGGGTTTAGATGGATGTTTAAGAGAAGTGCAAGCACAGTTTGATGAAAGCAAAGTTCAGTTAGACCTTGTCTGAGCGAACATTTACAGTAAATGTGGCATTCATTTTGGTTTTAATATTACTCAGGTTTTTAAGGGGAGCAAAGCACAAAAAGTGAAGCAGATTTCATCTGTGCTTGATTTCCAGGCTTGACTGGAGAGCAGTGGGACATGGAAAATTCTTCTCCCCTCACGGTACTACTGCTGTCTATCCATCCCCATCTTTGTGCCTGCTTGTTCTACTCTAAGCCTTAATGCCAATTTCACAACACTTAGGTGACCTTCTAACTGTGGTCTTTGGCTTGTTTCCTACATGCCAGCAGCTCAGTGAGATACAAGGATGACACATGAGTGAGCAAACCCTTGAGAAAAGAGGAGTCTTGGAAAAAAGAGTGGTGACAATGTCAGCAAGAAAACCGCCTGCTTGATTCCTCTGTATTGTACCACGGTATCAAAGAAATCCTTGACACAACTGTCACACTACCTGTCTTCCTAAACAACCTGCAGGACCTGCAGTTTTGGCAAAGCACTCAGATTAAAGAAGCAAGCATGGCACCACGCTGCTCCTTAAGCTGCCGTAAGAGTTTTGTGCATTGCTGTCTGCATCGTGCAGCCTCATCCCTGAGCCTTGTTACAGCTTCATTGTGCTCCACCACCGTGGCTGTAAGAAATGTGAGCGAATCCTCGTGTCACTGCTGAGTGGAACTGGGGAGGCAGCTCAGCTCTGAGAATCTCCAGGCAGGGGAAAAAAAAAAAAACAACCCAAACAAAACAACAAAAACACCACAAAAAACCCCACACAACAACAAAAAACGGGGTTCTGGTAGCCCAGGGCTGACCTTTAACTCTGAGTTTTACCAGAAGCAGGGAGGGATGGTGCAGAACTGAAGAGGATGCAGGAGATCTGAGGCTTTACTTGCCTCCACAAGCCTGTCACTCTTGGCAATGATTTATCCCTTTGACTTAAAAATTTTGCTCACAGTGTGTGTAATCTTTTCCCATTACATATAATTTTAATTTCATTTTAGAATATATGTTTGGAGATAGCATAACCCTGTCTACAAAGCACATCTGAAATTTCAGCATGCAAGTGAGTGTAAAACATTTGATTTGATGCTGTTCAAACCAATGCTTGTTAACAGCATGGCATACAGGTAGAGAAAGTATAAAAATATGGTGTAATGCAGTGGAATGGAAAAGTATCTTTCCTGTTCTATTCTGGGAATGCAGCAAAAATAGCCCAATGCCAAATGCTATTTGAATATCACTTCTTAATGTGTCTGATACACTTATTCTTTATGTGAGCCCACCACTATCTTGCTTATGCTGCAAAAATTCAAAAATACCTATATTAATTTTTTTTTTTTTATTATTTGCCTCTAGGTGTATCAAATTAGTTTCTTGGTTTCATTCTCAACTCCTTATGGTTTTTGCATTGACTAATTGTTGGCATTCTTACCTTTACGCTGTAGAAGAGAATTTGAACTTAATAGCTCCATGTACTCTTTACAAAATCCTGTCTCTCTGCAGGGGAATGAATCCCATGCAGTTTCACTTCTTGCCAAATTGAGAGCAGGTAGCTGCAAGGAATCGTAGCACTGGTATGTCTGCTCTGACACCAGTGCTTCTCTGTAAACCCTGGCAGACTCAGCAGTGGTAAAGATGATCCTGTGAGAGGTTGGATTTTATTCTTCACTATCAATGTGTGGTAACTGTAAAATAAGCAGCTAAATGGGAGCAACAGGCATCAAACAAACTGCATATATTAAAATTAAACAGCATTTTTAGCTAAATTAGTTGATCTGTGCATCCTAGTAGGACTGTCTTGCTATGTTGTCTCTAACCTTTAGCCACAGCTTGGATTGCAGGCCTGAGTTACGTGCTGACAATAACCTCACTGTCTCGCTGACTTATTTTGACAGTTTATGTCCGGTTACTTTCAGTGATTTGCAAAGCTGACATTTCCCTTTAGTGAACCTGAAATTCCTTTCTGCTGTATTGCCCAGATATTTTTAACATACCAGGCAGTAATGAAAAGCAAAGAGGGATCCATTCTTGCTGAACCTGGGGAGGGGGTCTTACAGCAAATATGAGGGGTGGAAGGAGCTGGAGTTTAAATGACTGGGCCCCAGATTAGTATAGTCAGAGGCTTATTTCTATTAATTTGTCATGCTATAAGTGCCACACTACTGTCCTGTTCCATAGCAATATTCTTCTGATCTTACAATATTTTCTTTCCTTATGGTAAAGTGTATCTGATTGAGCCAATTTATACTGACAGCTTTCCTAAGTTAACTTCTCTGTGAATTCCCAGTTCATTTCATATATTTTCCTCATGCTTCCCACATTTGAGTTACCTTTGTTCCGTGTCTGAAGGATAGGAAGCTGATAGTTATTTTATATTTATATTTCAAGGCTGCTTAATGTTTAATGAGGCTGAATATGTTGTAAAAAGCTTCAGAACACTCAGGCTGGTTAATATTTCATGTCGATCTACAGAGACAACTATATTGATCTTTTAAGCATCTGCTAAACAAGACAAGGAATAAATTAGATTTTGGTCAGTTTGATTTGGCTGGTGAGTTAAATAGCTTTTAGAGCATTATCACCTTTTAAAATGTTTTGTTTCCAGTTGAATAAAGTAGATTTTAAAGGCAGTATTTCATGTCGTTTCCCATTGCTCTTCATCTTGCCTGTTTCATTTCAGCTGTGTTTGTGTATCTTATGAATGGATGCAGGAATATAAAGAGGGGTGTTTGCACTGCCTGCTTTATGCACCCATAATTATACCTTCCGAAGCCACAGTAGAAGGGCCCTGCTTGTTCCTGTTGACTGCATTTTGGACACAGGTTCCCACTATTAAACGAATGTTTATTTACATCACAGTTACATGCCTAGAAAATTCTCTGCAAAGCTGAACCATGAATACAGTCTGATTATAAGGAAAATCTACTTTATCCCCAAGTTCCTTATCCCAGAGGACCAAATTTAACATCTTGTGTGCAAGTTTACCTTTTACTAGCTTTGGGGTAACAAGTGTAGAAAATGGATTTCTTTGCAAAAAGAGGAAAAATAAATTATCACATCCATCCCAATGTCTACAGATTTGTCCTGTAAACCTATTGCAAGTGGATAACAAGGCTTTTAAAAGACCCCTTTTATACTGAAATAATTTCATAATGGTTTTGTAATGATTGCATGTTTCCAAACTCTATGCCCAGAACACGCAGCACATGTAGAGCTGATCTAACATAGACATTTTTATTAAGAAGCTAAGTAGGCAGCCTTGGCACAGAACCATGGGGTTTGACTGTTAGCTCAAGACTAGATCATGCAGCTACTCTAGAGAAAGACCCATGCAGAAAACATTTGCCAGTTTGACTAAACTCAAGTATAAATTACTGCATTTATTGCCTCCATGAAAACAGTACTCTCTAGCCTGTGAGTATACAAATACTTTTCTGGTATAGAGCTATCTTTTAAATTGTTTTGTAGTAAACTAAATATTCCAACTCAGTATAACCCTAAATAAGTCTGTTTCAGTTTAGATATATCTATGCTTGTAAGCATATCTGGGAATAATGGAATAATATTTTTTTAGTTTCTTGCATTTCTGGAGTTTTTTTGATTGTTTGTTTAACTATACTTTGCTGCATCCAGTTTGCAGCAGATGTAAAAGCTATGAAAACTTCATTTCTTTGGCACAAAACATTTCAGTTATCAGCTATTTGGGGAGATTTGGGGGCTCCCAGAAATGTTACATCTGTACTGTTAGCTGAATTTAAAACTCAAGGACAAAGAAAAAATGTGAAGGAATTGATGTAAAATCTGCTAAGCTAAAAGCAGGAATGAAGAGAAGCTTTTGGTTGCGTTATAATCCAGGATACCTCTCCAGACACTCTTTTTGCTTCATTCCTGCTGCCTGTGGAATTTCCTTGTGAAGTCACCCTTTAAAAAAGATGCTCCTTATGATTTTAAAATGTCTCACCTACATGCTAACATGTAAAGATTTCAGGAAGTTTTAGCCATCTGAAATCTTTTGTGCTTGTCATTTGATGGGTTTTCAACTAGGATTCCTTCCTTTTGCATCCCAGCAACCAAGGCCCTGGGTGGTGCAGCAAAAGCCGTATTTAAATTTAAAGCTGGAGGGGAGCATTGGGAGTAATTTGGGGGGGATGTCTCTGACCTGTCCATCTTGTCAATACTGTGTTCTGTATTGCCTGTGTTATCTTACAGTTGATCTAATGATAAAAGCTCATCCCCACTCTTATTTCTTCCTGAAATGTTAAATTCACTGACTTTTATCCAAACAGAAGGTATGTCCTGAGAAGCCGTGTGAACATCACGCTCTTGGGAGTTCGGTAAATACAGTAATTACTTCAAGGTATGTTTTCAAAAGCTATACTAATTTTTAGTGCCCCCACTGGTCCTTTTTAAAGACTGTCAGGCTATTCCCATATAAAGAAAGCATTTCCTACACATCTTGATGCATATCTAAATTCTTGTTGATATGATGGAACATTGTCATTTCTAATGCATCACCCTTAATTAGTAGTCAGATTTGGGATCACTTGTTCTATACAGCTGTTCTGGAATTTCAGGTATGTGGCAGTTTCAGACCACAAATGTGGCCAACTAAGAAACATTTAAAAATACTAAAACTTCAAAGGTTAGCTAACCAGACCATATTTGGACCCTTTATGATTATGAAATAAATTCTTCCACAGGGAAAACAACAAATATGCAGTACATGAATCTGAGCTCTGTTGCCTCTGCTGCCCTCAGAGCCAACACTTGTGCTGAGGATGGCTCTCTTGCTTATCAATAGGAATAGTAATGCATACCCAGGATAATTGTATTCTTGTCACTGCCATAGTGAGGAAATGCTCCCATCTGTTGGAGCTGCTTTCCTGTGTCCTGTGGAGAGGTAGAATGCAGGTGTGAAATCGCCTGTTGTGTCACATGCACGTGTGCCCCTTGTTCACTGTTTCACACTAAGAAAAAGCTGGAAACTTGTTCTTCTGAGGTTGCTTTGAAATTCACCATGACTGGGATAATCTATACAGCACTGGAGTGTCAGGGACACCAGCCTTACTGGTGCCTGAAACTTTGGCAGGAGACAATCCTCAATTCTCCCTTTGAAGCTAGTGAGCATGGTTAATATGCTGCTTGCAGGACGTACTGAATGGAGCACAATATCCACTAAACTGGAGCGATGAAAGCGGATGCTTTCAAGTGCTCGACTATAGCCCAAGTCAGATTTTGCAAAATTTTTAGCTATGAAATCTTTTTTCATAGATCCTTCTGTCACTGTAAAACTCACTTCATCTCCTAAGACTGATGCCACCACGACTCAATAAAATGCCTCAGGCTCCCTGAACAGACCCCTAAGACTTCCATGAACTAGACTTACACCCTATCTCACAGGAGTATGAATCAGTCTAATTCCTAAATGTTAGTGCTCAGTAGTAGTAAGGAAATTGCGATCTGATGGTTGTAAGGCTATTTCTGACCTCTAGACCCACCACCCCATTGTTCTGCTTGCCTTTGGGTGGCCAAGGCCTTAGAGTAGTTCTTATACTCCTTAGAACTAGGAGTTCATGATAACTTCACAGGGATCAGGATCAGCTTCTGCACAGCAAATAACAAAAATCATGCAACTATTGTAACATACTTGTGTAAATGTAACAGGAGCAGGACAGGCTGCGATCTCTTTTCTTTAGGGAATTATGTACAGCACCTTTTATTGGAATAGGAGACAGATTAAATCCGATTGAATAATTAAATGGAATTATAAGACAGTGAACATTAGCCACTTAGCTCATTTCATAAATTCAAATAATTAAAACTGCATGGGCAATAATAATGACTATTCCAGATATCTAAGTAAAAAAAATTACCTTTGATGTATTGTGGCAAAGGCATAGTAAAAACACTGAGTTAATGGTGGATCTATGTAATAAGTTACCATACAGAACCTGCAGTTGGAAATATATAAACATGCTTCCCAACAGAATTTCACTGTGTCACAATTGATTAAGAAAATCGGCAATAACTGACAAGATAGGCACAAAATGGATTTTCATGTTGCTGGGATGAAGTATGGCTCCCAGCAATTAATGGTTTTAGTCATATTAAGCAGATAAATAATGCTATCTGACATTACAGTATTTCACATTACACTAAAATTTTGTAACATTTGCTCATAATATGAGTTGAAATACGTTACCTAGGAAAAAAAATGTTATCTCTGGAACAGTCAAACCCCATTAGAAACCTTAGGCTTGAAAAATCACAATGTTAGCAGTTATATCCCCTAGCAAAGGTTTGCTTTCCTTAAATAGTGTTAAATTTAAACCCAGAAGCTCTAGTCTCTTTTGGAGTTACTCTTCCATAGTGTATTGAGATTGAAAGGGAAATTTAGTGCATGGAATGTACTGTGCCATTACTGAATGTTGGTAAGAGAAACACCATGAAGAACTGTGGGAACAGGGGAGCCTTAAAATGAAATCATATCAGGGTTACTTACGTTCTCTGTTTCTATATTTCACTTTATTAAAATAGCTCCTAATCTTACTATGACCCCCATTACCCACTATTGATAAAGAATTTGATTATTTTAATCCTCATTCTAATCCTCTGGCATGTTTGACTTTTTCTTAGCTGGATATATGCTACCTGAGTTCTTTTGGGAAAAAAAAGAAAACCTTTTTATGGATCTAAATTTTCAGTAATTGTTGGTGTGAAAGACTCCTCTGATATCAGCATTCTTATTCATGGAAGTATGGTTTTATCCTGGAAAACACCAATGTGTTCTAAGCAGTAACAGGAATCAAGAACAAATATGAGAACACAATTTTTCTCTTGCGTGCTGCTAATTCTGTTCCAAATTCATTTAGTAATGTGGAAGAAAATGTGATTGCTTGTCAAAGCACAGATGTGGGGTTTTTTTGTTGGGACAGTGTACAGTGCATTCGGAAGTGTCATGTTTAGCTGAGGGCAACAATGCTTACTGTTTCAGCACCCAACTCCCACTGAATTTCAACAAGAGTGAGCAAACAACCTTCCCCTGGGCTCCAGTGAAAATCCTTGGCTTAGTCTGAGCTGCAGTTTCACTTGCAGGAAACAAGCCGTTTTTTGAGGTCTTTTAAGGTATTATTTCCTGAAACAGCAGAAGACAATCTGAGTACATAGAGTACTGAAAATCTGTTAGCAAAATGTTAGTTTGATAAAGGATTATTGAGTACAATAAACCTTTCCAAATCCAAACCACAAACAAAATATATAATCATTTGCATGTGCCAAGATACAATTTTATTGCTTCCCAGATAACACCGCATTTAGGCTTTTATTTAACTTGAGGGTACTGTAAAAGCAAAACCAGTTCACTTTTATGACATTTGTTCTACTGTATGTTAATGGGAGAGGTAGGGATTTTTCAGATATTGCTGGCAATGTCACAAGAAGTACACCTCAAAAGCTTAGTAGTGGTGCCAGCAAGCACATGCAATCTCTGTCAGACACAGCAATCTAGATTTAATTATCTTCAAGTGCAAGATGTAAAATATTCCACCACGGTTCTTCTATGACCTTACGAAAATGACACTGTTTACTGAGGTCACAGTTCTGCACTGTCTCCTGATGATTTTCACAAATGTGTTGAACTGCTTAAGTGTCTCACATCCTGGGAATCTCAAAGCTCTCCTCTGGATGGTTATGGGAACAGGGTGTGATGTTTTAGACCAAGACTTCCAGGAACCTCCCTGTATTGGTTTGGCATGACTGGTAAAAACCAATTAGTGCTCTGCCTTAAAACTGACAGCCAGGTTGGCCAATTGGATACAAGTGTACACCTCTGGGACACCAGGGTTAAATACAGGTGGGATTTTGGGAAAGCTCCCTTCCCGCCATGGGCCTGCCATGAGGTAACATTGAGGTGGAGGGGGGAAGCAGCGGGGCCTGGCGTAGGCCCCGCCACCCCTGGGGCTGGGATGGGGCAGCCGTGCTGGGACTGGCCCTGGCTGGAGCCGAGCCAGGCCCCCCCGAGCCCAGCAGACACTGGCAGAGAAAGGGGAGCCACGGCTGTTATCATCCAGCTGATCCTACAGCCTGCCCCATGCCGCCAGCTGGGCCCAGGGAGATGATCCCCCCGGTCCCCAGAGAGCAGCACTGAACCCAGGCTGGGCCAAACCCACCCCATAAGACTGAGGGGTGGAGGGGGGAGAGAAGATCCTGGCTGCCGTTTCTGAGCTTTTCTACACCTCATGGATTTGAGGCTTTTCACCGATGCTGCGGCTGAGACCACGTGGCCTCTGCAGGCCCAGGCAGGAAATGTTAACTCTTTCCTAACACAGACTGAGACTTTTTTAAACTCTAACCCTTCTCAAAGAGAGAGGAGGTATGCAAAGGGATAATATGAACATATCCAAGTCAGTAAAGAAAGGGTGACTTCTTAAGTGGAAGAGATGACAAGTTGCCTTAGTTCTATGCTGTAAATTTCCTTTAATTTATGGTAACGGACTGTAATACTCCTTTAAATCGTGGACTAAGAATGGGGAGATGATTTTGTGGATTCAAGCAAAGGAATCTGATTTTACTGAGTACATATTCATTTAGCAACTGTAATCTAGTGATCCTATGAGATGTTCGAAGCCTCGTCACCAGTGAAGAATGAGATATCCTTTGTTGTGGAGCTGTGCATCTTTAGAAGGTGAAACCCCATGTGTAAGTCCATGGCCCATATGTAGTCATGGGAAAGGCTACGTTTTGGGAGGCTCACAGATGCAGATTCTCGGGCGGGCTGCTTTTGTGGGAGCTGGAAGCCACAAACAGGCTGTGTCTCTGGTGGAAAGTTAACAGAACAAAATCAGGAGAGACTCGTCTCTCTCAAAGACTGAATGAAAGACTCTTTTATAAGTGGTACTGACCTAGAGTTCTGATTTTCTGTCTCTTTACATTGTTTTGTGGAAAGGTGGACTGTTGGTAGGGGGGAGGGGAGTGCTTTTAAAAAGGTTTCATGTTTTGGGTTTTTTTTGTTCGCCCTTTAATGTGTGTTAATAAATCTAACTGTTTCTGTCTTTAAGTTAAGCCTGTTTTGCCTTTCTTCTAATCCTATTCCACAGTGGGAAGATAGACCACTACACTAAATTTAACGAAACAAATTCGGCGAATGTGAAACCACTACACTCCCAGAGAATGCTGCTGTGGAGTCCTGATCTCCCAGTATTAGCTTCCAGAACAAATTCTAGTTCCAGCAACTATGTATACTGCACTGCTTTTTAGTTTTTCTTTTTTTATTTAATGAGGTGACAAAGAACAGTTGGAGCTGTATGTCCAGGTGCTTTTGGAAATGACCACCCCAATGCTTTGGGAACTACTGGCTTTAGAGGCTTGATTTGTGTTTTCACATCATCTCTCTGGTAATCTGTGTTAGTGTTATTGTACCTTCACAGTATCAAAAAGAAGTATTGGTTTTATTGTGCTTATTTTAAAACCAGTACATTTAAAAACAACCAAACTTAGATAAGTTGGGTATATAAAAATATACATGTAACAATTCACATTATACAGTACAAAAGAAAGCACCTGTGTGGGAAGCTTCCTCCCTTTTTTGGAAGGAGAGCTGTCTTTAGAGTTGCTTCAGTAACATGTACTTATATGTATATGCACACAAACCCAGAACTTCAGCCACAAAAATCTGTCCTCTTATGTGGCAGAGGAGACAGAAGGCCCAGAGGGGTGATATGTCTCATTCTTTCTCCATCACAGAACTGCTGCCATTCACACTGCGTGAACAAGAGCAGGGCTCGGGTAAAGTGTGAAAAGCGGGAGATAAATTAAGCTCCATGTGGCACAATTCCTCCGAGGAAGCAGCAAAGCCAAGGGCCCACAAACAGTTGTACCTTTCCCTGTTGTCAGAAGGAGCAGCTGCCACGCTGGACTCTGCATCCCTGGCTGGGAATGCCAGGGTCAGGGACGAGGACCACCTGTGCATCTTGCACATTAAAGCAGGAGCCAGGGGGCTGCTGGACAGTCCTACAGCACCACTGACCCAACAGGGACACAGAAACTGTGGAGACAAGGCTGGTATCAAACCCTTCTCTGGGTAGGAGGCTCAAAGGGTTACCTCTAAACTGTCACATGCTGTTAGAAAAGACAACTAAATAACTTAAGTCTGTTTAAACATTAGGGTTCTAATCCTAGGCATTTCACTATGGTAAAAGTGGGTATTTGAAGAAAATACTTGGCTATTAAAGATCTTTGCAATGTTTTTAGAAGTACCTTTTCCATGTCAGGCTCTAACCTATTCAGAAAAGTTACCTTCTTATTTCTCAAAAATGAAACTTTAGTACTTATATACTGTATTTAAACATGTGAAAGGAGTAAAAAAACTATTTCTACGTGGTTTCTGAGGTAATAAGCTGGCATGTTAAAAATACTATTAATGTAAATCATTCAGCTGTGAGTGTCCCTTGCCAATCTTCCCGCTAAGAGGGGATGGACATGGTGATTTCAGTAAAGTGGAGGAAAGATGTGGGGAGCACTGGTTGGTACTTTGTATCATAGCTCATCATGGTTTCTCGTGAGGTCCTCCCCATAATTAGTAGCTTGACTTCCAACAAACATATTCCAGTTGTCTAGAACTTCCTCTTTTGTTAGTTTTTCATCCTGATAGGAGGAAAACAAAACATCTGTAAGAATATTTTCAAAACTAAGGCAAAGACACACCACCATAGACTTGCAAGAGCCCTGGGAAGCAGGTTCAGCAACCATTTTAACCACTGCCACAGTGAGTGAAATTTGGCCCTCAGCTGAAGACAGAAGTCCCACAGGTCTCAGTTGGGTCAAACTGCTATTTGAAAGTTCTTTGCAATGAACTCACTGCCAAGCAGTAAGAACAGTAGGTTAACAGTGGAGTGATTAGCTGGTACACAGTTTTTTGCCCGGTGGTTTGGTTCATCTTCCTGACAGTAAAAATGAAAATCCTCTGGTGCACTGTGTGGAAGATGGTTGCTTATGTTAGCAATTTACACTTTGTGTTAAGAGTATTTTGGCTTTCAGTTTCCACCTTTGCTTGCATTACACTTCTGAAGACCACCAATTGGAATATACTGTCCCTCTTCAGAGCCAGTGTTTAGGTGAAAGATATGTGCTTGAATATAGAACTGAGAGTAGTTTTGCTACCCCTACATTTGAGCACAAGGGATATCTAAATGCAGCTTTATTTTCCTCTTTTAGTCTATATTAATTACAAAAGTCATGACCACTCTTCAAGGAAAAAGAGCGTTTTTGCTGTGTTAAAATATCTAGGCTTAAGATGATAGTTTCTCATCTCACCTAATGAAAGCCAGGGGAACTTCTAGAGCTGATACAAAGCAGTAAAATACAGTTTAATTCTAACACTACCAACTGAAACTGACATGGAAACATTAAACCACTAGCAATTCTAGCCTCTAAAGAAAAGTTATTAGGAATAAATTCTCACAAGCTGGTATTTTAAAAAACCCACACCACCTTATATAACTTCTTTAAAAATGATACTGGACTACATACCTTATCTACATCAGATTCATGGACTAAGTGCCTGGCTTCAGCTAGTGCATGATCATAGTCTTGTGGGAGGATCCAGTGCTGGATCTCATCTTTGTCCATCTTTCCATCCTTGTTGAGATCACGAAAATCTGAAAACTGCTCACGCTCTGTAATCACCCAGTCAGGCTCTGGTCCACCCTCTTCATTTGCAAACATATCAGCTGGAGAGGAAATAAGGGTCTTACTTGAGTCCTATTTACTTTGCAAATTAAGCACAAACTAAAGATATTTTCATAGCGTTCCTCAGAGGAGACTGAACTTTTCACTATTTGCACAGTGTCTCTGTACAGAAAAAGAAATGTGGGGTGTAAATAGAGTAGCTGTATCTTTTCTCAGGCCTATTTCTTCACTGCTGGTGATTCAGCCCATTCTCACACTACCCTGTATCATACCTGTGTACTGCTGGTGGGGCTAACAGGAGAGGTGAATGTGTTCAAAGACCATAATCTGAATTTCAGAATGAACAAAATCCTCTAAGGATCTTTGGTTGAATAGCAGTCATAAGCTTTAGTGCTAGGCTTGGTCACAGGGGGAGAAAGGAACTTAGCTATTTCATCTTGTCCCTGCCAGCAAACATCTTTGTGGATAAGATCAGACTCCAGCCAGCAGAGTGATCACAGGAAAAAAGGCACAGGGGGAATTTAGGCAAACAAAAATTGCTAAACGGAACTTGCACGCATTTGTACTGCTTTTAGAGAAGTCTGTGTAAGAGAAATTCAGCTTAGTAGATCAGTTCTCTTTTAACCATGAAGTGCTGCAGCACATTCCAGTAGAAGACACTCTTCCAGAAAGACACAGTTGGAGAAGTCATGAATCGTGGTGCATTCTGTGAGGAACCAGAGGCACAGTGCACTTGTCACAGATTGGTACCTGGGGAGGGAGCACTGTTAGTGACACGGGATGCAGAGATTACACACACGAGCTGCTCTGCACAAAACTCCTGTGCTACACTTTGGAAGCGTGGTAGGACCACGCCACAGTGGCAGCTGCTTTCTGCATAAACACCAGAGAGTAGCAGTGATTATTAAAACCAACTGACTTCTAAATGTTCTTTACATCACAGGGTTTTCCAAATCATGAGTGCTGTGTCCATGTCATTCTTCTGGTCAGTGTGGCCAATCCTTTCCTGCTCATCAGGACTGCTTATTCCTCAAGCCTTCCACTTCTCTAGAATTAAGTCTCCTTTGTGATACTACTCCTCTCCAGTGCCTTTTGGATTTAGTTTTCAAGGATGTGCTAAGGAAAGGGATGTGCTAAGGATGGATGGTGTGAGGGTCAGAGGCTGGTATCTGTGGGAAACATAAATGCTGAACTCAGAGGCAGGAATAACCCCCCTGAGCCGGCAGTGTGAGTGTGTGCACTGGGCTGAGGTTCTCCATTGCCACTGTCCCCAGTGTCCCTGAAATACTGTCACCTGCCCATGCAGAGTGAGAATTCAGTTCTCCCTGCTCAACATTCTTATAGGTATTTTGCTCTGCAGCTCTTATAAATCTAAACCAAACTTTTGCAAAAGACAAAATGGGAGGAAAGAAGGAAAAGGAGGGTGGAATCATTCTATAAGCTTCAGCAAATCTGCCCAACAAATGCTCCATCTAGAGACTGAAGTTTTTGGACTACTTTTTGTTGTTCCTTATGAACTAGCAAAGAAGAGAATTAGTTTTTTGTTGGTTTCTTAATCCCAACTTCATCGAAATTTAAAAAAATTACAACTGAAAAAGGAAAGTAGGAGTATTTTAAGCATAGTTTTCAAAATTCATGAAGAAAACTTCAGACAACACATTCACTTTCTTTTTTCATTTTTTTAAAGTGCAAATTATATTGTTTATTTGAAGCAACTGACATGTCCTGTCAATTTGATTTTTATCATCCTTGCCAATGTGGGGTGATCGTGACTAGAACATTCTATGTTCCTATCTATAGAAGACAAGAAAAACCAGCATTCACATGGTAACAAATGTTGACAATTACCTTATAATTATATGTAGGTAATGTCACTGAATGAACTGAAATTACTGTGGAAATTATGCTGCTCTGTTATTTCAGTCATAGATGAATAGCATTCACTTTCTGGGCTAAATATAATTTACAAGGAACAGAACCCCCTGCCATTAATTAGCATGTGTATATTGTTCCTGATTCTATGTGAAGTTATCTTTATAGCACCACTAGAAACAGAAAGGTTCATCCAACTTTGCACTAATGCCTTCGTAGTGCTGCTTTCTGGATTTGAAATTCATCAAAATATAATGGTGTCATCACTACAGAAGTATGGGCTTTACTTACTAATTAAACTAGGAAAAAAACTAGTAGGAACAAGGTGAATTTTCTCTTTTTGCAATGGTTGCTCCTCAGGTGTTTTGGATATTTGAGAACCATCCAAACTTGGGAAAAGACCAATTCATTTTCTGATCCTCCTTCATTTCTAAACAATGCCTTCAAACAGCAGTTAACATGGTGTAATATACAAAAAATATCCCTGCCATGAAAAATATTATTCCAGATTCTCTTCTTTTTGTTCTCATATAACTCTTAGCTGAGTTAAATGAGAACAAGAGGAGAATTTTGTGCTGTGAAGCATGAGGAACCTTTCCTGGTCATGTTGCTATCTACCTAAAATGAAATTAGACTTGCTGGGTTGGATGGTTGGTGTAAAACAGTTGAACTGGAACACAGAACTGTTCACTCTGGGTTCTTAATGCTGCTGAAAATTTGAGAGAAGATGGAATAATGGACTGGAGGTTATATAAGAAACAAGTCACAACACTTACCAATGTACTCATCTTGATCCACAAAACCATCCTCGTTTTTGTCTATGTCTTCTAAGGTTTCCTGGAAAACAATTTTGCACGAAAGTAATCAAGAAAAAACTGAGAGCTCTGACTACCTGCCTTTGATCATGTAATGTGTTGAGGCCTTGACCTGCCCCTGTACACAAGCGAATGTAGTCTCACTAAATCCAGTGTGACTGTTGTTTACACAATGAACATACAAGTATCCTTTCATGTTGAAAAAATTCCCTGTGTGAATGAACTGCTTCCGTTAGGGGCAGATACTAGCTTGCATGAAACACTCAGCTGCTGCATGTCAGCACACCCTCCTTTTATTTTGGTTTAATTCTGTGACCCAAGATTGTTTCTTGATTCCATTTAGGAGCTATCTAAGGGCACTTAAAAAGTCTTTCTTTCATGATATTCACTTGGTTTAGAAGACTCAATGTAAGGCATACCTTTCTGTTCCCCATTTAGCTACTATGTGTGTGTCTCTTTCTAAACCCTGCCTGCAAAGGTTAGAGAAGCCTTCAAAGTTCATCCATAAAAGTAGAAACAATGGCATTGATTTTGCTTTGCTTACTAAGACAACAATGTTTTTCATGTGCTCAAACTCCTCTGGGTGAAGGAAAGCAGTGAATTCTTCACGAGTGGCAGCTAAGTCTCCATCCAGATCTGCAGTTTTGAACCGTCTTTCATCTCTGGGCAGCATTTTCTTAAAACTGTGCTGATCAGTTGCATCTTGGAATTCTTCTGGATTTTCTGCAAATAGATCAAGATGATCTCAGAAGTGTTTTCCTTTAAAACATACTAGCAAAACAAAGCTGCTTGAGTCTGGAAATAAAAAAGGTTTATTGCCAGAATAGCTATTGTTTTAAATGGAAATTCTCTTCCCCATGAAGTTTTAAATTCAGGGGTCAAGTACTTGGATTGATTTTTTAAGGTGACAGTAGTAGAGGTAAATTTCTGAGCGAGCCTTCTATTGCAATCCAGAATAATGAATTGTGCAGTATTGCATATTATCCCTCACAGATTTTTTGTTACCTGCCTTCACAAGAACTACTCAGGCAGCATTTGGGGTAGACCTCATTCACAGAAGTTTTCTTCTTCTTTAGGAATCAATATGATCCACACAACTTTTCAGTTTCAAGAAGAGCAAACCAAAGAAACACAGTTTCAGAAGGTGGCAGACTGACTGAAATTATCTCAGTGCTACGCCTCTGTTACAGGGAACATAACAATTATTTTCAGTTTAAAACAATGACATTTTTTCAGGGTGTTTAGTGACATAAAAGGAATGGTATTTGATATAATTTTAAAATAGGATCATTAAACTGACTTGAAAAATGAAAAATACTCATAACAATTTCACAATTCATATGTTGGGAGACAAACAGAGGTGAAAAAGACTCGGCCAGGAATTACAGATGGGAATTTTAAGTATTCATTAACACAAGCCCACAGTGCTGCTCTCCTAATCTTGGGGCTTAGAGGGAGCAAAGACAAAGGCCTGAGAAGGGTTCCAGGGATAATTCTGCAGGGACTGTGTGTCAAATATGTCCTTTCACAAATGTAACAAAATCCATTTTAAACTAAGGTAGACTTTGGAATTATTAGTGCTACAGGAGGCTTGCTCTAGAAATTTCCTCTGCGGTAGGTAAATATTGTCTTCTCATTTCCAGTAAGTATAAATGGTCAATTAATACTGATTTGTTGCTCTATCAGTATTGCCCTTTAGCTTAAGTGATGTCTTTTCCTCCCCTTCCTTCATTAACTTATAAAAGCAAAGGGAATGTGGAGGGGGGCAGGGGGAATTCAGGTATATTTTTTAATAAATGTTTCTTTTGCCTGATTTGTTAAGGATTTTCATTTGCAGTTGATCACAGTCTGAAGCATGTTATTCTGCAAGAATGATTTTAATCAATAACTTGGCTATAGCTTAGACACAGACTAAATTTTTAACATCTAGACTTAAGATTTTAGAGATTAAATTCACAAATACAGTTAATTAGACAATATATTATTTTTTAATTAAAGTACCCTTTTTAATGTTAAAAAATAATATATTTCTAACTGGAGGAGATTTTAATTCAGCTATGTCAGTATATTTAATGATACCTCTATAAAATTTCTTTGTGCTGGTGACCCATGTGCAAAGGGCTGCAATAACACTAAAAAGTGCTTTTGACCTCTGAGCTTCTATAAAATTTAATGTGAGCTTCAAGAGTCCTAAATATGACACCCAACTCCTGTTGACTGCAAGGCAAGAGATGATATTTAATAATCTCAAAAATCCTTGATCATACAATCTGAAGATGTTCTCTTACCTAGATAATAACCATATGTGGCTCGTTTGTATTCTTCCCAGGCAATTTTGTCATCCTTGTTTAGATCATAGTCTTTCCAAACTTTAGCCACATTTTCATAGATGTAGCGTTTCTGTACTCGTTTAATCCAGGTTTTTAATTCCTCTGTTGTGATATAGCCGTCTTTGTTGTCATCTATTCTATCCACAATCTTCCTGTAGAAAGAGATCAGCATCTTTAAGAGCTGGCAGGAAACCAAACTGTATGTCAGGCCAATTTTAGTAATCTTTATCTGGCCCTGATTTTCCACAAAAATGGAGAGCCCCAAACTCCTAAAAGCCATCCTACTGGTTAAGGCTTTCCTGCATTTTGCACATCATCTTAAGGAATATGCCTCTATTCACTATTCAGCATTGCTACAAATGATTCAAAGGGAACTTTCACAACTAAAATTAGTGCGTAGAGAATACCTGGCTTTCTTAGGTTGTGCCTCCTATCTTAGGTGGATCTGCTCTTCACTGCCTATAGGGAGTGGCCATGCTGGCTCAGAGCAGGAGACACCGAGTTCATTTCAGGACAAAGTCTGTACTCAAACTTGCTGGAGGCAACCAGGGCAGAAATCCAGGACTTGGTGGACACCTGCAGTTTCTCCTTGGCCTTCCAGCAGACTGACACCAGGGTGAAGTGAGTCCTATGACTGTGTAATGCCGAGGATGTACACCAGGTACAGTCTCCCCTTCCATGCCTGCCCCTCCACTTGTTTCTTTTCTTTATTCCCAACGGAAATCTGTATTGGTGGTGTTGCCAGGAATGCCTGCTACTCACTAAAGCAATATCAAGTCTGCAGCAGGTCTCCAGTCATTGCTGATAGCTGGGCTATAAACCTCTGTCCAGTGTAAAGCTGCTAGCCTTAAGCACTGTTGAAATCAGCACAAGTGAAACATTCTGCACACAGCTGCAGTTAAAAAAAAAGGACAATGCTCTCTCTACCATTTCTGTTCTCTGCAATTAACCTCTCTGCAATTAATCTTTCCGCAATTGATGAACTCCATCTTTGTGGGGCTGAGCTTGTAAAACTGGCTTCTGTCCCTGCTCTTGGAATTGAGCACATCCACGTTGGCTTTGGGCGTGTCAGCACGCTTCACCCTGCCCATGAGGAGCAGGGGCAGCGGGTCTGCAGGCGCCCTGCGCCTCGGCCGGTGGCCGGCTCATGCGCTGCCTATGGAATACTGACTGAATGCAGGGGTAAGAGCAGGAGCTGACTTGTTTCATTCCTGGCTTGACATTCAACAGCTGAGTGCCCTGAACCTCCAAGCAGCCACAGGACACAGGGAAAAAGATCTGCATTTTTAAACATTCTTTTCAATTCCCCATCTTGGTTCTCCACAAAGAAACCACACTTGGCCAACTGGAATTGCTTAGATAGTGAAGCTATGTCTCTTCCCAAGCCTTTGCTACAAAAGTGGTTGCTGAAACAACAGCAGCAGCTTCTGCTGAACTTCTAGTAATTTTGTGTGAGTCTGATAGTATCAGGTTGAATTTATAAACACACAGTTTCTGAGTTATGGGGCAAAAAAGGGGCTGCTGAATTTCCTTTCTGAATTAGTAAAGTGTGAATTAACTGACTAGAAAACCTCATCTCTTTTCTATCAGTCAGTTGCCAATGGTCCCTTTCCCTGCATGGTGGAGTCTATTTGTCATCAGATTTTTCCCCACAATGAATTTAATTAAATTTGTTTAATTGGTATTTCTTTCTACTGTTAAGGTATTAAATGATTATGCTAGTAGCTCTTGGCTACTAATATGAAAGAAGTCAGGACTGTGTACCAGAAAATGTTTCATGCCTCCTCCTTTTCACCTGTTGTTATAGGTCCATTGCATCCATGTGCACTATTCCACCCTACTTCTCAGGTGAAGATGGGGACAATGAAACAGTCCTGCCTACAGGCTCCCAAAGGCACAGATAAAAAGTTGTTGCATGGACTGTGGACCTCACTTTTTACTGTTATTATTGGGATGACCAATGTGCTGCCACATTTCCTAAGCAAGGTAAAATGGCTAATAAATAGAGCAGCATGCACTCTGCTTAGAGCAGCAGACTGCATGTTTCTGTTGTCTCCCAGAAATCATTTAAAAATAGCTTTTAATTAAATCTGCCCTCTTCCTAAAAGCCAATCACTTGCTGAGAAGTGACTCTGTAACTCACTATGGAAGTTGCCCATAACAAAAATGGGGGAAGGGGTTCAGTATATCTAATTATGAAGCCACAAGATGTTTGTTAAATCCTCTCTTTTCCTCCCAGTGTGCTGCTATCCAAAATGACAAGGTTGGGAAATGCTGGAAGTTATGAAACTTTCCCAAAAGCCCCTCAGGAACCCCATCCTTGATGTGATGCACAGTGCTCACCCCACAATGTGTCCTAGGAGGGCCACTTCAGTCACCTCCGTTTAAGAGGTTACAGACCATGGCGGCACTGCTTGTGCCACCCTTCCAAAGGGCAATCGGTGAGATCACTGGAAGTTAAATCTTCTTCCCTCGCTGAGCTAACATTTGTAAAAATTGTTTAAAAACAGCTGTATTGTTCAATCATATCCCCAACTGAATTATCTGTACTAGCAAGTGCAGGCCAGTATTAGGAGGGCAGGTCCATGACGGTGAAACAACTCAGGAGAATCTAGGTCATAGATCATGTATGCTGAGAACATGGTTTCTTTTGCTCCTTCTTGAAACAATGAGGATGAAGTTGATCATTTCTGGTAATCACTTTATCTGTTTACTCACTGAGACACATAAATGGTAGTGACAGCTTTCAGAAGGATAAAGAGGTTACTCAGTGAGATTACAGTGCTACTGCTTATGGTAGGACCAGACAGAAAATTAGCAAGTGCCACTCCCTGTGGAAGGGAAGACAGGGGGAATCTTAGTGAGAATATGCAGATATTTTAAACAATCTTCTTCGTGGTAACTACATTATTGGATCTTTCTTTAACTCCTATTAGATTTGGTTCTGCTTAGTGATCTGGCTTCCTGTAGGTGAAAAGAGGGAGAGGCAGTAAAGTAAGGCATGGTCCCTGTTCTTTGCATAAAGAGCAGCATGGAAGTAATAGCAACTGAAACACTGTGAGCAAAGAAGTCACAAGTGGGAAAGCTGTGGGAAGATGCTTGAAGTGGACTCGTAAACGTAGCTGTAAAAAAGGAATGGTTTAAACTCGATTAACACTGATATGGTGTGCTCAGGTGTCCCCGAGGCAGGGAGGTGCAGCAGCAAAGCCCTCCAGCTGCAGGTCCAAAACCCGGTACAGCAGCTCCCTCCGCGAGGCTTATTGCTGTGGGGCCACAAGAGGCAGGAGGGAAAAACACCAAAGCCATGCATTGTTGGCTGCTCCTTTGCAAAACCAGAGGTTCGACCTGCAGGCCACGCTGGGGTGCAGGGTCCCACGCTGCGGTACAGGGTCCCACGCTGCGGTACAGGGTCCCACTCTGCGGTACAGGGTCCCACTCTGCGGTACAGGGTCCCACTCTGCGGTACAGGGTCCCACTCTGGGATGCACGGTCCCACTCTGGGGTACAGGGTCCCACTCTGGG
>WBMY01017616.1:825557-859945 GCA_013397315.1 Donacobius atricapilla
CGTCTCCCGCCCGGGCCGGGCGCTCACCCCAGGCGCTCACGGCTCTCCTCCGGGCTGAGCTGGTCGAAGCTCTTCGCCTCCTCCTTGCCCAGGAAGGCCTCNGGAGCCGCGGGCGCGCTGCTCTCTTGCCCGCCCCGAGCTCAGCCTGATAAACAAACACCACGGCAGCTCGAAACAGCGGGTCGGGGCTGTCCCGCCACTGCGGCTCGTTCGTCCGGAGCGCCGGGATGATGATGGTTTCTGCTCTCATACGAAATCGGTTGGGAAAGGACAAAAGTGTGATTTTAACACAAACAAGCAAACTCCTCCACGCTGTCTTGAAAAAAAACTGTGGGGGGAAAAGGTTGTCAGCACTCTCAGAAAGGGTGTTTATCGTGATGGGGTCACTGTCACCGTCACTGCAAGGGAACCGAACTTTGTATCCTGAAAATGTAGGAGAGGGGAAGCCCAAACCATATAGTAAAGAAAAAGGTGTTGGTTTGTTTTGCCTAAAGTGAAATTTATTTTGTTCGCTGTTTTGAAAATCTCTAGGCAGGGGTAATTGATTCCTTCTCCTAGTATGATTCTTTTCCCTATGTTACACGTCATTCACAACTTGAGAAAGAGAGTCTAAAGATTGTCATTGTGTGCAGTACATTGCACTGTAATGACCCTGTTGCTAAGGCATCCTGTGGCGAACTGCGCTCCACCATCAAGGCTGGTCTGTCCATTGTTACTTTGGACCTGAGGGTGTTACTATTCCAAATTACAACAACTGGTTTATCAGCCTAGCCCACAGGGTGTATAAACGCCGTCTGATGTGACCTTTGGGTGTAGCACTAACATGGATGTGAAAGATGCTGCACCAGACCGCAGTTTCCCACTTGTGCTGTTGTTACACTGGTAGAAGTCCTTTTGACCTGAACCTTACACATAGCTGAGCTGTGCCTGGTAAAGGATTTGGCTGTAATGACCGCAGAAATGTGGTGTTGGAGATTTCCACATGTGCTGTCTTCTGCCTTTTGTGACTTGTGCAAAGAGTAAATGAGCCATGCAGGGCTAGTGCTGGTTTGCCTCAGAACCATTGACAACAACAGCAGATTTCAAACATTTAAACAGTCAAATATATTGGTTTGTTACTTAATTACAGGGGAGCAGTAATGCACCCCTAGAAGCTCAGTCAGGTGAGCTGCCCCGTAGGCTTGAACAGTCTGTCCTCTGGGGGTGTTTGTGCATCCACAGCTGAGCAACTGCTTCAGTACCGTTTGGTGAGGGCTGTGATATGCATGTGGCGGCATGAAAACGGCTCAGCTGATCAGACCAGCTGTGTTTGGGCTCCCAAAGGTAGCGAGATGTAATCCTTCTACTGTGTTTGGGTTTGTTTGTTTGTTTGTTATTAAGCACATACCTTCAAACCAAGCTTTCGTTAACATATTCAGCAATCTCATATTTGTGCAGTAATTCAGATATGGCTCTTTTTTATGTCTTGGTCTTCTAATATTCCTGTATTGGCTTCTTACATCTATAATATTGTTTTTAACATTATTCCAGAGGTGAGTTTGTGCTGAGGTGCTGAATTTTTAGCTTGCATATCCACAAGTGCCAGCGTGTGCTGCTAGTTAAGAGACGAGTCATTTCCATGAGTAACAGGTAGGCTTTACTGCCCATTCACCCCGACAGAGTTGTAATCAAACATCAGCTTGATGCTTGATCTTAGCAGCAGAGGGATATGAAGTTATTTGAGGGATGTGGGAAATGAATTTCTATGTTTTGTTGTCAGTACAATTTGGAGGCACTTCTGTGAGGAGAGCTACAGTAAGAGCAGTGC
Organism: Donacobius atricapilla; assembly: GCA_013397315.1. Lineage (NCBI taxonomy): Eukaryota > Metazoa > Chordata > Aves > Passeriformes > Mimidae > Donacobius > Donacobius atricapilla. Next base: position 827,365 of record WBMY01017616.1, read on the forward strand.
AGAATGGGCTAAGTGCATACATGGTCGTTTACTGGAAAGCCTCCAGACACTGGGAGGCTTTGCCTCAGGGATATGGGTTCTGCCCGTCGGAACATTTTAATTTTCCTCTGTGTTTGGGTTCCAGTGAGAACAAGCCCTGAAATGCAGTGGTCATATGAAAGATGGGAAATCATGAGTGTTCTGATCCCTCCAGACTTGGTTTGAGACCATTGGTAATAACAATAAAGACTTGATTGATCTAATATGACTTTTTGTGGAAAAGGAATGATACTGCCATTACTTGTCCTTAGAGGGCTGAAGTCTGAGACTGTAATGCTGAGAATAGGCTGCACATTCAGTCAGAACGGTTGTTGATCTGGTCAGTCTTAGCATTGCCAGATCTTTCTGTCACTCAGATTAATATTTACAGATTTTGCTGTTGGGCTGTCGTGACCTTGAACTCTCAATCCTCTGTGAAGAGATGCCTTCGACTCCTTTTACTCAATTCACAAAATGGTAGTTTTCTCTTAAGTCCTTTATCTACAATGCCTTTTTCTTAAAATATTTGTATTTTCTGGTTTAGAGATATTACTTCGAATATCTCTGAGAGAAACTTACTGCTCTTGGATGATTAATTAGTTTTAGAGTTTGTGGGGCTGTTTTCACCATCCACACTTTCAATAATGCATCTGAGTTTTGTACACATGAGGTTTCTTTGAAACATTGCAAAATACCAGATCTGCAACATCGACAATGTTTTTTAGCAATACATTTATGCAGGAGCAGGCATGCTGTGTAGTTCATAAGCTTTTAATGAAACGCTGGCAGATATTAGGGTTTTATGGGCTGGAAAGCAGTGCAAATCAAAGAGCTTTGCTTACTGTTTATAGCATTTTTCCTCTGAATCTAACAATATTTATATCACTTTTTCCATCTTTCATTTTGCTCTTCACATATTTACTTTCCCTTTCACTGATATATTTAAAGCCAGCAAAGTATTTTGTATGAAATATATTTAGTGTTACAATACTCCTGTCACCATGGGCATCCAGTCACCGGGATGAAGCCTGAGATGACTTATTTCACATCTCTCTTTGTCTTCAGTCTGCCTTTGTCCTAATGAGGTTACTCATATCTTGCATCTTTAGCCAGTGTTTCTGGACATCATTAATTCTGACTTCCCTGAGGCCATGCAAATGACCCCTAAGGGCTGCTGTGCTTTCTGACTGCCTGCTGGCTCATATCTGCTCTTGTCATGCTTCCAGTAGCAAAGCTTTTCTCAGAGCACACCTCTATCAGTATGTTTTTCTAGTTCTATCTGCTAAAATACTTGATGGCATTGTAGTATCCTGGTACTACTAGGAGGTAAAAATATATGTCTGAGAGAAGCAGATGGTTTCTAAGTAAACAAAAAAACTTGTTTTTAAGAGAAGCTAAAAATGGAAAAGATAATATTTTTTTCTCCTCAATTCTACCATAGTTTGTAAATCAGGAATAATTGCAATATTTCTCTGTGCACAGAAAATATGGTTGGTTTGAATGGATGTGAGACTTGTGTATGCCACCTCAAATTAGATTATAGAAACATATTTTATGCTTTTTAGAATTATACTTTACGTTCCAATTAGCCTAACGTGGTTTACTCAGGTCACAGTATCAGCACTGTTTTTTAAAGCTTTGTCTTTTCCTGAGGACACCAAACACCTTCAAACTTGTTGGAAAATTTTCATTGACACCAATAGACTCTAGCTCAAGCTGTTTGGAAATGTAACAGTATCAGTATTTCAGAATGAACTTTTAATGTCGAATTTACTTTGTATGACCTAGCATTAGATACCCTGTATTTGTCCTTTCATCCAAATTCTGCTGGGTGTTAATTACTCTCTTCAGCTTGGGCGTACAGGTGTAGATGGACTGTACCTTTTGTCTCGGCTCCTGTGGGAAACCACTCAGCACAGTCAGATACCAGCCCGCAAACAGCAGCAGAAACTTTGCAGGAGAGGAAATAGGGGAACTTTGATTACGCTTAGTTTTGGCTTGTCCTGACTAGCTGCTTCATCACAATACCATATCTCTTGTCTTTTTCTTAGCATGGGTGTAGTCTACATCGCTCTCACCTCCTTCTCTTCTATTCATCTTTTTGTGCCTAGTTGACAGAACAAAGTTTCATGACATAATCTACCCAAAATAATCATCGCCTGTGCTATCAACGGAGCTGACAATCTCATTTGCTCTGTCTGATACACCACTTCTCCTTCTCTTTGCCTTTCTCTTGTGCTTATACTGTAAGCTCTTTGGCAGGGATTTCTACTGTTCCTGCTGATTGGTTTCTGCTTACTACTACTGGTGACTGTTTCTACTGATTTTCTATTGAGCCAGTGCAGTGTCTCTCTTCATAAGGTTTCAATAAGCACAGTTAACAACACTTTTAGAGCACTCCTGAAGTTTTTCTCATATCAGGAATCTTTGTGATTAGTGTTTTTTCGAACATGTACTTTTTCAAGTGTATAAAAAAATTTCAAGTGTATAAAAAGATCCTTTGCTGCTGACAGCGTGAATCTGTGCACTGTATGTGCAATTTGCCCTGGTAATTACTTATGTATGGTGATAACCATAGCAACATCCCAGGTAGATAATGTCATGCAAATTGCTGCAGCTCCAGGGATGGGAGATGTTAATACAAGTATGTATTTGCACCCCTGGTCTTCAACATTTTGCAGTGACTTTTCCTTTCCCTCTTGCAAAACATGTTAGTTTAAAATTTCCTTTCCTTACTATGACTGGGAAGCAAAAGAAAACCTCTTGCTATGTTTCTCATTGATATTCACAGAGGGAGAGGGGAGGATGGTCCTTCAATGTTTCTGTCATGAATAATTTTGTATGCACAGTGGAAATTCCACAGTGTATGTAGGGCATAAAAGTCTAGAGACTTGGATACACTGCTGGGCCGTGTTGTGCGTAAACCCAAGTTCCTGCATTTGCAAACATGGAATGTGAGCACATGGGGGTAGAATTGCAGCCACAGATGTTTAGACTGAGGTGCAAACATCCTCAAATTAGTGACAGGAGATATGGGAGAGCAGCTTTGTTGCTCAAAGCAGATGCTGCTGTTGCTGAATACTTACCAGGGCCCATGCATTGTTACTGAAATTAGGAAATAGCAGAGAAGGAGCTCGTAACAGTTATCCCTTGTTTGGTCATAAGCAAGAACAACAAAAAAAAATCTGTACGAGAGCTGATCTACATATACACTAGTCCTTGAGTAACCTTAGAACCCTGGATGTATGAAAGTAAGGTACAACTCTAACCTGTAATGAGAGTCTTTTGTTAAAGATACAGAAAAAACAGACAAGCAAATTGGTTAAGTAAAGGTTTTGCTTTTTTTTTGTGAAGAATGAAATTGTTGCTGAATTCATTTTTCTTTGGGGTAAAATAGTGAGAATGTTGTTTTCATGCTGCAATCTATGCTGAGGTTGCTGATTACTGAAAGCTGCACTGCCCCAGCCTTTAAATGAGGTAGTACCCCAATAAAAGAGAGTAGAGATTTGTGAAGAGTGACAGAAAGATTGGTTCAGGCAACCACAGGCACAGCTAGATCACAGTTTGTAAGGGACATGATCCCAAAGCAGGCTGTGCTGTTCAGTGGGCCAGCACTGAGTACTTTTCATCATACAAACATGATCTGTCTCAAACAAAACCATGGGGGAGAGTGCAAACAAAATTATTGAAGTCACTGAGAAATTTTATTTGTGCTAGAGGTAGTATTAATTAACTGGAGATTAAAATACTGCTAATCTGTATCCCTTGATATTTGTACAGGAGGGTTTACCACTCTTACAAGTCTGCCAGCAAATCCCAGATTGTAAGGTGTAATCTTTTCCCCTCTAATTTCTCTGTGATTTAACAATTCATTAGTACGCCCAATGGTAGCACTGACAGCACTGTTCAGCTGTGCCAGCCTCCTAAGCCGTGCAATTTAAAAGGTGCCCATGTTCAGGTAATCCAGTTTGTTGTCAAACCTTGCCAGAGCACCTGAAGTTATGGACACCCCTGATTTACACACTGGAGTATTTCTTTCAGAGGAAACCACCTGTTAGGATGCCTACCTAAGAAGAACGAACTGCACCAGAAATACATAAGGTCAGGCTTTTTAATCATCTGACAGAAACTATTGAACCTAATTATCTTCAGGAGATCTTGCCTGTCTGCCTATTTTGCATTTAATGGATATTTCTTTGTCATTTCTATTTTCAGCACATGATTGTCTGAGAATGGCCTCTCCTTAAAACCAAAATCACATCAAAGAGAGCAGCAGGTGCCTTGGAATTAGAGGGGTAGCCTGAGACCCTGGCAAGTTAAATACATACTTCTTCAAAATAAAATTTATAATAACTACACAACTGGACCTACTGAAAACCTGTTCATAGGCCAGTTTCTGACCAGTACCAGAGTCAGAGAAAACACTTGACTGCAGTTATCCAGTCCTCTGCTTCCCATGGCTAGGATGTCTTCTTCAGGACTGAACTGACCTCTTCCTAAGTCTAGGGAATAGTAGGGATCAACACTGGCATAGTTTTTATTTCCTGGTGGCTTTGTTGTGAAAGTGCATCTCTCTATGGTTTTGATTTATTGCTGTTATTCACAGAGCGAGATATGATTAACAATGTTTAAAAGGAAAAAGGCTGCAAGCAACCTGGGAATGTCTGAGCAATGGTGTCAGCTGTTAATGAAACTCATAGCAATTGAAGATCTTAAAAGTTCATCTCAGAATCTGCTGACATTGCAAAGCTTCCCTCAGAGCTGCAATACCATTCCAACACAGAGGAGAAAAGTGTGCATGAGAAAAGATCTGTCTAGGTTAATGCCACATGTAGGGCTAGTGTTGGATTTTCTGGCTCTGGTTCCCTGCTCTAGTGAGGGTGCGTCTTTCCTGCACCACATTTTTTTGTTTAGTTCTAGCTAACCACACTAAGGGAGCCTGCCAGCATGTGAAACCCGGCTATATTAGCTAGCTGGGCCGTTTGTATTTAACAAATGGGTATCTGTTATCAACAAGCAAAGGAAATAATAACATCAAAGTCATATGTCCAAAAGGTCAGTGTTTAACAAGTATTATTTGATGTACATTATTTTATTTGCAGTCTTTTCTCCTCACTTTTTCTGCCTCAGCAGTTACTCACCTTTGCTACTTTATGACATTAAGTTCAAGGATACAGTCCATTATCACAGACATCAGTGGAGAGAAATTGCCTTGTCATTAATAAAAATTGTAAAACCAACCCTACAATAAACCCTGCTTTTGTCCACGACCTCTTTCTCCTGGATGCAGCAGTGAAACACAGCCCACAGCTCTTGCTGAACATTTGTAACCCAGGGTTAAAATCTCTGTGTGCAAAGGTCAGGTGTAGAAAGAACTCATCACTGAGAGAGGCATTAATGCTGTAGCTGCAGAGCAGCCTGGAATGGAGATATCCAAGGGAACAGAGGAACTTGGCTTTCTTTCCTGGCTCTTTTGTAGGGCAAAAGGGGTCTGTTCAATGGCCACAGAAATCAGCTGAAAGCATCTTAGTAACTTTATTTTGTCAATGATGCAGAGCAAAGCCACACAGCTTTTAGGGCAGGAAATGCAGTATGCTGGAAGCAATGTGAATTCCTTTTGCTTCTTTTTGCATCACTAATTTTTATTTATCACACAAAATCATAAACTGCACATAAACTTAAATGCAGACATGATGTACATTACTATGATAATAGAGAAGCCGTTCTCCTTTCACCAGACAGATGAAATAGAAATAGACATATTGAATAAGTTCTCAGTGGAATGTTTAAATTCCTTATTTTTTCCAAATCTTTAGATTATAACTTCTCTGTTAAGGATAAAAAAGTATAATTACACTAAAATGTGCTTTCAAAGGGAAACACATCAACTAAATTTCTTCAGACAGCAGCATATGAATGTCCAAAGTCTTGGTTGAAAGCCTTTCATACAGGACCTTGCACTCAATATCTTTTCCAAGTTTTGTTGCAGATTGGCTATTTGGAATTTGCAAACCATTCAAGCAGAATACACAACAACTACAGTTTTGAATGTGTATAAATAGCACTCCTGTAAGTTAGGTTAGCTGCTTAAAAATATTAATTAAGGGAAGTCTACGTTTCCAGTTATTGTTTTGCTTTGAACAAGGTCACAGCGCACCAGGGCTTAACCAATGACAAGTACAGCCAAAGTAGATAGGCAAAGCCAAAACATCTATGGAAAAACATATTAACTAGTGCCAGAATTGTGAAGTGCAGATTTAAATAAACTGAGTTATGAACTGAAACTGGCTACAGTAGAGTTGCAACTGTCATTGAAGCAAACAAGCTCATTCTTTGCCTGTGAAGTAGCGTTGCAACACATCCTATATGCAGCCTACATTTAAATGTAAATATAGGATTACCTTTTAGGTTGTGAAACAGAATCATACAGGCAACAAACATTACATCGTAGGTCTTCTGTGAGTGAAAACTGTTGTGTCAAATATGGTTAGATTAGTAGGGTTGATGGGCTTTATTCAAGGTTCCTGGAATTTATCTGCCAAGCATAAATAATTATTTAACAACTAATAGGGCGAGGCCAGAAATATAATAGCTTTTATGTTGAAATTAACATCAAGTGATCTCTAGACATCTGCTAAGCAAGCCAAATGTGGTCTATGTGCTGTATGTTTTGCCTCACTGCCTCAAAATAACAAGCAGTGCTTATATTTGGAGGGGCAGTTTTCCTTGTTGAAGTGGAAAAGAAAATGTTCTGATAGAAAATCACTTGCACTGTTAGGATCAAATGTGTGATGAACATTAAATAGCCCTACAAATTTAAATAATGCTCAGTGTTGAGATTTCAGCCTTGCAAATGCTCATTTCCTGATGTACGCTTTGGAGGGAAACTAAAGTTCTTTCTTGTTAGAAAGAAAACTAAGTATCATCCAGTATATCCCAGCTTTTAACTGTTTCAGCTTTCTGAGGCCCTGTAAGTGTGGGAGCCTGGGCTCCAGTGATTTTATTTTCTCCATGATGACCAGAAGGGTGAAGGAATCTTAAGAAAAGCCACAGCATTAAGAAAGCCTGAAAAAGTTCCAAGTAGCAAAGACTCTTTCCAAGTAGATACTGGCTGTTGCCTTGCAGGGACCTGCATTGTGTGTGTAAGTGTTTGGGTGCTGTGGATGCCAGAACAGAAACTGTGCTTCCTTTCCTTGAGATCACCACTGTTGGCATGGCCTCTTTGCTTTCCTGCCTGTTGCAGTTTGCCTGCTTTCAGGGCCAACCATTCAATCTTTGGCATCTTCTCTAGAGGTCTTGGCCTTTCCTCTGTTTTAGAAGTATTAGAAGGAGGTTGAATTGCTGAGTGGGGAGTGTAATCTTTGTGAGGCCAAGTCTAAAGATATTTGTAAGCTCAAAGGGCTGCACTGGCAATTTACTGTGTACTATGGAGGAATGAATGAGGCACTCATATTCATTGTGCTTATGTATGCTCAAGTTCTTTATGTCCATATTTAGATCTATTAACACAATAAGATTAAGCCAACTTGAATTTCTTGACTGAACAAAGCACTAAATGGCAGAGCGTCAACAACAGACCCCATAAATGTGTACAACCACCAGCAGCATGACTAACACTGGACCCGAGATCCTGTGGGGTTTGGCAGTGACACAGAAGACGCTGTTCTGAACAAGTTGGATTCCCTTTCGTACAGGAGCCTTGGCACCAACCTCCCTGTAAGCTGGCTCGGGCTTTTATGGGGGCAGTGAAGGCTGGGCTCTGTGCTGGACTTGTTGTCTCTGCCCCAGGCTTTCCTGAATATCAGAGTACAGCCTCAGGCTGCTCTGGTTCACCCTGCCAGGAGTCCCTGGGAATTTGTCTGCCAGTTGGGTTAGCCAGAACACACAGTGCTCCAGCCAAAGTCAACTTCCCCCTGTGAGGGTGACCTCAGTGAGGAAATGTCAAATGCTCCCTGGGCCAGTTTTCAAGCCACACCTCGCCCTTCCCAGCAGGGACTTCCCCAGAAGGTAAGTGGCAGAAATTTCTGTCCTATGCTGGCAGCTCCAGAGTACAGAGTTAGAGAAGCAGGACAAAACATCTGGAGGAAGAGAGATGTTGCATTGGCAAATCATGAAGCAATAGAAGCATAGAATGGTTTGACTTGAAAGGGAGCCTCTAGGGGATCATTTGGCTCCAAACCCCTGCCATGGGGCTCCAAACCCCTGCCACCTTCACCAGAAGCCAAGTTTAGACTGTGACATTTTTCTTCACTGCTTCAAAGCACTAACAATGAGAAGGAAGAAATTCTGTTTGCAGTGGCCTCATCTTAGCTTTCTGTGTTGAAGTAGTGTGCAAAGGAGTTTGGAGTGTCCTGAGGTGGTAATGCTTCAGGAATTTTTTTTCACAGATGAGACTCCTTGTCCAGCACAGGTAGAGCAAGAAATATCCAGGCTGGATAGAGAGCAGACAGCCAGGTCTGTTGTTTGGATATGGTGCTGCAGGGGCTAAGCATGAACTTCATTCTGGATGTTATAGTTGGGCTTCATTGCCGGCATTCATCTGATGTGAGCAAGGAAGTTTCTCTGTGCCCTTTGGTCTTGGTTTTCTGAGGGAGATGTGAATTGCCAATACCAAATAACAACATGTAAGAGCTCCTGTGATGAGAGTGTGTAACAGCCCATTCAGCTTTACTTTGATGATTAGGTTACTGCTTTTAGTACAAAATATATAACAAGGCAGTAATTTCTAAGCATGTTCTGGGGTGGTGCATTATTGCATTTTAACACTTGACATGAACACAATTTACACACAGTCACTGCTTTGTCTCTCATGAAAAACAAACCCTCTACCAGCAGATGCAAGAAATCTACCTAAAGATTTCATGTTATTAATGTTTACAGCATTTGTTGTAGTGCTGCCTGTTAATTACCACATTTAAGAGTGTGCCCTTCTGCTGTGAGGGGTAGATGTCTTTTTGGAACTATGCTTCTGGAAAGAATGTTGAACTAATTCAGCATTTCTGCATCTGGAAAGATGCTATTCTCAAGCAAAGTGCAAACTGGGACTGAGCCTTCTGTGAAAAGTGACACTAACTTGGTGTAAAGGGGCTGTGAGGGAGAAGTAGACCCCCTGGTTTCAGAGGCTTCTTGCAGTCCCTGTGCAATACCACTCAGTGAGAAAACAGGCCATGTGTTGGAGGGAGCACATTTGCTAAGGCTGTGAGGCAGACACTGGTCAAAGGAGGGTGCATGCGAATCTGAAACTCTGTCTGTAGCCCTTACCATCCTCCAGACATCAACTTCTTCTTCCTCTCCCAGAGGGAGCGTCTCTACTGTAGCCAGGTATTTTACTGGAAGTGCAAAACTTGCTGGGTAAAGAGCAGTGCTTTCTTCTGACTGTTTTCCTTCTGAAAGTTAATCTAACCCTTTATTTCTCCTTTTGGCCGTCCTTCATGCTTCCATCTGACCATTTCTTCCTGTGTGAGTGGAAAGGCTCGCTGTATCTCTAAGTTCAGACACTGTTGTCATCAGGGAGTTGTGCATGGCCCTGCAAAGGGGTATCACAGAGGTGGTGGAAAGGTGAGGAAAGGTGGCATCATTCAGTGAAAAGAAAAAAAGTCCAGGAGTCCCCAGCTTGGCATCATACCTTCTTACTGTTCATGTTCCCTGCATCCCCTTGCTGTCCTGTGGCTGGCAGGCAGGGACCCTGAGCCTGATGAGGTGCTGTGCATTTGTTAAGAAACAGCTGTAACTACCTCGGTGGTGTCTGAGACATGGCCAGCCCCACCCTTGGATATTTTGATTCTGTGTGCTGCTCTTCAAAGAGTGGAATTATTAGGTTCTCTGTAAAAATTACAGTTTGGCCTGTCTTTATGCATCTGTCTCTTGCTGTGATCAGGGACTTTTTTTTGGTTTGGGTCTGTCTTTATCTCCATAGGTCTACCTGACAGAATGGAGGTGTGATTGTAGCAGTTTGGCTCATCTTAATTTAACCATCAGAGGTAATAGCAGCAGTGAAGAGGCAGCAGCACTGGCTAGCAACCAATTTATAAAGTCTCCAGAGACCTCATGTGTGTATCTCAAGGTATGTTGACACTGCAGCAACTGCTGCTTGCAGAGGTACCTTGAGATAGCTGTTAATAATTTCACCATGACTCAATGGTTACTTAGCAATGACTGAGTTCAAAAATTGTCACAGACTTTATTCTGTGCCTTGGGTGAGTTTTGCAGCTTGTCCTGAGTACCATGCTGCTGTGAAAGGGATGCACTTGTTTTAGCTAGCAGGAAATAGGGATAGTGTTTTACATAAGTAATATGAATGTCCATCTAGACATGTCCTCAGCACAAATGGAACCAATGCTAAGAGACTAAAGATGGAAAATGAGGCAAACATAGAGAAGACTAGCTCTATCTAGAGCAATTTTATGCCAGGGGAGGGATGGGTACAAAGCAGTGTTTCCACTCCAGTGCTGGTAGTATGAGCCCATGCCAGAAAAATGATGACCAGAACTGTTGAAAACCCTCCCATGGTGCCTGATTCTGGTAGATAAAAAGTGCTGGCAGAGACTGTGTCATGCTGCAGAACGTGCTGCCAGTGCCTTAGAAGTGGTAGAAATAGAGCATGAAAAGTGGGCCTGCAAGCCCACCTGACAACGTGCGGCTGTTACCTGCCACAGAGCCATCCCTGGGGCTCTCCTGGTTTACCCTGTGGCGTGGCTTATGTAAGCTGTCAGGCTAATGAGGGCCCACAGAGCTGAACGGGGCTCCTGGGCTCTGCTCTGCCAGCCAGTGCTTCTCACTCAGCTCTTTCTCTCATCCTTGCAGGTGGGTTTGGGTTGCTAAACTGGGCACACCCTTTCTGTGCCCCTTCTCTTTCCTGAAAAAGGGCTCAAGTTCCCATTCAGTCCAGCATAACTGGACCTTTGGACTTGAAAATAATCTCAGTCTTTCAGCTAACAAGATTTGTTCTCAGGACTTTTTCTTGCATTATACTTTGAGCATCATTTTTACATGCTCCTAACTTTGATAGGGTGGTGGGAATGACCTGCACATGGAGATGGCCCTTGTATAAAAACAGCTGGCTTTGGTCGGTCTACAGCGTGTTCTAAATGAGATGCACTGCAGTTTTTCAGGAGTCATTCGAGTGTTCTCCCCACAAGTGTAGGTTGGCTGTGCATTACTAGCCAGTGGAGCTTTGCCACAGGAGATGTGATCCAGATTTGGGACGAGTGTCCGTCCTGGATCTTCCAGAATCGGTGTTTCAGTCACACCCAGAAAAGCACTCGGGACTTTGGGTAAAGCTTGCTGAAGGCAACAGGAGCGATGAAATAGGTGATGTGAAAGCCAGGCCGTTTTTCCCGCGGCTCTGGTTGGAGCCGTGGGTATCCTGCAGGCGTGTTTGGAGCTCCAGAGCCTCCCTCGCTCCTCCCCTCGCTCCGAGCCCGGCAGCCCGCACTGCAGCAGCCCCACCTGCTGTCGGGCGGGCGGGACGCGGCTCCCTCCTGCCCTGCCGCGCCTCTGCCGTGCCAGTTACTCACTTCCCATCTCTTATCACACTCCTGCCCTGCCGCGCCTCTGCCGTGCCAGTTACTCACTTCCCATCTCTTATCACACTCCCGCCCCCTTTTACGCTCAGTTCTTTGCGCTCCTCGTGTTTGCCATCTCTTGTGTTGACTCTGAGGATATCTTATCTCCGCTTGGAAAGCGCTAAGTAAATTGACACACGCTGTGAGTGCTTGATAATAGCAACAACGCTGATCTTTTGCTTTTACTAGCATCTGATTTCAAGGGCTCTCAGTGAAGAGAAAGTTATGAAGGCAAAGATGTAACTGTGGTTCTTGAGATGGTTTTATTCTAAACTGATGTGTTTTGAAGTTTTTTCTCTTTAGAAATGAGAACGCCACATACAAATCTGCCCAGAATAAGAGAGAAAATAAATGAGACTTTTAAATTGGCAATACTTGTAAAAAGAACAGGGTGATGTGTGATGCATTAAGGTACTTTTTCTTTATACTGTTTTATGAATTTGAGATGAGCACAGTGACCAAGAGTAAGGCTTATTTACACCACAGATTTACTTTGAGATGAGGGTGCTTTTGGAAGAGGAAAAGATTTTTATGTCTAAAGGCTTTTAAAAATAACTATATATATATATATCAATCAATATATATAATGTATATATTTAAGGACAAATTCCACAACATACAAATGGAAACAGGTCATGCCTGTTTTCAACAACAGTTTCGTTTTTGTCAATGTGGATGTTGCCGAATCAGGGTCTAGACCATCAACTTTGCTTACCCCTAGAAAAAAATCCTACGGTTCCAATGATCACTATCTCCCCAAGTATCTTATTTTAGAAGAGTTTGTTAGCCTACAGTGTGACATATTGCATTTCATTTGAGAGTAGGGAGAGACTCAAACCAGCAGAACTTGCCTCTGGAGTGAGACTACAAACACTTTGTTTTGAGGATTCTTTAGATTCATGCATTAGAAATGTGGAATTGAGAGTGCATGCATGTATGTGTTGTTATTCCTTCTTGTACAATATGGTATGCACAGGTAGAAGTAGAGTGAAAAGGTGTTGTTACTTAGTTTGGGAGAGTGTAGGGATAATTTATATCATTTGTTTCCAAAGCAAGTAGAATTAAAGTTCAGGAATTTTCTGAGATGGACAAAGCTGCCTCCAAGATACCCCTCTGCAAAAACCCAGCAAAGCAAGCTGCAGCTGACATTGGGAAACCCTTTTTTATTTGTGACCTAGCATGTGTTTTACACCTGGACTTATAAAATTTTTATAAAAAATATGTTATTAAGCCTTCATATGTCATTTTGATATGTTGATAGGACAGTTAATAGACAACGTTGAGCATCTGCTCATTTCTAGCACATTAAGAGTTGGATTCATCAGTGAGGCAAGATTTTAAAATATTATAAAACAAAAAATGCTTAACCACACATTCTGAATGCGTAGCAAAGGTATTTCTTTTATTTGTGTATATAAGACACTCCTTCTCAAAAGATAGTTTAGACCTTAATTTTTAAGAAGGATGTTTGGATTTCTTAGATGAGTAAACGTTTCTTCCCACATCTCTGCCGAATCCGCTTTGTGCCTGTGTAACCCAGCAGGGAAAGCACAGCAGTTTTTGATGTTCTCAGACAGGGTGAATGTACCTTGCTTTGAAGATGAGGGAGGCACAGTGGTTCATGTGCCGTGTGCAGGTTCTCCACAGAGGTTACACTTTACTCCACAAGAACTTAAAATGTCACAACTGCCACAAAGTGCAGTGAGTCCAGAAATTCAGTGTAAGATGTACAAAATAAAGAGAAGAGGGAATGATCTAGCTGCTGCTTTTCTTGATGTCTTTTGAAATATGACCATAGGTCATATCTATACATTAGAAATTACCTGTGATAGAGCCATATAGATATATACTATATACTTCACTTGGTACTAAGTTGCTGGAATTTGAATTGTTTTCTTAGTATAAAGCATCTTAGTGAGTGCCTCTGATGCCAGAGTCATTGCAGTGGTGTGTAACAAGTAAGGATATGCCCTGGCTTTACCTTACAGGCAGGACTCCCTTTCTAGGAATATTAGATTCATTTACCTTGGGATCCAACAGCACCCGGGCTGAGACGTCTGGTAGCCAACAGCTGTGTGGCAACTCAGTGTTCTGGTGTCTGTAATATTCCTATATGAGTGCAAAGTAGATTCAGACGTTTGGAAAATTGCAAAAGGGATGAAAAAAGTATATTTTTATGAGGAATTCAGTTTGCGAACAGTTCATCCTTTACTACAGTTCTGTTTCCAAGTAATGTAGTAAAGGCTGATGAACAGGAGACTGGACCTCTGAAGGATGAAGCTTCATGACAGCCTTTGTGGAAAGTCTTGTTTCTGTTACTAGGCACAGATCATAACCAAATAGAGCACTCTGAAGTGGTTGATTAATCTCTTCTTCAAATGCTTGTTAATAAGTTGGAGACCTTTTATAAACATGGCAGTTAAATAAATGTATGATCATGTCTATGCACGGGTTCCTGTCAGTCTGCTCACTCAAGAATGTGGCAAAGAAAGTGTATTGAGTGGTATTTCATTGTTTACCCAGGGTTTTAGCTAAGCATGTTATCAAGGTCTGAGTAAGCCAACAATCAGACTATCCCTAGATTACATGGCTGAGGTAAGGTTTGCAAGAGGAAGTTTTTAGTTTATTAAATCTACAGCTAGAGTTAGGAAAAAAATACACAGCATTCTGGGCATATGAACCGTCCTTCGGGCACTTGAGAGGAATTGATGGCAGCATTTGCTATGTTGAAAGCTCAGTGGATGTGAACTTATGTCTGTTTGGCTCAATTACTGTGCTCTGAGCAGTGTAATTTAAATATTGTGTGTTTCCGGAAGGTTAACGTTGCTGGTACACTTCATGCTCTTCACTGTAAAAAGCAAGCACTTTAAAAACAAGTGACAATCTCCCATTTGCCACTATGCAATCAGTGAAACTGTTCTGTTTAGATCGAAATTTTCAAGGCTAAAGTCAATTAGAGGGGAGAGGGAGGTTTCTTAAATTTGTTAGTCCACGTGAAACAGACGCAGGAATGACACTGGAAGTAAGGCTGGTGATAAAGGGACAGGCAGCATACCAGCCAAATTGGGGGCTAGATTTCTTTATATAAACAATACTTTCAGGGGAAAGACTGTGCCCTGGGGGCAGAATTGCCCACCCTTGCATGGTTTAGAAACTTGTCAAAGATCTACTGTCACTGAGGCAGACACTTGCTGAGTGGTGTGACACAGACATAAATTCTGCAGCTTCCCTGGGAGCTTAGTGCTGCCACTTTCCCAGTAGCAATATCCCATGTTCAGCCTAGAGTGAGCCATGGTTTTACTGGCAAGGAGTAGCTCGGTACACGTGGCCCGAGGTCAATGTCTGTCGATGTGATCACGAGGATAATCCCTTCTCCAGGCACCCTTACATGTTCTTGTGCAGCAGGGAAAGGTATGGAGTTAGTATGCATTTATCTATGCATTTACATATATTTATAGGGCAGTACTAGCACAGTTCCAGTGAGGGAGCACAGAGCACAGACAGGTTGCTGTGCAGCTGGTCATTGCACAGTGAATTCACCTGAACTATTGCAATTATTTATTCCTATAGCTGCGTTCTAGGATACGGTCCCAGTCTTAAATGTCATCCGAATTTAAAGTAAAGCTCATTTTGTGCTTTTTAATTTTAGCTATTATTACCAGTTTCCTAGCAAAGTTTTGGAAGTCCAGCTGCAAATAGCAGACTTCACAGAGTGGCTGTATATATATATACATATATATTTAGATTATCTTCTTGACTTCCAATCACTTCAATGAAGTGGCCCATGATTTTTATGTTATAGGACATAGCAAAAGATGCACCTGCCAGTTTTATTTCTGTTTTCATATTGTTGGAAGAGGTTTGGAAGTTTGAGCTAAGTATATTCCCAAAAGTTGAGATGCTCCTCTGAATCTTTTTAGTTTGCTGGAGGAGTATTGTGATGGGAGATTATTTGCTGGAGGGCAGCCCAAGGTCTTAAAGGTCCATTTGAGACTTACAACCTCTGATTGTTGGAATTGAAATGTAAGCCCAAATTACAAGCACCTATATGGGGGTTTCTAGTGAACTCCATGAAAATCTTGTATGAAATATGTGCTGTCACATGCTGTGTTGTCTTCTGGGCAGATCTAAAATATCAACATTTCTCATGGAGTAACTCTATTTTTGACTCAGTAGCAAATGAACAGGAGCTGAACATGACATAGAATGGAAAAGAAAATGAAATATGAACAAGAAGAAATCTTTCTTTAGCCATTTACAGAGTAGCCATTTGTCAGCAGCTGGTAATACAAATCTATTTTAAGGAGTAGAAGAACATTTGAAATGTGCCACTCATATGTGATTTTGAGTCCTAAATGTAGCTTGTGGTTATGAGTCTGTCTTTAGCATATTACAGTGCCCTGCCCCAAAGCCTTTTGGTCACATAAACTTATCTCAGATTTAATTTTCTTTCACTTGTAGTATTAATTCAGGGGTCGTTTCAGTTTGTTTGCTTAAAAACAATCTGTGTGATTTTTCTTTGCATTTTGCAAACCTCATCACTTTGGAATCCTAAATGAACTGTTAAAAGAACTATTCATTATAACCGTATTATATGGATGTATTTTGACAAAGAATGTGCATGAGCTTGATGGTGCATCAAAGCAAAATAACCAAAATGGGCTTTGATTTTAAGGAAAAGACTTGAACCACTGTCAAGATCAAAGTATATTTCATGTACTGGAGTCCTGATTCAGCAAAGCATGTAAGGAATAATTTCAGACACAGTGAGCTTTGGTGGCAGCCAGTGAACATGATTGCATTTACTGCTGGGATTCTTGCTTCTCAAAAATCCCAACCAAACAAAACAGTTGCCAACAATGAAGCCATCAAAAATATTGTAATCTTTCTTCATTTTCACATCCTTGCACAGCATTCCTTACACAATTTGCATTATTCATCATGAATTGCTTTAATCAGAAGGACTTAAAATTTTAAAAGTTCCTGCATTTGCAGATCTGTTTCTCTTGGTAAATGTGCTTGGGTGACAGGAAATAGCTTGTGTGCTTTTCTGTGTCCTAGTAATCTTTTAATCAGATAGTAACGTTTTGTGCAATACACTTACTGCTCTTCTCCATCACCAAGAGTCTCAGAATATGTATGCTGACACCAAATAAATGAAAGCAGTACTTTTTTTCTTAATGAAAAATGCCTAGTAAGACACTCTGGTTCCTCACATCCCTTTGTTTCTCAAGCAGACCAGTGAGGGCTTTCAGCCAGACAAATGTTTTATGGCAATAGTGCTTTATGTTTTCGCAACACCCTTCTTCTAAGAGTCTAAAATGCTTTACAGCACTAATAAATTACGCCTTAGCACATCCTATGTGGTAGGTAACTATTATGCCCCTTTTATGGGGGCCAGACTTTGTGGAATAAGCTGCATTCAATACACCAGCACACGGAGCAGCCACTTGGGGTTTCATCCCACAATGATCATGTGAGTGCTGTCTACAATGGAGTCTATAAAAGAGGTATCTACAAGGCAAAGCACTAGGACTTTCAGAAAAGTGTTTGTCTTTGGACCTTATGCAGAGAGCTTTAAAAAAATTTGTGAAGAAAACTGTAATTAGACACCAAGAAAAGTCTCGGAAATAATTCAAGATGAATAAATGATGAAATGAAGGTTCATCAGTCTGGAAAGAATGATAGTGTGGAAGATGGTATGGGGAATTAAAGGAAAGGTTTTAGAGTGGAGGAATGGCTAGATTTTCTTGGCTGCAGTTAAAAATGTACAGGAGCATCTGGTCACCCTATAATACTTCAGCTGAGATAAAAAAAGTCATGACACTGTTAACCATGCTCATTCCCAGCCTGAAACCTAAATAACTCTAGGCAGCTGCAGTAACTCAGTTTTTAAATCATCAGAACTGAGCTGCAGCGTTATGTGGTTAAATGAACAGCTAAAAGACTTTCAACAATGTATTTGTGTCTGAAATCTGACTGCTGAGACCCCACAAGCCCATGTAGGTGTGCTAAACATCTCACCACCTCTTTTGCTCATGGCCCTTTGGAGTCGGCAGGGACAATGATCACTTAGGTTTGAGGAAACACCAAATCATGGAAGAAACTCTGACACCAAACATGTAATCCTCAGGAACAGAAAAATCTAAATTACTTTCAAAATTAAGCTCAGTCATTATATGGACAGGCATGTGGGCTGTGATGGTCTGGACTAACTGGGCTCAAAACATTGATTAGGGAGGGACCTCTCCCAAGATAAATTAACATCATGTGATAAACTCAGTGCTTCATGGAATGCTTTTTGTTAAGTTGTTTAAAAAATCTTATCATACGGGGATAGCCCCATTGTTGTGTTAAGATGAAGCGGAATACAGACACCAAGGAATGTCTTCTGTTCTGAAATATTCATAAGTTTTTTTGTTTTCTTTTTCTACTGACACAAACAGTCAAAAAGCAGCCTGGAGGAAATGTCCTTCGCTTTTGGAAAATGAGTTGGTAATTTATTCACATAAGGCTATGTAGTCATTTTGAATTAGCACATTGTGGAATCTGCTAATAAAATGAAGTCAGTTTACATTTTAAACAACCTTTAATATTTGTAAAAGTAAATATCCCTTAATTTCTCAGCAATTTAGATGTAATGGAAATTGTCAGAAATTTTAATTTCTCCCCGTTTAGCTCACTCACAATGGCTGTCAAACAGTCAAGTGATATGACGTAAAGTACTGCTAATCGTTTCAGCACAAGACAGTACTTCAAAGGTAAGGCAAAGGATGTGCAGACACTAATGAAATTTTATTATCAGAACATAGAATTAGAATTGTGACAAGAGACAATGGTTGCAGTGACATGCAGCTAGAATGTTAAGCTTCTGAAATCTCCAGGCTGAGTCTCGCAGACAAAAATAGCTAAAGCTACAGACTTCTTAATATTCTTAAATGGAAATTAAATGGGCTCAATTAATCAAATGAACAAACTGTAGGAGATTACAAAAAGGGCTCATTCTATATATTCTATTCAGGCTATTAACCTGCATGGTCACTATGTTCTGTTTATAATGATATGGTTTGCAATCCATGTGTTGCTTTTCTGAGAAGAATTACGTGTTTTTGTAATTCATAGGAAATCATGGAAAGCTCATAAGACAGCATGGCATGATAAGCAACTGCTTTGGCAGACCCTACCTAAAGCAAATCTTATTTCACATGATCAAGCCAATTCTGTCTGTAAAACAGGACTGCATCTTTCTGGATATGTGAGCATAAGGAGTTTGCTTCAGAGCAGATCACTGGTGCCCCCCAGCTTATCCAAGGTAAAATGATGAATTTAAATGACCAATGGGCATCCCTTACTATTTTGGTGTTCACTAAAATAGTTCTTACTTTACAGAAACCTGTGAGAATCTCTCATGTGTTAAAGAAGACACAGGTTTGATGTTAGTAGGTTCACTTGAATTGAGTCCCAAAGTATTTGTAAAGTAACTGTCATTGTCCTCTCCTCTCCTCATTCTTCTAATTCTCTGAACTGTGCTATGTGTCCTGTTGCCTTGAGAACCTTGGCAGCTGCAAGGGGAAATAAAAAATGCTGCACGGAATCGACTAGATTTGCATCCTTTTGAATGTGAGTTAAACTTGGGTAAAAGAGATCGAAGCCTGTAAAGTTCTCTCTCCTTTGGAGGGCACCTGCACACTGATATTAGGAACTCGGTCTCTGATTCTCGGATTAGTCCTGCTAACAATGCCATCAAAGATTAAAAAGTATTTGGGAAGGATTGGAAACAAAAGATACCCATCATTATATTCTGTAAGTGTGTTTTGGTCCCTTGTAGAGAATGTCAGTTTCCTTGGAGTTCTGTGCAAATATAAGGGCTTTATGAAAACTCACACCCAGCATGGATGTGATACTAAGGAGCTCTGCTGCAACTTTGCACAGGACACAACCCTGCAGGAAGTCTGCAGTGTCGGGCACTGGCTTTCCTTCCTCGACCTGCAGAGTAGCTATTGGCACTGGGGAAGGACACAGAAGTGTTTTGAATGTAGAGTTGAGACTGGAAATTTGTTAATAAACTCCTTTAGTTGCACTGGTGCCCTTATAGTACAATTTCTGTCTTCATTTTAGATGGGCATGGAAGGTGTACTGTTCTGTTTAGGAGATAATCGTACACTCTGATGGATCTCTTGGCAAGAAGGGAGACTTTCCTTAGCAGAAAGAAAAGGTCACAAAAATAATGGAATTTATAAGCCCTTCCATAGAATACCATGGCAGTGGAAGTAATAACTGCTTTCTAAATAAACAGGCAGGGCCACAGTATGTATCTCTCACATGTTGGTTTGGCCTGCCAGGAAAGTCCAGATTTTGAGTCCTGGTCAAGACTGCCTGTACCTGGTGCTTTCTGCTCAGAGCTACTGCATTTTTGTTCCAGGGAATGGGGCTGTAACCCACTGTGCCTTTCCCTATTCTTTTCCTACGGTGGCTGCATTTTATTTTTCCCATTTCTCTTAAAATTTTCCAGTTTTTCCCTCTCTCTCTCTCTCTTTGATTTTCTATCTGTGTAGTTTTTATTCTTACAAGGGCCATCTCCAGAGTCCGAAAATAGATAATTCACGTTCCCTTGTGCTATTTCCTGTGCCACACTGCCACTCCCCTGCCAGTGTGGAGTGTAAACATGTAAGGATTCAAGCTATGCAAGTACAGATGCTTGCCAAGGGCAAACTGTAACCCAGAGTGCTTGATCATTAGCTGAAAGCAAACTGCATATCGTACATGCACATATGTTGTCTGTTTACAGTTTTGATTCCATTGCTAAGTTATGCAAGTCTACCAGTCAGGGAACAAAACCAATGCCACATATGTTTGGTGACTAACCAAAAACATGCTTTGTCCTCACAATAAAAAAGTGTGGGGGGAGAAGAGTCAAAAGCTTGTATTCCACTTAGTAACGCAATTTGGAACGGAGGTGACAAGTGGATTGAAAATATTTTGGTTGTTGTGTTAATAGAAAAAGCAGAGCAGATTCTGAATGGGCAACACTCAGCTGTGTTGCTGCAGGGAGAGCAAACATCGCCACATGGCTCGTGCAGTGCAGCCAGCGCTGTGCCTACCCTGAATATCTGCACCAAACTGCTCCATAGAATTTGCCTGCTGAGGAGCAGCTCCCACTAGGTTTCAGAGTCTCACTATTAGTTCATATGCAGTGGAATGCTTTGGAAAATTGGGCAGAAAAGGAATCCTTATGATTTCTTTGTTCTGGAAAGAAGTTCTCTATTCTTCTGGTCTTAATCTGGAGCTGAAGGTTCTGGACCATAATTACATGGGCCCTATCCCTCAGCCCCAGTGTGCTGGGGCAGCAGCTCTCTCCTCCCTAAAGAGGGTGTCGGAGGATTAATGAATTGGAGATTATAATGTGCTTGTGGGGTCACAAAGATGTTTAAAATGGATGGATCTGTAGTGCTGCCTGTCATATCCACTGCCAGCTCCTCTGATACCTTGGAGTCCCCAACAGTGATGGCAAGGAAACTTTATGGGAATGTAGAATCTCACCACAAGGGGAAAGGAGAGTGGGACTGCCTGGTAGAAAGCTTCTTATCCTCCTGTGATACTCTTAAACAATAAGCTTCCCATGATCTGCAAAACCTATTTCATATAAAATTCACACATATCTTGGAAAGGCTCTTAATTAGACAAAAGGGTATGCAAGAAAAATTCAGATTAAAAATATGTTCTTACTGGGAGCAAGAAATTGTTGTCCTGGCAACCACAAGCATCTGTGTTTTTCCCCCTCTTCTTTTTTTTTTAATCTTTTTTTTCCTCCTTTTTTTTTTTCATTTCCCCTCCCTTTTTCTCTTTATTTCTTTTTCTCTTTTTTTCCCTTCCTTTTTCTTCTTCTTTTTCTCCCTCTTTTTCTTCCCTCTTTTTTCTATCTTTCTTTCTTTTATTGGGAGGGACCTTGCCTTGTATTTGCAGTACCCTGCAAGAGGACTTCTGGGTTTTAGCCATTCCTGTGAGTTATAATCATTGGGCTTACTCCTTCAAGCAGAATTTCATGCAGAACTCTGCAGGGGAGGTCTTGATGCTGATTCTTTTTCTCACAGGACTCAGACTGGTGTAAAAGTGGCCTTGCGGAATCAAGTTCATTCTTGGATGAGAAGGTCTGTCTTAGACAATGAGCTGCTACTCAAATTTTAGTTAAAATGCACTTACACACTTCATGGAAACAACAGTTCTTGGAAATGAAAAGCTTTGTATGCAGAGGGAAATCATATGGAACTTGTTTATGTTCAAATTAAGGAGGCTCTTGGCAGGTGAGTAGAAAACTGCAGAGCTAACAGGCTTATCTTAGTGCATTGGTACTAGTACTGTATATTGGATTGGGATAAACTATTCATTATAAATCCAAACCTTTCCTAACAGAGTTGAAAAGGCACAGACAATATTTGGTAAGGGAAAATACCTTGAAATTTTCATAAACCTCTGCTCTCCACCTTTAATACAACCCCTTGGTTTTTAATTACTCCTGTAAAGTGGAGCAATCACAGGATCCTCCTGTGACATTTTCAAGTTTTCTGTCTGCTCCACTTACGAGAAACAAATGGGTCTGCTCAGCTCCATCTAGATTGAGTTTTTCATGAAGTCATTACTTCTGTCACAGGGACTATTTTCAAATTGAAAAATCTGAAACAATAAATGATGGTGAAGCAGTTAATAACTGTTAAGAAATCACATTTGGAAAATTGCATTTAAGCAATAACCTTTCTCCCTGTAATTAAATGACAGAAAGGTCCTGGTTTTAATTAAGTCAGCAATTTATAGTTATGAAGCTATACTTCACTATGCAGATTAGAAGATGATAGGTCACAGAACACCCTGAGTGCATTTTTAGCAGAGCTGATCTGGTAATTACTCCACTGTTCAGTGGTGACCACAGTGAACCGTATCTCTAGATTAAACAATTTTCTTTTCCCTGCTCCATGATGTATAACCAGGATGAGTAAATGTACCACTAGGACTGCATCGAACATCTTTAAATTAAAATGGATTTTAAATGAGGGGGCATGAGTGAAGAAAGTAATGTTTGAAGAACAGCGGTAAAAATGAATGGGCCACTAGGCAAGTCTTGCAAGCAGAGAATATATCATTGTTTTACAGGGCTTTCTATCTTGTGCCTGAATGTTTGGTGCAGATTTATGAGGAAGTAAAATGCTAATGTTAGTGTATTTATAAACATATGATGGGGGTTTCATCTATAATTTATTCCCAAGCCCTGCATTATGCAGCCTATGAAAGAAAATGAAATGCTGTGTTGGACAGCGAAAGGGTTCATTAATACAGCTTTCACATTTTATTTAACTAACCCCTAGCTCATATTACACATTGATTATTACATTGTGAGATGGTTTTGAATGCTTATTGTGTTCTGCTCCTCAGGCCTTTTGCTAGCAACTTCAGTAAGATTTCAGCAGCATTCCGCTGTTTTATTTCAAGTAGCACTAAGTATATCCACTTGGCCTTCAGGCATATCAACAATGTATGTATATTTATGGATTTTTTTTTTCCTTAAAGATTTGGGGGAAAAGAGGTAGAGTACACTGTTACAGTTTATTAGTAAAATGTGTTAATTTAGTTAGATACTCACAAATAACCTGTACTCAAGTTGCACCACAGAATCAGCTCCAATCAAATGTAACCACTGTAAGCTTTGCTGAACCAGAGTTTGTAAATAAGGAATATTCAAATAGCACTTTAGTTCACAGTTACTACATCCTTTTACTTGTAAACAAACTAATTCATTGACCAGAATAACTTCTTTAATGGTTAAATTAGCTATCAGTGTAATTTGCCAGCACTGTGTGGAAATCTCTTAAGATTTGCCAATACAGTCTGAAATTTACTTACCAAGCTCAATTTTCCCACGTATTACAACTGAGTGCTTGTTGAGGGGGAAGGGTGGCATGTGTGGAAAGGGATGAAAAGCCAGTTACAAGATGATATTTATGGAAGTGGACATCAGTAACTATTGACATTAAGTGAAGACAGCAGATGATGGTTTTCAAGTTTACTGATAGGAATACTTGCTTGCAATTCCTTTTTACCCTGATTGCTGGATGATTGTTTTATTTTTATTCCCAGGGTTTTTTTTTAAATCTTATTCTGTGTCTCTCTGACTTTAACAAAAGGGCTTCAGCCAGCAGTAGACAGTGGCAGGATTATATCAAGGTTGAATTTATCTAAAGACATCAAGGAAAAGAAAGGTAAAAGTAGCATCTCTCAAGCATAGTTACTTTCTTCCAGGTTTTGAGAGGGATTTTTTTGGGGGGTGGTGGGGGAGTAGTGGGTTTTTCCCATAAAGTCATAACTTTGTATTTGCCAAGAGCATCAAGGAATAATATACAGCACTGAACGCCAGGTTTCTAAAATATGCAGTTGTTTAACTAAATGAGAAATTGTTTGAATAGTGATAAGCCTGAAAAAGCCTCATAGAATCTGATGTCTTAGGAAGTTTCTTCTTTTAAAAGAGGGTAAATCTCCTCTATGGAAATTCTGGAATGCTGGGAGAATATGCAAAAGAATGGAAAAATGTTCATTTCTTTTTCTTTTCCATTTTTTTTTTCTGTTGATGGGATTGACATTTAATTTAATTGATGACAGGGCTTTCCCCACCACCACACACACATGCACATACTCCCCTCTACCATGTTTAACCTGTATGGAGAGAAACAAGCTCAGCACCTCCTTTGTATATCTACCTGTATATAACTTTATTCTGAGGCAAACATATGTTTACAATGAAGTTTAGAGATGATGGCTGTTGGTTTGGTTCAAATGTGGGAGCAGAACAAGGGGACAGCTCTGTGGCTGTTCAGTGAACAATGGGAATTTAGCCCACTGCTCATCCAGTGCATGGAATGTATTTTGTGCACTCTACACAGTCCTGGGGAAGCAAAATAAGCAAGAGTTATTTAGCAGAGGCATGCCTTGGGTTCAATGACCTTGGCATATTTTCACACCACTCAGTTGTGAACTCTTATCAGAAGCCCCCAGTTTATCAGGGTAAGAACATCTTTCCTTGTTACAGTAGGTTTGTCTTAGTTCCCTTTACATCCCTCTCTCTTTCTTTTTTGTTCAATATTTTATGGTACTTCTTTTCTTTTCTTTTCTTTTTTTTTTCTTTTTTTTTTTGTCCTTATCTCTGTTGCTGTTTACAATCTTCAGTGGCACCGCAACATATCAGTGTGAAGATATTTCAGAAAACTGCCATCTAGAAGCCATCCAGTGCTTCAGACAGAATTTTAGGTATTTTTAAAGATTTTATTTAGCAATCGGTGACATTTGGAGTTAAAAGGGTAGAGATGCAGAGCTGCATCCTAATCCCTTAACATGCAGCACTAACACTGCTTTCTGCATAACACTGGGGACAGGGTCAGAAAAACCAAAAATCCACACACATCCAAACTCCAGGGTCTACAGTCTGTTAGAGCTCTATGAAACTTGAAGCACAGATATGAACACCTACTTTTTCTGGCAATTACTGTCTGTCACACCAACTTGTTATCAACAGAGCTTCTTATCAGCTCACTGAAAGTTGTTAAAGGCAAATGGAAATATGTGAGATTTTAACTGGCTTCCACAGAAATGTGAAGTTGTTCTCAGCTCCTGTGTTAAGACCATTATCTAAATCAGGATTTCTTTTATTGCTTCTGAAGAGCATGGATATACCATTTTGCTTTCTCCTGAAACAGCTGGAATTACTTACTCTTGGAAGTATAGATTTCCTGTCTCTCCTTGCAGAGTCTAAGAAAGTTCATGGCAATATTCCCTGTAGACAAGGCCTTTAAAATGGCTGTCATGAGGCATGGAGATGTAAAGTAAATTGATGACAGAAGAATTATGTGTGGGACTTACCCTTCAGTGATCATATACACCTGCCTTATAAGGACATCCAGGGCAAGTCTCCCTTTGAGACAGCCCATTCTTCCTATGTTACATCCAGAAAAGAGACACACAATTAAGGTGGGCAGGAAAGCATTTGAATTATGGGGAGGTACATACTTCCTGATGTGTTTGACAGCAGAAATCAGATAAAGAAAGCTGATGAATTCTTATACTTCTCAGGGGCAAAAGTGAATTTGAATCAATGTGACAAAAAATTGTCAAGTGGTGCTAGCATGCTTTGGAAAAAAGCAGTAAAATCCTTCCCCCTTCACTTTTACTATGAAGTTCTTGAAGAACACCTTTTCGAGTTCACTTTAGGCATGGTAGCTTCGCAGAGAAGCCTGCTGGAAAATGCTGGAGTACTCTTACCCTGGCATGAATCAGAATATTATCTTCTCCCTCAGAATTTAACCTACAGGCAAAGACGGTGATACTTACACTGACTTTCCAGCAATATCTTCAGCTACTTAGCTTCTGATCTGAAATTCTCCATCTAATGTTGAAACAATTACACTGATCAGTTTTAATTATTCCATTGGCTCACTGTGGTGTTAAGAAGAAACAGTGCACAGATTAGCATGATGGGTGTTAGCACATACTCATTTTCCTCCTCTGGCCAAGCTCTCTTTAATGACATGGAGGTTACATATTTACTATTTCAGTTAGGAAAGCCCTTGTGAGAGGTGCTGTACAGGCAGAACAAACAGCTGTCCCTGCTGTCCCTGCCCCAAAGTGCAGGAATATTGAACATGGAGGTTGCAGCATAAGGAGTAGAGCCTCGATCAGGGATGGGGAATGAAAGCTGTTATTGGCTAATAACATTTCCCTGCGTGTGTCGTGGGCTCATACATACTCCTCTCCATATTTAAAGGCAGCTGGGAGCTCTAAAGCCTTACAGCATTTTATTTCTAGGATACCAATGTCACCACCCTGGATATTTTGTTACTGTCAATGCTAACAAATTTTGGGATTTGAAAGTAAAATGAGAAACATTTAGAGTGTACATAAACTAGATTATGCATTGTGGCAAGGTTCTGTCTAAAACCACAAACATGAAACATGCTAAAACAAAAGCTAAAACATGAAGTTCAACTTTGAAAAGCAGCTATTCAATCAACTCACTTCAGGAGCTCAGTCAGGACATGAACTTGTAGAACTCTATAGCAATCTGAGCCTTGGTTCCTACAGTCTATCTGAGTCAGTGTGTTTTGGGGAGTAAATTAGAATAACTTTGCGGAAACTTCAACAGATGCTGAGGATCAAAATGGAAAGCCACAAACATCAGAGTCCTGTGCACACCATTCTGTCCTGTAGTGCACCTAGAGCTGTCAGTCTGGACTGCTAAATTTGTACAGAGAAGTATTGGATTTCTTCCCCTTAATTTTGATGGGAAAAACATGAGGTTTGTTAAACTGAACCCTCCCAAAATTTTATTTTGTTTCTTCTGTCAAAGACAGACAGTTTTCCTTGTGTCTACAAAAGTGTTCAGCCTTCTGTTCTCAGACTCATATTTTTTGGTCTCTGCTTATAAGCTGGAGAGCTGACAGTCAGTATTAAAATATTGTGTGTTTTGCTGAGCAGCCTGACAGTGCCACCAATAGATCCTTTAAATACTCTTAGATTTCTGAAATCTCTCTTGGAGTATTTTACTGAATTTTCTGCTATTGCACTTGAAGAAAAAGTGATCAAAGAAGCCATGACACAATGAACTTATGTACTGTTGTAAATTGCCAAAGCAGGTCACTTATACATCAAATTCCATCTATTCTGCTATTCTTAACTGCATTGGTTTGAATAAACAGCAGATAGCAGTATCATACTGATATTATAACAAGATGGTATGTAAAATTTTAGAAACAGTCCATTAAAGAGAAATTGTTGCTCCTTGTACATCCAAAGGGGTCTCTGCCAACCTTGTTCCAAGGGCAGTCAGTAGTGTCATGTTGTGTAAGTGGTCTCTGTTACATTGTGCTCCCCGTATGAGCTGCAGACTTCACAGCAGGATACTTTATTTTTGATTGCATCACTCATGTCTGGCAAGAACAGGACATCTCAAACGCTGTTTTTACACTTAGCAACACCCAAATGGGAACTGCAGATTATGTTTGCTATGTCTCACCTCAGGTGTGGTACTAGAGTGCAGTTGTCTTTGTGCAGAGTCCCATCCTTAGCTCCAATTTTGTCTGGCTTAGGGTAGAGATTATGTGGCCTTTCTTATCTGGCCACAAACCTCATCTAAAATGGCAGCATGTATTCTCAACTGAGCTTTTTAAATTTTAAGTTTTCTGTCTGTACTGTGACTGTATAAAGAACCTATTTAAAGCATTTCTTCTGCAAAATGCCCAATGTGGGTAAAGACTAAGTGTAAAATACATTATATAAGGGATGATATTCACCTTTGTTTGTCCCAGCACTGTGCTGTGTCTCCCCATCAACTCACTGGGACCTGGTGAAGGTCACAATCTGTGCCTGAGTCACTTATTGAAAAGTAATTGCAGCAGCACACTGGGGGCATAGCAAAGCTGGTTGGCACTGGGGTGTTAAAGGGGTTCTAAATGTGAAGGGAAGGGATGCCATGGCAGTATCTAAGGAAGAGACTTGGGGGCAGTATTTTTGTGTGGTATCTTCAGGAATGGGTCGCCTGTAGTCTACAGGGTGAAAAATGCTCGCTGCAACATTTCTGGCAGCAATTTGCAGTCATTTCTGGTACAAATGAACACAACTCTATTCTATTTATGGAAGGTTTTTGTAATGTGCTCAGGCCTCCCACTGACTTCAGTGAAGCCGTTCCCACTTACAAGGCTGGTGAACCTGGCCCATGAACTCTGCCAGGTACTTATCAGGTCTGAGATACAAAGCCAGCCTGAGAGCTGACAATATTTCTGTAATTCTGCCTGAAGATTGCTATCTTGGGTGAACCCAGCAAGGAAGAGAAATTTTGCGTGCTCAGACCAAAAATCAAGTGCTTAATTTTTTTTTGTGGAAGATTTGTCCATTAACTTTAATGAAGCTTTTTTCTAGGCTTACAAGTCTGAAGAGAGCTATTAAACAAAAGGGAGAGAGTTTGCTTGCCAGGCATTTTCTCTGCTCCCTCGGTTCTGTTTCTTTATAGCCAGAGAAACACTTTCAGCCATATATCTTTAGAGCAATGCTAACACTTAGTGACCATTTAAGTAAATCCCACTTGTTAAATTCTTGTGGCCGGGTTATGCTGGGAGCCTTACTCTAAGGGCCCTGTTCTGTCACTGCTTGTTTTTTCCACTTTAAATGAAGTGACTTGGATGGGATACGCAGATTGGTGATGCAGGAGAAATCTTCTTCTGTGACTGAAAGGTGGCATGGTGTGGCACTAGAACTGTTATTTGCCTCTTCTGTGAAAGGTAAGCCAAGAAACTTGTTTGATTTCCTGGACCTCAGGCTAACAGAGCAAAGCCTGGATGCAAGCCAGGCTGAAGATGGGCCTCTTTACTTCTGACTCTTACTCCTGAATTAGGAGTCAAAGGATTTTTGTGGTATTTGCTATCTTAGATCTCTTCAGTGTGTCCTTGGACAATTGGAACTAGAAAACTAAATGGCAGTGAGTCACTTTAGAAGCAGTGCCTCACCTCTGTGACACCTGTAGTGCCCCTTCCCTTCCCAATGGTGGACATAAATGTCCTGAAAAACCTTACACATTCACATTTGGAATTCCAGAGCTTCCTTGGGACAAAACCTGCCCCTGCCCGTGTCTTTCTCCCAGACCAAAGAGACAAATGACGCCTCCGACCATTTGCCTGCCTTCTCCACAGGGAGTGTGTCCCTCCCGTAGCCCTTGCACTTACCAGCCCCTGACTGCCTTCACAAGCACCAAGGTACCACATTTATCTTTCCCTCTTTGGTGGGATTTTGGCCTGTGGATTCCGGATGTGCTGCGGTTTAAGGTGAGAACTTTATCTGTACAGGTATCATCGCTGTTATAATCTTGCAATAAAAATGTCCTCAGTTTATTGGTGCACCAGATCTCTCATTTCAATTACAAAATACTATTTAGAAGTCATAGCTCAAGAGTTCTGGCCTAATTTCTCTTACAAATGGCTTATATGGATTTCTCTTGCTAGAAAATTAATTGACCATACAATGAACTACTTTCCCTTGAGCAGGGACTATTCTGTTTCCTATGACGTTACAGTAAGCTGTCTTTGGGCCAAATATTTAAAGGTATTTAGGTGCTTAAAGATGCAGGTAATGTGAATTTTCCAAAATACCTAGCTGCCTAATACACAGTGATTTCAGGGGGAGTTGCCATCAAAGAGCTTCTAAAAATCCCACTGTGCACCCATCTGCTCCTTTAAGCACCTGAATTCCTTTAAAAAACAGGTCCTTCCCTCCATCAGAGGATACAAATTTTATTTTTCCTAATGTAGATTGAGCTTCTTAATTCATTTTCTTGGCTATTACCTGTCATCTTTAGCTTATTTTCATTGTTTTGATTATGATGTCAAATCTAGTTGATGATCACATTTATGCAGTTCCAAGCAGAGCGTGGGCACACAGCATCTATCCTTTATGACATGAACTTGGCACAGCAGCTCATGTTAATAAATCAGGGCTAAGAGGTTTGTAGGCAAGCAAACTGTCAGGAAGTTACTGCAACTTTTGCAGTGTATTAAATGATCCGTGTTTTGTTCTAACTTTTCAAACCCTCTTTGAAAACCGGTGTTCTGTTTCTCATTAGTGTGTCTTTGATCCAGTGAAA
Organism: Donacobius atricapilla; assembly: GCA_013397315.1. Lineage (NCBI taxonomy): Eukaryota > Metazoa > Chordata > Aves > Passeriformes > Mimidae > Donacobius > Donacobius atricapilla. Next base: position 857,611 of record WBMY01017616.1, read on the forward strand.
ATATCAGTCCCTTGAGTTAATATTTCATCTGACTATAAGGCCATGTAATTTGCTACGACACTAAGTCAATAGGTCTCTGCTGCCTTGCCCCAGCAGGACTTGTATGTGTAGGCAAAAAATTCTCTGCAAAACATGAATAACGTGGGTCTAATCAAGAATTTATATCTCTGGTTAACCAAAGGAAAAAAGTGGAGTGTGAACATCCATCCATCTAGGCACAAAAGAAGCTTGAGGGAAAGAAAACATTTCACTTTGTATCAATTCACATTCTCAATTTAATACATAAACAGGAGTGTCAGGACATGTACATCTTGCAGAGCCACAGAAATAGCAGTAGATTGATCTATCATTATTTACTGGCTTGGCCATCCTATTTATGTGCTTTCTATTATAATGTACTTGGAAGCCTCAGATCGTCCTTCTGCATTAACTTCCACCTTCTGTCCTCATCTCTCCCTCTGGTCACCCCTTGCAACATTCTGAAATTTTAATTTCATTGCACAAGGTGCTATAGAATGAAAATAAACATTAGTCTGTGGGAAGTTTGCTGAGTCTGGAATATTCAGTGTGGCTTAAGCTAATTTAAAAACAAGTGACTAAAATTGTGCTTTTAGTTTTTAAGGCTTTTCCAGCAATATTTCATTCTGTGGTCTCCAAAGGAGTGAAGCATTTACGAATATGCATTAATCCTCACTGGGAATTGATCCAGAGCTTGTTTTAAGCATATGCTTAAGTGGTTTGTTGAACTGGGGCCATGGCTGCCCAGACCCATCTCTGGATGAGATTTAATTGAGCAATGAGAACATTTGAATTCATTTACTTGTACTTGTGGGGTTTGAGATAGATAGATAGATAGATAGATAGATAGATAGAGAGATAGATAGATTAGATTGATTGATTTTTAAATAGTTATTGATGAGATTTATAAGGATTTGTATACATCTGATCTTTGGATTCACTGTGAGAGAAAGGATGTGATCCTCGCTATGACTCTGCAAAAAAAAAAAATCTTAGTGCAATACATGCCTGATACTGCGTCTAAAGAACAAGCAAATATTTTGTTATATTTTCACTATGCTGAAAATATAGTGAGTTTGTTGTGTGGGTTTTGATCCTTGCTTGATTTTGACTTTAAAATAGAACAAATTTTAAAATTTGTTTTATTGTATGGCTTCCATTTCTGTCCTGGGTGTGTGAGGAGGAAGGGCCCTGTTGCAGAGGAGCCTCATGCTCTGGTAGATGTGTTAGCTTCTCACTGACCCACTGCAGCTCATTCATGAGTTCTCAGCTCTGACAGGTTGAATGCCCAGAGTGGTCACTGATTAGACTGCCACTCCTAATATTCTCATCCCTGCAGTTATCAAGCAGGAAAATAGTGACAAGCAAATCTAAGCAGCGTGGGAAATGCAGAGTCTGAGAAACCACAGACTTGGGCATCTTACAGCATTTACTGAGCCCACAGTGGCATTCAGTGTGATAGCACAATAGGCTGGAGCAGGAAAGGAACCCAGAACTTGGCAAATAGAAGGCAAATCTCACATGATATTTGTGACTTGTACATTTCTGCCCCATGCCTTAGGGGTAGGAGGAGAATTTCGGAGTCCTGGGTGATTCCTTTGAGCTTGGTTGTTTTGTGTTCAGTTTCAGTACTGAAGAGGTCTGACCCTGAAATTTCAGGCCACCTCCTGAACTCCAAAATCTCTATTCATCAAGACATAATTCTCTATAAAGTCACTGGGAGTTTTCCTCAGACTTGGGGATGTCAGAATTTGATGGTCCTTTTTTTTTTTTCTTTTCAAGGGGACGGTTTGAAGCTTGTTTGTCCCTACAAATGGGGTCTTTGGACCTCATGGAAGACATTCTATTTCTTCATAGCCAGAGAAACACTTTCAGCCATATATCTTTAGAGCAATGCTAACACTGAGGTTTTATAGTACAGGAACACAGCTTTTTACTGTTTTAGAGCATTTTCTGACTGATGTGGTAAAATGAGATCTCTTTCATTTCATTTTGGTAAATCTCTTTTCGTACCTGTTTTTCTTTCCTATTATTTGTGCCGATTTGGATCCCACCCCTGCCATTGTCCTGACTTCTTAATGAGTTTCCAAGGAACATTTTTAAGTCTCCAGCTTCCTGAATTCCCTGGGCCAATACCAAAGGCTGAGATGTATGCAGTTGGTCATGGCGTTCACCTGGGATTGCTGAGGCCAAAATTAAATCAGATAAAGCTCCAGGCTGAATCTGGGTCTCCTGTGTCTCAGGTGAATACAGTAATATCTTTATTCTCTACAGCTTTTTTTCTTACAAAAAGTTAGAGTTCTGAAAAATATTTCTC
>WBMY01017616.1:864017-918932 GCA_013397315.1 Donacobius atricapilla
GGGGGGGGAAGAAGAAAACTTGCTGTACCTCTGTTTTAAAAAGCCAGGTAAACAAATACAGCGGGCACAAGATCTTAGTATGACAGAAAATTACTAGAACATTCCAGACATGGTGAATAAAAAGCATGCAGGCGATGTTATTGCTGCAACAAGCAGAGATGTGAAAAATGTAGGAAAATTTGCAAGTCTTTATTTGCCACAAGTCTGACAACAGATGATGATGACATATCTGTGAACATATGTTATGAAAAAAAAGACTACTGTCACAAGCTACGCAGTGATTGGGTCATTGAATATTTTTAGCTCCAGTTCTGGTTGGCCTCTATATCATCTTGAGTTTGAAAATGCAGATTAGTTCAGTCTCCCTGTGGAATATTGTTCTACACAATACTTTAAGTCCATTTATTGAGAAAGGAGCCCTGGCATTTGAATACAATATAATTATGATTGTGATCCAAGCCTATATAATTTTAGGTTTGCTTCATCAAGATTAATATTCTGTTTCTTGGACTTTGCATACTTACAGAGTTCAGCTGGAAAAAATGTCAGAGCACACATCTTACAAGTGAAATGGTACTTCTGTGTTCTTTAAGTCTCTCTCCGCTTTGGCACCAGAAAAGTGCTTTTCCCATTCCACATTTTATGACATGCAGTACTTAAAACAGGGCAGTGTGGAACACCATGACAATAAGCCTTCCTGCCTTATAAGTTCAAAATACACTTACTGTTTAAAGCAGAAAAATATGCTTTTCCAAAAGCTTGTCTATACATTAATCCCACCCAAGGGCACTTTTGGTATGTGCTTTCACTACTTACCCGGCTTTTCTACACAACTGCTTGCTTTGCTATTGCCTAAAAATTTTACTAATTAGTAAAATTTAAAAAATTAAATTAAAATTAAAATTGCCTAATTAGGCAAAGACTGGACAGTGCAGCAGGAGATTGTCCACCTGGTATTCCTGATAATTTTTTCTTAAAGGAAGCACCTCATTGATGCATTGCTTTCCACACATCTCCCCCGGCATGGTGATGTGTTTTTGGTCTCACTGCTTACTCTTTGCTTATTGCTGTTAAGATCCCATTTTCCCCCCTCTTCTTTAATTAGACCGCCCCAGTAGAGGAAAGGGGGTGAAAAAAAAGGTAGTGTTTGCGAATGGCAAATCAGTCCATGGGGGCTGCTTGGATTTTAAGGGCAGCTGCTGTTCAGTGTATCTGGTGTGTCACTTTCTGTTTTGTGCTACTGTTTTATTGCTGCTGTGGGAACGGAGCAAAAATAGCGGCTACTGCAGTTCTGTTGAATAACCATCAACGTGATCCTAGCTGATGTGTCAGTCCCTCGCTGGGCACAAAAATGTCCATATTTGATATCCACTACCCACCCTGACCCGTAAATGAAAACAGCAACATGCTAAATAGCTACAGAATAGCATTATTAGGTAGAAGACTCAGCTGATACGCATAGATGTGTTCATGCTGCTGTGCATGTGTGGGTGTGAGACTATCCCTACATCTCCAGAAAGGCTGGTGTAAGTAAATAATTCATAAGGTGCATGCAGTGTATTTAAATGTTAAATACATTGGCTTTCAAATTCAGCGCAACTATTGAAACCTGAGTTTGGCTACAACCCTTTCTGCTGTTGCATATTTAAAAGCGAAACCACAAGCAGTGTGGAAATGCTGGGTAAGAACCACCCAAGCCCCAGTTCTTGACAGGCCACCTAAGCTTGCCAGCTTAGCCCTTTGTGGAGCTCAGATTCTCTTCCTCCCATGCAGGACTGCTGCGTCTTTCCATTTGAGTGCAAAGTCTTGACACCAGGAGTGCTGACTCACGGGACGGCGAGGAAGGAACATTTCTGTGTCTGCTGGAGTGGCCAGAAGTGGGGTGGATTTGCCCTGCCGTGACTTGCCCTGCCCTGCCCGCTGCATCGCCCTGTGCCCCGCGTCCTGTCCCCGCGCAGCTGAACCTGCCGCTGAGAAGGAGCGCGGAGGCGTCAAACGCATCTCAGAGCTGCTGGTTGGCACACTCCGGTGCTGAACCCACTTGGATTGTTTCACTTCTCCTTCCTGTTGGCCAGCAAAAGTTTATCCCGCATCAAGCCAGGCTTGCGGCTGAGCCCGGCCGGGCTTTTGTTCTCCCCAGGGCGCAGCAGAGCGGAACCCGCGCGGTCCCTGAACCGGCCGCGTTTCCCCGACAGATGGCACTGCCTTTCTCTCGTACTTCGCCCAAAGTTTAAAAACATTTCGGTAAAAATAGCTGCCCCACATTCTTAATTGGCAATCCTTTTTCTATTTATTGTTAGGCACAAATCAAATGCTGTTTAGCTCTTAGGCGAGCTCAACGCACAATACATAAAACCATTATGTGAAACATCCAAATTTTCTCGTTCTCTTCTGTATCTGCTTGTTATAGCAGAAAATACTGAACAATTTGTGGTTTGTCACTAACATTTTCAGAAACTTCGTTCTGATAAAATTTTCTTTTTTCCATTATGAAGATAGAACCATTTTTTTTTTAGTCTTAAAACTTGTGGTGTTGCTTGCACAACGCCCGTTTTCACATAAAGGAAGCCAATGTTATTCCGGCGTCTCTGGATTTCAGCCACAGTAACAGAGTGCTGTATTTGGAGTGACAAATTAAGGCATTTGGCCCATATCCTGAAACAGGCTTCAAACTCTCCTGTGCTGGCTGGTCTTTCTCAGGTGAGGGGATGGAGACCCCATAGTGGGGGGCTGGGGTAGTGAGGGCTGCCAGTGCCCCTGGGCCAAGCCCTCTCCACCGAGGCTGGGAGCACTGCAGGAAAACGTGACTCCAGACATACCTTCTGCTTGTCTGACCCTCCCCTGGTCCCTGGGGTGATTCCCCAGGGTGATTTTCCACAGCTCCTTACCAGGGTCTCCTGATGCCAGCTCGGCTCCTGCAGGGAGCGGATGGATGTGTCACTGGAGGTGAGCCTCCCTCTGCTCTCTCCTCAGCGAGCTAATCATTTCTGTGGCCTCTTCTGGGACCCGTTTCATTTCTGCAATTCCTTGGGCTATGCTGAGCAGAAAGGCCAAATCACTTCTTTACAAAATGAAATTGTAATGGCCTCACTATTTCCTAGTTTGGTCTGCGCCTCGTCTTTCTTTTCGTGGTGGAGTTGTTTATGGTGAAGCAGAAGGAACATGTTTTGTTTTGCTTTATTTCTTTGCCTGCTCTTGCACATGGACAGATTGTCAGCCAGCTGCCCACAGTTTTAGACCCTTCCACCTCCCCCTACAACGGCCACAAATTCAGTGGAGGTCCTGATCCACGCAAGCACTCTGTTTCCTGCCGGAGCTCTCCCAGCACTGTCAGTGCCACTACCCCCAAACATGGTTTTGTGTGTGCTTGGAGGCGGTGGCAGTGCTGGCCTTTTAGCACAGATGCATGGGAGAAATTCCTTCTAATATGCATTCACGTCTGTCTCTCCAGTGACCTTTATTTGTGGTCTCCTTGCCTATCTAGTTAGTTTCTTAGAGCCTTCTGAAGTGGTTCATAATATTCTCATAATATTGGACAAGTCTCAATAATCGTATCAAATTCCAGTGTTTTTGGCTGAATTTTTAAGCCCCTGCTCCTGTTTGCTAACATATTAAACAGTGCTGTACCTAACACAGTTCTTTGAGTCACCTCATTGTCAAAGCAGTTGAAAGCCTTTTCTTCTTCTTCTTCTTCTTTGGTGATTTTTACTTCCCAAGTTGGTTTTGTTCCCTTTGTCACTTTTTGTGATGAAGGCTATCGGCTGTTTTTAAAAAGAGCAGTAGATTAATCAGATGTGCGGTTTTCATTCTGAGCCTTATTTTCTTTTAAAAAACTCTGCACTATTCTCTCACATTTATATAATGACGGTCTGGTTCTTTTCATACTTTATTTTTGTTTTAAGAGTTTTGTTTGTCTGGTGGTAAAGTTTAGTAAGGTGCAAATTCCAAGGCTGGCTCAACATATTTTTTAAAGCTAACACTCGCATTGCAGCTTCCAGCAGCTGATGGTAATGAGCAAGGATGTAGGAGTTTTTAATTAGTTACTCCGACACTTCCTTGAAAATATTTACATGCACGCAAGCCAGTTCTGGAGATCTGTTGCTCCTAAATGCAAATGCTGCAACACTTTCTGCCTTGATAACAGTCTTTAATATTGATTTTTATTTTTTTTATATGGGAGAATATATGTGCTGAAATGGCAGCTTAAATCCTCTTCTGAATACAGGTGTAAGTAAAATATTTGGGATCTTTGAACACTTAATCTTTGAATACTCTTTTGTCTCTCATTCAGTCCTCCTTCTTCTTGGCTCTGTGTCTCTGTCCGTGTGCATGTAAAAAAGTGTTGCATCTTTTCACAAGCAAACAGTAAAAAATATTTTTTTCATAGACCTAATTTCTATCCTGCATTTTTTAAGACAGCAGCATGTGTGTTTTTGTTTCAGTTTCACCTGCTGGGGGTTCTTCTGCTTTGAAGATAACTGGTAAACAGCTGACCATGTAAACTCAAACATTTATTTTTCCTTGAATTCTATTTCCTCTTTGTGTCAAAATAGTCATAGTCTAGTGAATGTATTATGATTTTGAGGCTTTATGGTTATTAAGAACCTCTGGTGTTATTTCTCGCATCATTCCAGCCATGTGATTTCAGCCTCAGGTCCCAGACAAGCTATAGTGTATCTTTTGTAAAAATGCTCATTCCTACTGGAAAGGCATCAGCTTATTACATTGTTGCTCTCAAGCACTTTATTTCAACCTAATACTTCTCTTTTTTAAAAGACCAGATTTTTTTCCCCTAAACCTGCATTTGCCTCTCTTCTCTTTCTTAATTACTTACTGTTGTGGCTTTGCTCGCTAATTACAAATTCCCCTGGTGTCAGGACTTCCCCTTCCAGTGCTCCACTGACACTGTGGTGAGTTATCTGTGCCCTTTTCTTGGGGGTGGCTGGTGCAGATGAGGATTCCACAATTTCCAATAATTTAATGACTCGTTCTTGACTCCCTTGTAATATCCCAGAACCATCATTATTTGAAAATTGGATACCAGAACTGGACATAGCAGTGCTGGTCCCATCAGTGATGCACACCTGTAATATCATGGCCTCCTGCATAATCATGCAAGTATTGCATTAACCTTAGCCCATAGACTGCATAGGGAATTCATGGTAAATTGATTTTCTGAAGTCCTTTTCAGTGTCACTGCATTTCAGGATATGGTATTCTCTGTTGTTAGTGTGACCTACATTCTCTCTTCTGACATATCTGACTTGGTGTCAGCCTGTATTAGAACTTTTTTAAAATATTACTTCATTTTACAAGCTGATTCAAATATCACATTATAACAGACCAATCCCAATCTCTCCAATTGTTATTTAACCTTTTTTTAATATACCTTTAAAGTAGCCAGTTTAAAATATTTGAAGTATTTTCTTTCCTTGATATTTTCATAAATTCCTGTTATGAATGTAGTCAAAAGGCAATTTTTTAAAAAGTAGTAGAAACACTGGAAAGGCTACTAAATGAACCCATATTCAGATATGATGACCAATAAAAGTGCTTTTTCAGATTTTAATATGTTTTACTGTTGTACATTTTTAGTGGTGTTGTTTTTTAACAGAATGCAATGCAAAAACTTTCAAAAAACATGAATTCACAATGCAAATGCAACTAATTTTTATAACCAAATCTTTTGAGAAATGAAAAAAAAATTATGTCAGCCTTGTTAATAAGTAAATAAATAAATAAATAAATATGCTTCCCATATACTGACTAGGCATTATGATCTCATTTTTCAATATATTGGGTTTTCTACCCCAACCTGTGGTAACTTCTCTTAATGTTCATCTTAGCCACAGTTCCTGATCCCAATGGTTCTGTGAATTTCTCTTTGTCTGCGGCTCCTTCTTTTTATCTGGGTGAAAGGCTGACTTGGCCACCTTTTCACACCACCTATCCTGGAGGTTGTATTTAAGCCCTTTCCCTAAATTCAGATGGCTACAAAATTCTTTTTCTCCTTCTTCCCTGCACCACTGTAAGTCTTGTACTACAAGCCAGCATCAAGACGGGTTACAAAGGCGCTTTTTTTTCTTTTTTTTTTTTTTTGGCCTTCTCCCATGGTCACACTCAGTGAAAGAATTCCATACAAATCTCTTTAAAATTCCCACCAGAGAAGAGACTTTATCATTCATCCTGCAGAGGGGTAGGTGTTCGCTGGGGTTAGGCACAGCTCCTATATTGTCTCAGAAGGAATTTCAAACACTCATTCAGTAAATAAGAAGTGAAAGCACACTCCATTTTTCCATCTCTATTTGGAAGCATAGGGAAAGACGTTATTTTCACGCATATATTCATGGGTTTTGTGATAGCTACTTGTCAATTGACAGATGGACTTTTAGATTAGTAAAGCCCTCAGAACAAGAGGCACCTGCTTAACCTGTTCATTGTTTTCTTAATGATAACAGAAGAGCCTTGGCATTTTAGTGTTTCCTCGAAGAATATCCAAGTATCCACTGACTCAAAAGATCAAAGAAAAGAGCAGTGCTTTCAGTTATGCTGGGCAGGTTATGTGGGGCTCTGTTCTTGCATAATTATTGGCAGCTTGTCTGGATCTTTGTCACCTGCACAGGCTCTGTGCACCAGGCAATGACCTGGTTGCTGAATTCTGTAGGTCATTGAGGGTATGAATTCTTACTTAGAAGGCAATTCCAGATCCCAGTGAAGTTACCTCAGTTACTGGCTGCTAAAGTGATTACTGGCTGCTTATAAAAGTGCCCCCTCCCCTTTTTTTTTTTTTTTTTTTAAATGAGAAAGTCTTGTTTCACCAGGGAAAAAGTAAGAAAAGCCATATGAGAACAAGGCAGTTTGCATTAATCACATAGGCTATGTGAGAGTCAGGCTGGGCAGGGACTGAGGTGGCCACAGACTGTGGCATCCTTGCTAGGATTTTGCCTGCTGACAGCTAGCTGTAACTGCACACGTGCTTTGTCTGAGTGAAGAGATGCCTCAAACCACTGTGGGTTGAGGAGGAATGGCAAAGTTTGCCAGGACAAAGCAAAGGCTGAGGAGCCCAACTCCTAATACAGGTGCTTTGAAACTGTCCAGAGGTGTAGCTGTCTCAAGAAGTGTTTTATGAAAATACTGGGCTGTTCAGCCTAAATATATCTTTTAAAAAATTTTCTTTCAGAAGAGAAAAAGCGTTGTGCTGACCATGCAGAAGAAAACCAATCCTGATGCTAACAGATACATGATAATGTATGAGGCAATATTTGTTCAGCTGAGTCACTTGCAGCCAGAGATAAGTGACAGTTCTAGGGAGTAATAAGCTGTCATGTAGTGTTTCTTAAATGCATGGATTTTCTGAAACCCTGTTCAAGGGGTCAATAGCAGAGCAGATACAATTGTCTGCTGTATCACAGAGACCTCGAAAGTCAACTCTGCATTTCCCTTTATTTTCACTCTCCTGAAGTGGTAAACTTCAAGAATTTCCTCCCAGAGCAAATGAGCTTTCACTAGATGTTGGGGATAAGAACTGCCTGTTTACTTTTGGAAATTATCTTGGGATTATTGTTTATTCCACCAGTTTATTTTATTGTTTTGTTACACATTTTCCCTTGAGAAACCTGTCTGTTTATTACAATACCATTTGTTAGCCAATGGTATTTTGATTTTTATTTGGATTTTTGTCTTAGTGGTGTACTTGCTAAGTACAGTTTATTTACAATCAAGGCTGATGAAATCAAACTGTCAAAATCTATGCTAGACACAATTCTAATGTGCCCTCATCTTGCATCTTGAATTTGGTTGATTTCTGTGCTTCAAAGGGATTGAACTAGGAAGGTATAAGGAAATATAACAGAGAGAGAGTAGATAATCTAGACCCTTCAGAGGATCCACTAAAGGGAAAAAGACAGAAATGTGCACAATAATGAGTGTCATGGAGAAAGTGATTAGGGAGTGACTTATGCATTGTTTCTGACAATACAGGACCTAAGGGGGTTCCAGTGTTATAATCACACAGGGAATTTAAAGCAAATTTTTGTCATGCAGGGCATAATTATTTTGTGGAACTCATTCCACAGGATGTTACAAGTTCAAAAAAAAATAAGATATATTACTGACAATAGGTCCATGGGGGACTATTAACATGATGGTACAGTGGCAAGCTCCAGTTCAAAGTCCCCAAAGCAGCTGATTGCTGGAAGCTGAGAGAGTGTACACAGGGATTTCTGATTTGTCCTGTTTCTTTTTCTTGTCCTCTAAGAATCTCCTACTAAGAGCTCCAAGACAGGACGCAGGGCAAGGATGGATTTGAGTCTGATCTACAGGGGTATGTTCATGTACACAGCTAGCTATCCAAAAGAGATCACAGGCAGCAGATGAGACACAGGAGCTCAGGATATGCTTACTGCATTAATGACATATCCTGGTGGGGTTTTTTTAATTGCCAGATAAATGCCAAATCTACTACAGCTTCCTGCAGTACCTCAGCAAAGCCGCTACACACCAGCAGCAAGGTACTTGCTGGTGCCCTGTTGGAGAGTGTTTTCCACAGTGTGCCTGTAAAACATGGTCTCCTGGCCATCCAGGCCGTAGGACTTCATGGAATCTGTGGAAGCATCCTTTGTCACAGAGCCAGTTTTTCCACTAAAGGAAATCAGGCTGTACGGAGGAGCAGCATTCAACTGCACAGCTCAGCTGTGCCAGGAGTACTCAGAGGAGGATGAGGACATATTGTGAAGCATAAATATATGTTTGTCAGGACAGATCCTGTTTTGAGGTGCTGAAGTAAAACAACAATACAATAGCAAGATACTGGAAGACCTCCTGGAGTAGGTGAGTGTCTGTGTGTGCTCTTATTCACTGGTAAATATGAAATATCTCCCCCTGAATCATGGACCAGGATTCAGGAAGGATTGTGTATGGAGAAGGGATCACCATGGAAAGGAAGAAATCCAGTGGCAGAAACGCCTAAAACTGGCGTTTAAAGCTTCAGTAGCTTTGTAACATTGAGAAATATTAAGAAAGAGAGAATGTTTTCAGTATAAGCCATGGCAGGATAACAATACCAAGGCAAAAAATGTAGAGCAAATTCTATGTGGTGTGGTGAAATTAAGGAAGGAAGTTAGGAAAGGGCAGTGGAGGGATTCAGGAAGGATTATGTTCACATCAGGCACAACTGGCTGTCTGTTTATAGACTGGCCCAGGGAATAAGAGTGAGAAGTTGTTGGAACACAGGCAGTGATGAAGGCAGGCTGTATAATCATGTCTGGGACTAAAAGGCAAAGGGAAAAGCTTGGAGTATCAATGAAGATGTCAAATGGCAAAGCAAAGTTTTTTATAAAGCTTCAACAATACTTTCAATCCTTGCCCTGGTGGTAAATGGGTGTCTGGGCAGCACTACTTGGAAAGAGGAACACATGGACCTTTCTGTGTATTCTCAGGTGAGGGGAATTGGGTTTTCCTTTGGGAAGGCTGTTTTGTGAGGTCAAGAGGGAATAGTAAATTCAGAAATGCCCCAGAAGTGCCAGATTTCTGAAAGATTTTCTACTGTGCCAGTCAGAAGAGAACAGTGTTTCTCATCTGTTCCTCAGTAAGGAGGGAACACAGCTGTCTGCCCTGGCTCTGTCTAGAGACATAGACTTTCTCCTCAGAAAAGGGGGAGAAATGTTTTCTGCTTAGATACTTAACAGCATGGCATAAATTCATCCCTCCCTCACAAATTAAATTCAGCAGACACACTTAACAGGTCCCAAGTGGGCAAGTATGAGGTGTAGGAAAGACATTGGAAATTCTTTTACTTTGGCAAGAATTGATGGGTGAAGCTCGTTTGTCTTATTTCTTTTGTGTTTGTTAACTAGAATCACAGACTCATAGAAGCGTTTGGGTTTGAAGGGACCTTAAGGATCATCTAGTTCCTCTTGTCAGATACAACCCCCACTATCCATCCCAGGTTGCTCAAAGCTGCATCCAGCCTGGCCTTGAACACTTCCAGGGTTGGGGCAGCCACAGCCTCTCCAGCCAACATGCTTAACTGTCTCATTGACCTCATAGTGAAGAAACAGTTTTTGCCAAATTTATTTGCCTTACAAAATACAAAAGCAAATATTAAATTGGTACATTTTTTCAAAAGTTACCTATAAGCAGTTCAGGTTAATATATCTGTACACTTTATTTCTATATTAATGGTCACATATTTATATTTTGTAAATCAAATTACTCTAAGTATAGTATAAAATTATTGAGCTACACAAAATTCTGAGACTGGGTTTGAGTGCTTTAAAAAAACTGTGGAATACCCTTCTTCAACCATGGTTCTACCAGAAGTGTCAGATAGAATTTGATTGCAACTATTTCACTTTAAAATCTTCTAAAATCAAGACAATAACAACTGCAATATATTCCATTGTGTACAGAAACAAATACCTACATGCACTTAAATTATAGAAAGGAGCCTGACTTTAATATTAGATTTCTGCAATTGCAATTGCAAGAGCCCTTTTGTACATCAACATAATAATAATGTCTGAGATTCCTCCCCAGAAAGCACAGTTTCTCTCAAATCTTCTGTTCGTTCCTGTAAAAGCAGCATCAATATGTAATAGCTGTCTGTATATGCATCTCTCATCTTAAATTAGCACTTTGTATTACTGGATTTCATTTTAAAAGGACTTTCCAACAACCTATCAGGTACTTAAAGAATGTACAGTACAGTTGTAATGATGCAGGTTGCTTATTTATTTAACTGTTGAAAGTGTGAAAGCCTCTCTCAGCTCCCAGTATCTATTTCTATATGTACGAATTATGAGACCTTGAATAATGAACGTGTTATTTAAATTGTGCTGTGACACTACATAATGCTGAGAATTCATTTTATACAGTTCACTATTCTCATAGTCAATGGTGCTTGACTTGATTACCAGTGCCTCATAGTTAGAGTGGATATGGGCAATGTTTTAAATTTGTTAAAAATCTGTTAGACAAAATTGTCTTGAATGAAATAGAGTAGACTGGAGAGCTTTTTTCTTCTGATAGTCTCCTAAATGAGTCTTAATTGTCATGCTTAAAATATCCATGATGAAGTACATATTAAAAAAAAAAAAAATAAATGAGTATACAAACAGCTGAATGTTCTACCAGGTCTCTGCAAAACAACAGTGAAAGAGACAAACCCAGCCTGACATCCTGCCTTAGGTTCCTAAACCACAATTCAGGACAACCATGGTTAAGGAAATATTGTGCCCACAATTTTTCTTTATGAATAAGGAAAAAGCAAGCAGAGCTAAATTCCTTCTGTGCATCTTCACTGTGCTGGGATCCAGCAACTGCCCTGGTACAGCTGCAATTTACCTCCCAAAACTGGTTTTACCCTCCAATATTGGTTTGTTCAGCAATGGTAGTTTGACCTTCCCAGCAATCCCGGTGTGCATTCTCATGATGCACCCAAGTAAGAAGTGTTTTGCTAGGATGGCACATCACACGTAGCTGTGTGATAAAGCACTAAGAGGTTAACTTGCAGCTTCTGGGAGCCTGGGAAGAACAGATTTTAACAGATGGGGGGAAAAGGCTTTCTGTGAGCAGCAGAACCATGAAGGCTGGTTTGCCAGAGGTGGTGTGCTCCCTGTCACCTGTGAGTAGGCATGGCATATGCTTAGCTAGCACTCTGCTCCCGAGCAGTGTGTGCACTGCAACACCTCAGTTGTCTGCTTTTCCCCAGTGGAGATCACTAAATTGTGGTTATTGTCCTCTGCTCAAACCTGGAGGAATTAGTAGAGGAGAAAAACTCTACTAAGTTCCTACCTTTAGACTGTAAGATGTTCTTCAAAGGCAGTTCTGAAACACAGCTTTGTTTCAGATCAAGACAGGATCACATTGGAAATGTCACTGAAATGAGTTTGTCTTTGGACTGTGCCTGAATTTCCTGGGATACAATAAAAATTTCTCTTGGGAACATTTTGACCCAGTGTCCATGTAGGTTACCAGGTTTCACGTCTGTATCTCAGGGCTCAACACAGTGTGGTGAGTCAGGGCTGGCTGTAGTTATGTCCCCACTCTTGTGCTTGCACTTACATGTCTCCTTCCTTCTCAGGCCCATGGATGAGGCATTGCTTACAGAGCGGTTGATTTTGATACCCTCCTCTTTGCCACACATACACAGGGTTTATCTATTCTCTTTGTTACATGAACTGTGGATAATCCATGTGGTTTTGTCCCCACACCTTTTTGATCAATTTAACTATCTATTGAGGTCTTTACAAAATGAAAGAAAGGAATCTCTTTTTTTTTCAAGATCCTAGAGTTCTTGTGACATGGATTGGAAGCAGTTTATGATCAAATAGTATTTTTTAATTTGTCCTGATTCATGTGAAAGTAATTTGAATCCACATTAGTATTCTATGAACTGATCATTAACACTTTTCAACTGATTTAGTAAACATATATTGCTTCCAAAATAAATAGAAACAGGAAAGGAGTACAGTTAGTGTAGCTGAAGCATGAAAACATACACATTAACATGCAAGGCAAAACTCCAGTGTTGAAATGGGGCAGCACATTAAGGTTATTTTTCTGGCCATGTTTTCACATCTCCAGAGGATTCTTAAAAACAATGGAATGAACATCCTAAAGTACATCTTTTAATAATTCTGCTTCGTACTTCCCTACAAAATGGTGAACTGACTGTAATAAATGAATTGTCACAGTTCCCCTGAAAATATTGTGTAGTCAGGTGAAGATGCTGTGGTGAAGATAAAAAACACATCCTCCAAGGAGTTGGCTCTGGGATAATATTTGCACATCAATATTTGCACAGCCTTTTGGGCATATAAGGCTTCTCCTAGGGGCTTAGTCTCCCTGTGTCCCAGATGAAACACAGGCCAGCTCTGATCCATGAAGTAACACACTGCTATGTCCAGTACTGGGCTGGTGCATCTCTGCCATGTTCAGATCTGTGCTGTCCCATGTCCTGAGGGTGTGACAAGCAGGTGAAGGGGTTTTGGCTGGCCTCTGCTGAGAAACACACAGCCCCCCCCTGTAATTTATTCCTCTCCTGTCAGCTGTTGCTGTATTTCACTTTAAATAGAAGTAAGGATCTTTGGAAATGGGCTCTTCCCTCAGAAGCTGATGTGTTACCTCATAGCTGTTGAGTATAAGGATGAGGAAACCCTCCACTTCTTCCTTAAAAAAAAAGGCAAGTGCCCATTTTGAAAGATTTGTCCCATTAGCTCACCTAACTAACTGCTTTACATGTGAACTACCTACAAGACTATTGAACTTTACAATCCTCCTAGGGCTGAGGTATTAGGAAAATGGTGAGTTGCCCAGCCCTGCTAACAGCATGAGGCTTCTGAGTGTTTCCAAAATCAGAGACACACAGAAAACTAACAGACTATAAGTGTCTCTTGCTTGGCTGACTTAAGCTCTGTTTCTTGCAAGCTCAGTTTAGGTTTTTTTTGTACAGCTAAGTGCAAGTGATTTGCTGAAACGTGTCTGAACTTATACTTTCGATAAAGCTGGGAATTGAGCACCTATCCCCACAGCTCTGGAAAACTCAGCCTCGGGCAATTTGGTGAGTGAGGAGTGTTTATGGTTGGGAAGGAGTATGTTAAGCCTCAGCTTGTACTATTTGGGCATCTCTCTCTGAAAGCTCCAGAATAATTCTTCTGTGAAAGCTGGAGATGTGCTTGCTGCCATGTAGCTCTCTGACAACTCACTTTGTGTGCAACAGCCATGCAGAAGGGAGAGAGACATCAAACTTGTATTTCTAAGGCTTTTGGAGTGGTCCACATGCTGCTAAAATTGACATTGTTTCAGGATGGTTACTGACAGCAGCCGATGAAGGTTTGGCACAGCTCAAGAACAGAATTGCAAAGGTGACAATCTCCTTCCCCACCTGGCTGGGCCCAGTGCAGGTGCACCACCTGCCAGCAGCCCCAGTGCTGCAGGACAGGCAGCCCCTCCTTGCCTTTGGATTCATCTGGACTTGAAAGGTACCGAGAAGATTTGAATTCAACCTCATTCCTCATGCTGGGAGAATGATTCAGCCTAGATCTGCTTCCACTTAGGCTTTGCTGTAATAGCTTATAAAAGATCTTGTAGGAATGTGGTAAATATCTGCAGTGCCACGCATTGGTCTGTTTTCTCTATCAAATCTCTCAGGGTCAGCCTTGTCACAGTAAGGTGTATTCCATATTTTTCCTTTCTGCTCTGGTGCATCACTGCTAAAGGAGTATTCCCTTGACAGAGAAACCAAGCGCCTTATATTGAAATCTTAAATTCTGGTTCCAGGTTAAGGCAATGATTTTTGCAAATACTGCAAACACTATTGCTGACTGGCAGCTATGTCTCAGCTGCACATATGGAAAGATGGAAATTTTTAGTGAAGAGGCATAAAGTGCTTCTTGAAGCAGAGATGTGAGTTCATGTCAAATGAAATGTATGCAGGGGGTAATTTTTTTTTTTTGCACTGCATTATAGAAAAATGTTCATTATAGATTATAAATAGTAATGATATGGACTACCCTCTTGCGAATTCAGCTCTAACTGGAAATGCACTGAGCCACCAAAAATAATGCACCTCAGCCAGCTTCCTTTGGACAATGGTTATCTTCTACATAAATGCATCTTTAGCCAACAGCATATAAAAAGAGCAATGATGACATCCAGAGGACAGATAGTTTAATCATAGGTACTGTAGGTATCCTAGGCAAATTTCCTGGGGATATATCCCTCACCTATTTTTTTCTGTTTAAAGTCTCTTCCTATTAAATCACTTATTGACAGCCTGCTGAGTTCCTTTAAATCATAGTTTTTGTGAGACTGACCTTGTAAAGTTGAGTGTTTCACCCCCAGTGCAAAAATTACATGTATATTATAAACTTTTTATTACTTTCATGATTTCTGTGTGCATTATCATTCTATGTTATCACTGAATCCAACTGAAATGTGAAGCAATGCTTTAAGCTACTGGAAAACTTGAGGTTAATAGCTGTCTGACTTACTTCACCTGTGAGGGCTCCTACTGTGGAACCTCTCCCTATATGTAGGTTTTAATCTAATCTGTCTTAGTAACCTTCCATACTCTGGCTTGGCAGGATTTTTTTTATTGTTATTTCGATTTTGTTTGCAACTGCAAGAATATTGGCCAGGTGCACCATATGCAGAAGCCACTACACCGCTTCTGAAATCCGCAGAAATATCTAGGGATGGGTGTCTATCTTGCTGGCAAATTTGAAGGATACATTACCAATGATAGTCTAAGCGCAGCTCCACAATCAGATTTTAATTGAAGCATGTTACCTATAATAGGTTCAGATATTTGTGTTCTTCAGCATTTTATAAATTCAGAAACAGATGGGCTATGACCAGGAAGCAGTGGAGAACAGACTGGAGTAAAGCAGGTTGGCTCTCTGACAAGTGCAGGTACAGCTGTGGTATGTATTTTATTCAGCATGCCCACCTACTGTATCAGCAGCCTGCCCTACCAGCAATTCAACTACAACTGACTTAATGAAAAGTAGAAGTAAGCATGAATCCAGACTTTCCATGGATCATAATATCTGAGAACCCAGAAGAATCAACATGACGGAAATCATGCCAAGTAATTTTTTTTCCTTATCTTTACGTGCAAGAGATAACAAAAGCATTGGCATTTTGAAGAGGAAAAAAAACCCACAAAAAATGTAATCAATTTACAGTATATTCAAATGTTCCCCCTTTGGTCTTTTTTTTTTTTTTTTAATTAAAGGAAGAAAATCTTAGGAAGTAGTAGCTTAAATCCCCACAATTGTGCCAAGGAACATGATGAAGTGCTGGATAAGAAGGCTTCTGTTAGTAAACGACAATTTCTATGGGTGACATAAGGGTCAGTTCTTGAAGATTTCATGCAAGAAGTGTATAAAGGGTATTTTTGCTCCCATTTGTGCCAATCCTTGAAAGCCCCATAGGGAAAAAAATCTTCTGTGGCTGAAGAAGTTGTGGAAAAGGATCCTTGATCTAAATATTGCTTAATTGGGAATGGGGTATTTACTATTTTAAAATGCATTTAAAAGAGGTGCCTCTCCTTTTTTTTTAACATTTCTTATATATGTGGGTGAATAATCTCATATTTAGCTTTATTGTACTTCTTTATCTCTGTTTCTATATCTATTGAATGTCATATATTCTAACCTGCAGTCACCTACAGTAACCCACAAAGGGAATTTGGAAAAACAACAACCCATAATTATTTTATATGGTGATTGTCTGACTTGAAATATTGAGGTAATTATCAGGTTAAATTCCTATGATCCCTGCAATTTCTATGAAACCTGGAGATGTCAGTACTTGAGTTCTGGCATATCTCTTAAAGTAAAATTATACCACCTCAACCTAAGGTCATAATTAAAGATGTAACAAAGCTAAGTGAAAAAGGGCTATATGATTTGAATTAAAAGCAGAACAATCCCCATAATTGTAGAGGATGGAAAACTAAATGAACTGGGCATAAACTCCACCCTTCAAGGGCCACATACAATCCGTAGGTGGGCAAGACTCTGATGCAGCTGGACAAAAGGCAAAGGGGAAGCAAAGTCCAGGAAAGAACCTGTAGGACCACTTGCTTTGAGATGGGAATGACTTCTTCCAGAATGCAGTAAAGACTTGGGAAAAGCCTAAATGAGAGGCGGTTTTCTAAATATAGCACTAGCGTGACTTTTATTTTGGAGCCTGGGAAGTACTGCTTTGGTCTCCAAAGTGAGATTGTGGAAAATGTTGGCATACCTTACCTTTATTTGTATCTGGATTTCTACAAAAAACTTTAAAAGGCAGCTCAAAAGGATTTTTAAGAGTTCTGATGAGCAAGAGAAAATTCGACCTCATCTATATGTGTATATGTATGTCTGTGTGTATGCATATGTATGGACTGGTGCTTACATCCGAAATGAAATCCTGGAAGACTGGTGTGATTTTAATGAACATTCCACAGACTTATTATAAGGGCTCTTCCTTTGTTGTAGTACAAGTTCCGTAGCAGTGGAAGGCATCAGGGTTCAAATGACAAAGACATGACTGGGAGTGCCACTTCAAGACAGCCAGACGAAGACCTGCTGTTCAGGAATTCCGTTTCCAGTGCACTTGTGCTGGCTAAGCTGTACATGCGACATATCTTGCTTACATCTTGGACTCTCAGAGGTTTTCTTTTCTCTCATTCTCTTGTCCAAGCTTCACATTTAACCTTTGAGACAGTTTTGAATATATCCCTTCATAAATCGTAGTCCAGTAGCACTAACCTCAGGCAGCTCTTTAGTGTTTTTGACTCCCTTCTCACGCTGTTCCTCCTCAGGCTTCTGCTGGTCATTCTCATTTCTCTCCTGATGATTTTGTCACTTCTCTTCAATGTAAAACTCAGGGGATCTATGAGACTGCACACTGCAACTGTGTTTGTGATGTTGGGGCCTCTGCCTGATGCTACACTTCGCTTCATTTACCTTTCTCATTTCATTGCATTCCCCATGTTCCAGCAGCACTGCCTGCTCCCTGTTACTACTATAGGACTGACATACTGTCCATCAGATCCTGTCCCCTCCAGCCTCCACCAAAATATGTTACCTTTCATGTTGGTGACTCCCTCAAATACACTAATTCTTCCATGTCCTCTAGAATTTTTTCCGTTTGGTTTTAAATGTCCGCTAGCTGTTCTGATGCTGAAAAAACACCTCTGGACCTACCGATCCTTCACAAGCTTTTTAAAACTGTTCTCTGGTATTTCTTCTGTCAGCATTTTTACAGCATTTCAAGACTAGTTGGTGTCACAAAAGTGAAGAATATTTCACAGTGAAGATAAAATACTACAGTCAGTTCCATACAGGCTTAGTTCTGAAAAGTCACTTAAGCGAAGTGTGATGTTGAAGGAAGTGATAAGTGATAGCTCATGGAGATTTGTCCAGAACCAAAAATGTACCTAAGCTGTACCTCAATTTTTTTTTTTCAGATGACTGGGAAAAAAAATAGCTTTATGTAAACAAACAATCAGGAAAAAAAAGAAAAGAAAAAAGAAAAAGTTGTAGTCCTGTCATCTCCTGAGGTACAGAAATTGTCCCATCCAAAACCTGCCAGAATGGACCCTTTTCTCTTTTCTGAAGCTGTTTCCCTCTGCCAGCCAATGCCACAGCCTAGCACACCGAATATCTGCTGTGCTAAAAGTATCGTTTCTGAAGAGACTTCAATAAAATGGTTCAGGAAAGCTTTTTGATTGAAGGGGTCCAAGCATAAAAACAGCATTATTTGAATCCTGCATTATTGTCATAACTACAACAACAGGCACAATTCTGCCTTCAGATCTCCCTACATGTTTGCAGGGAAAGCAGGTGGTAAGATGGGAAATTCGGCTGAGGAAAGTATTCAGGTACTCTATTAAAGAGAACAAAATAAAATCTTCAATTAAGAGAAGATGCTCTTCAGGGTCAGAGTAGAGCAGACCAGGAGCATTTTCTAGGATCAGCATTGCACTCTCTGCTCTGGGTGCAATAACCTCTCATCACAAGAGAAGGCTGTAGGGTGTTTGCTCTCCATCCCACTCCCTCAGGTGGCTGCTCTTAATCCTAGCTGTCCAGAAACCTTAGTGAGAGCTGGGAAAACTCAGGGAACAAGTGCTGCATCTGAAGTCAGTGTCCTCCACCTCCCCACCCAAGTAAAAAGCTCCATGGTTACTTTGAAGAGTGTTGAAGGGAGATAAAAACCTGAAGCTTTAAAGTAAGGTTCAGTGGGTTACACAATGAACTATTTCATCAGCTGTCAGGCAGTTGTGGTTCTGAGTATGTTCCTCTTGTACAGGATCATTCCTCCTTCTGTTGGAAAAAAGGCTGGAGTGCAGGCCTTTGCCTGAAACTGAGGCAGGGAGCAGACATGTTATGTATGATGGGAATTCATGTACCTGGTGTCCTATGCTGAGCTCAGCAGCTGGGCTGCAGAGTGACACTGCAGGTTATTTCAATTCCTTGTGTGAGTAGTAAGTGGGAATATTTAGTGTGGCCTGTTAAGGACTGTCTCAAGTTCAGAGCAGAAAAATATGCCTACTGATCTTTAGGAAGATTTGGATGTGTGTAAGCAGAAGGCACAGGAGCAGAGAAGACAGAAGTGAAGCCACAGTGGGAGACAATGGATTTTGTATGAACAGAGTAAAAGGGATGAGTTCAAATTAAGCAGGGATGGGTTTTCATGAGGCAGTGTGGTTGTAGTGGGGAAGATAACATTTTAGGTGCTGTCATGGAGTGAACTGAAGAAGGATGTGAATAAGCAGAAAATAAGGACACCGGAACAGCAGTACAATTTCCTTTTCCCCCTTTTGGCTTTGAGTTTTTGAATGAACAGGTTGAAAGTGAAAGTCAGAGAAAATTTGGTAGCACTTGAAGTGCTCTGAAACATCCCTGCTAGACAGTGCATACTCCTGCTGGAAAGGATGCTGGAGAAATAGCATCCTTTTTGATAGTGACTCAGACCTGAACTTGAGAGTAATAGCTCTGACTCAATCACAGGCTGTTGTGGAGGGAGATTAATGCCAGGATTCATAGCCAATTCTCATTTTTTGTGTCAATCTAGTTTCAAAATAAAGCATATGCCAGTTATTTCTCTTGGAAGGGAAAGAAAGAGGGCTGATATGAAACAGAGATAAAATCTGATAATTAAAGAGCATAATTAAACAGGCACTTTCATATCTTTATCATTGTCTTCTTTCTCTTCCCTCTCATGCTTCTGTGTCTTGTTCTCTCTAAAGCTATAGCAAGAGGGATGGATGCTGAAGGAAAAGCAGCTGAGTTTGATGCCAAATAGGTACTCCATGTTTTATCTGAAGTGCGCCAAGACACATTCAGGCATTTTTGTTCTGCATCTGATTATATAAGGCATTTTGTGAGTAGTCCATCATAGAAAGACATTGTATTACTGTAATTGTCACATCTTTACACCAATTTTCAATTCAGCTTCCTCATACTTCCAACAATAAATGCTTAAAATAATTGTGAGTAACAAAACTGAGACTCCAGTGGCTTTGACTTGATGGCTTTGACTCGGCTTTGAATAAGGCTTTGAGAGTGGCAAGCCTCCTTGCATACTCCTTGAGCTCCTGTAAAAAGTATATATGCACTGTGTTAGTATATAGAACTAACTTTGGGAATATAAGGAGTTACACAAATAACTTCCAAATCTATCATTGCATGAGACAATAGCAGCTTTACAGACCCCATCTGATGCAGAATCTGTTTGTCCTCCTTGACGTAGGTACTCACCTGACTGTCTCTCCTGGTTCTTTACTTGTTTTGCTGTGTCACATAAATTCAGCCCTACCCCAGCCCCCACACCTTCTGAAAGGTTATACTCCCCTGCCACTGCAGCAGCAACAGAAACATCATTGGTAGAGTCAGTGCCTGCACCATGGAGTCTGTAAAACGGAGCCACGAGTCTACTCTGATGGAGAGCTTGCTTCTGGAGAGCTGCATATTGATTTGTTTAAATGCCTGTGCTCTGGGTTTGTGCGCTTCCTTTTGCCTTTGTGCTTGGGTTTGCCTTTCACCTTCACAGTGCTGTGCAATGAGTCCCATGGGGCTCTTTCCAGACTGTCACAGCCTTGGTGTCTGCTCTTGTCACACTTACACAGATTAGGAAATGCTTTTCTTCTCTCTTTCAGGTGGCCTTAGCAGTTACAGGGCTTCCTGCATGAGGCAGGGTGGACCAGAGCATGTGGTGCTGGGCTTGTCCCTTCCTGAAGTTCCTCCAGGGATTTTGGCACCTATCCTGGAGCTGATAACATTTGTCATGTACTGCACAAGAGCTCAGCACAAAGGTTGCAGATGTAGTCTAGATGTTGTAGATGTGGATGTCATATGACTCCTCTGCTAAAGTGACTTGTTCTTTGGAGAGTATTTCTCTGGGCTACTGAGATTCTCAGCCCTCTCCAGTAATATCAGAGATATGCTGAAGATGAAGAATGCATCAAAAGGAAATAGACACTGAATTCTGTCACCTGCTATGACGCAAAAAAGGGACCACAGGACCAGAGATGCAAGTAAAGCTGGAAGGAGCTTCAGCAGTGAGACATATTTGGGGAAAAAGGAGCAGCAATAGGCTTGGGAGATAGACGCAGCAAGAAGGAAGTGTGGGAGAGCAGAATGGTGTGGTGGAGCAACCTCCTGAAATCGGTCTCCAGATAAATACAAAAATCTGGCGGAAAGTTAGCTTGGTTATCAAAACATTAAGGTTGCAACCATGTAGGTAAATAAACACATACCAGATGTGATGGATGATCTTTGTAAATATCATAATAAAATATCATAAAGCAGGATCTGGTTGACTACTATTGTGGGCAGCCTTCCAAACTGCAAGTACATGGTGCATCAGGAGTCAGCTGTATGTGCCCCTTAATTTTTGAATAGTCAGACTTCCCCCATGGAAACAGTGCTGTTCAAAGTTAGTTAGCCTTTCCAAGGCTCAAAGGAAAGCTTATAAGTAACAAGCTGTGATTAATTTTCTGTTTGTTTTGTACACACACGAGAAAATGCTTGGATGTGTTGTTTGGTGATGAATCATCCTCTGTGTGCGCAGTCATCTCCCAAATGCCTGAAATAGGCATTTTGTATTTTGGGATCCACTTCCTCATTAGCAGAGTGAATATGTTAGGTCTTACAAACCTTCTCAGAAACTGGGTAAGTTTCATCTAAAAAAAACAGTTGGATTTTGGCCTCTAGTATTCCTATTACTGGGCAGCCATTCCAGAGCATTTATCCATCTTATAACAGCCAAACCCATTTTATTTCCAACCATAGATTATTCCTTGCCAATTTATGTCATATGAAGAAATGAATGAATTATCAAATATGCCAGATTGCAGAATAAACAAAAGTGGTGTCACTAAACACCATATCCAGCATTTAGGAAGCAGACCTAAAGTAGATTCAGAAATAAAAAAATCAATGCAGAAGGCCATATAGATAATTACCAAGTACAATAAATGACTACCATAAAAAATAGGCCATGTCGAGAATAATTTCTGTCAAATATAGCTAAAGACTGTCCTCCTTAATCCGTTTAAGAATTGAGAGGGTATTAAAACCTGGAACATGTAAATCAGTTGTGAAAGTTTACAATTCACTGCACCTCACGTATCTCCAGGTTGATATGAGTGGAGGGAATTCCAGCATGTCACTTTAGGAAAACTTAAGATAGCCAAGACTAGCTGACGTGGAAGAAAACCTCTACCAGCAAGTCTCAGGTTGCTGGCAAACCGGTGTTAAAAAGGGTGCTGTGTTTCACAGAAAAGCATTCTGGTGATGGGGGTGCCATGACATGATCTCTCCAAAAGGTGCAGGAGGTGAGATAAGCATCTGTCTCAATCCTTTTCTGAGCCCTTGGGTTTGACAGTAGTGAAACATATGCTGCCTGGCAGGTGAGCCCACATTTAATCTACGTAGCACTTTCTTTTAATGCCTACAGTCCTGGCAAGGGCTGCACAGCAGTAGGATGGCTTTGACTGAGTATAACAGGATTTTTGGTCCTAAACACATGATTTTGCTACAAAACAATTATTTGGTTTAGTATTCCAGACATTCTAAAGGTCTGGGTATTGAAACAATTTGAAATAGTCATCGTCCAGTGTGATGGTCTTCAAGTGCTCTTATCCATGGAGGTCTTGTTTCACAGTAACCAGAGTTACAACAGAGGAGACGGCTGAGGAGCCAGGAGTGTGAGCAAAATTTGAAATTATATTGTTTCCTCACTGGACTCAGTGACCATGACAGAAAACCCTTCTGACAGCACCATACCTGCACAGTTATTTGAAAATAAGGAACAGATTTGCATGACCATATTCTTGAGCAGAAGAGCATGTTAACACACTCCTACATCCACCCCAAAAAAAGACACCAAGTCTTCAAAAACAGGGAAACTTTTAAATCAATGAATGAAGAAGAGTAAAAAATCATTTATATGACATGGTCAGATTCATAGATTAATTAACTTCTCTGCTACTGCACTGACTTCTCAGTTGTAAGGCAAAACGTTCAATTTCTCATCCAGTATCATGAAGATATTTATTATAACTTACTTTTGTAACTATTTTTTCATATGTTTGTGTCTTTCTGGTGATACCATGCAAAGAACTGTCTATACTCCACCTTTTCTCCAAGATGAAGCTTTTCTTAGCATTGTGTTATTTTAGACTCCTTCAAGTTCTTAATATATTTCAGCTACATCAGCTTTTCAAGTCATCAGAAATTTTAGCACAATTATATCCTGAGCACATTAGATCATTTGGAAACAAGGTTAGTAATTAATATGCTATCTAGTTTGGGAAGCAGTACAAAAAATCTAAGTATTTGTTGCTAGAATAACTGAGCTCTTTGTATGTTTGACTGGCTGCAAATGGACATATTCCTGTCATAGAATTCACAGCATAGGTATAAAGTTCCACTTACACAGATGATACAGGAGGATCAGGGACATAAACAGCAGAATGGTGTACAAAATAAAATTAACTCAATATACTGCAGATACAAAGATATTAATAACTGTTAGCCTGTCATAGTGCAAGTTTGGCTTAGTCTATAAAAATATACATTCTGCTATATTGTTTACCTGAATCCTAGTAAATACAAAAGATATTATCACAAATAGTATAGTGTGTGTGAGCCATCTGAATGGCCCTCATTAATTTGGATGCCCTTAAAATGTGTATATTAGGAAATGATGCAAAGATTTAG
The DNA here is from genome assembly GCA_013397315.1 of Donacobius atricapilla. Classification (NCBI taxonomy): domain Eukaryota; kingdom Metazoa; phylum Chordata; class Aves; order Passeriformes; family Mimidae; genus Donacobius; species Donacobius atricapilla. Next base: position 887,738 of record WBMY01017616.1, read on the forward strand.
TCATCAAAGTATTGCTTCATTCTAATACATGCACAGCTCAGCTGGGTTGCAATTAATAGCTAAGAAGGTAATGCCAAATTGGGCTTTAGATAGAGTCCTGGGCTATGAGTAACTATAATAAGGTTACACATTAAATTACCTTAGAGATCAAAACTCATAAGCCAGAAGTAATAATTGCTGTCGCAAGACAAAAATTTGTTATTTCAGATGAGCCAACTTTGAAGGGATTTGATGGCAACACAGAAAAATGAGTTCATGTGCACTTTTAGCAGATACCACTGATCACACAGTAACAAGATAGTGGACAGCCCAGATTGCAACTGTAAAATACAGATAAGGAAAACTTGCAAATAGAAGGAAATGAGATTGTATGGAACTATGCCAAACAAAACTAAGGAGAAAGAAAATAGACATCTAATCCAGTAAAATGTAGAGCACAGACAACAGAATAAACTAGAAACACTCCTAAATTAATAAAAGAGAGGTAGAGTCCAGCAGTAAATTGAAATGCAGTTGGTTGAAAAGCACACATTAATGCTCTCGATCCCTCTGATGCTGCTTTCTCTGCCTGGAGTAGCAGTCCTCAGAGATTTTGTTTCTCACTGCCATGATTGCTCATTTTTTTCAGCAGAGATAATGAGATCAAGGCAGGGATAGCCTTATTTCATTCTCTTATTCCATTTCATTTCTGTCCTTTAATTTGCACCGCAGCAATGGCAGAAAAAAACCTCAAGGAGACAAGTTGTGAATAGCTCATGGTCAGCAATGAAGAGATGCTCTGCAGAGGGTCCTAGATGAAGATTCAGCTGGGGCTGGGGCACGTTTCTGTCCTGTCCTCCCCACTGAGCTGGGTGTCTCCATCTTCACATGACCCTGTGTGGTCCTGCCTGGGACCCAAGAGAAACTGAGTCAGCAGCAGAAGCAGACAGCCATGAGACTTCTTGGATTCTTGGCTGTAAGGGTTCATCCACCAGTGCACTGCCCAGAAGCAGTGCTGGGAGGAGGGCTTTATTAGTAATAACCACCCCAAAATCTCTGTGGGTTTATTTTCATGATGAAGTGCTAGGACTCATTCCTGTGCTTACAGTCAGCACTCAAAATGGAGGTGCTGCTCCTTTGCTGTTTCACAGGTATCACCTAGAGAGCACAGAACAGGAGGAAATGGTAAGGATGGTGCGTGCCCAGCAGTGCACTTGTGCAACCAGAAGCCAAAATTAGCAGGGGGACCATCTAATTGTATTTGTTCTGCCTGCAAATATATACCCCCCCTGCTAATTTCAGCTTCTGCTTGCAAAAGTGCTCTGCAAGTGTTCACTCCCCCGCCCTTCCTCCTGTTCTCCCCGTGATTTTTGTTTCTTCACTCAGTTGTGATTTCTTTACCTTTCCAGCTCTATTTTCTCAGTCATTTCATCAATATTTAATATGTGAGTGGAACAGTGGGCAGTTGCCTTCTTCTTCTTTTCCCTTTTTTTCCCTCTAAAAGTGCCGGTGCTCGGCTCTGGCTGCAGGAGCATTTGGCTCCTGGGAGCACTCGCTCTCTTTGAGTACTGACTGCATTAAGAAGCCTAAGTCTAACCTGAGGCTGCCAGAGGGGGTTTAAAAAAGGCAATAATGACTAATTGACCTCTTTAATGAGCTTAGGAGTTATAAAGTAGATAATTGCAGTGCATATGACATATTTTATCTAGGTTTTCAGAAAATCTCTGATAAGGATCTACATGACAGGCTGCTTCTGAAGATGAACCTAACAGAGGCTGAGAAGGACACGGCATAGAAATACAAGAAAGAAAATGAATTTTCTGTGCTGAGGGTTCCCCCCAAAAGGGAAGAGTTAAGTGTGATTAATACCTGGTTTCACAGTTTGATTTTAAATAAATTACCTAGCTAGAAGGGCCCACCATAATGTGCTGTATGTGCTGATGATACTAAATTATGATGCATACTGAGCACAAAGTGAGTGGCAAGAAACATTCATCGTGCCTTAGATCAGCTCAGTAATTGAGCTGACACATGGCAAATTAAATTTATTACTGAGAAATGTGAAATAATGCACATTGTTCTTGATATAAGGATGACAAACATAAAGACCTTCTAGAATATTTTGACAAAATAGTCTTTACTAGAAGATGGCTGTCCTAGGCAATATACACACACAGAGAAACACTGGAAAAGCTGAAAACAGAAGGGACTGGCTTTGGCATTTAATTTTCTCTCTGTTTCAGTGTATTTCTCCTGCCCATTCATTACTTGTTTTTCCAGCTCGACCCAAAGCTCCTCAGTTTCTCAGGTTTTCTGAAATCTCTTCTCCATACCTCATGGGTTTGTTCGGATGAAAACCAAAGAAGTGAGCTGGGTGCATGAAGAAAAGTCCCTCCATCTTGCAGCTTAAAAAGTGCAGCAACTGAATTTTAAAATGGGCTGGAACAGCCACCCTGGTGACACGATCTATTTTATCCTGTTATTGGAGCATTTAAGAGAAATGAAAATAGATGTTTCATAGGACAGTGTAGCAAGACTCGTGAAATGGGTGATGTGGGTTCGGTTACATATCTGGCTTTTCCCAACATGCACACTATATGTTTTCAAAACAGTTTATGGGTAAGATCTGAGGCACACAACTGGGTCTGGGAAGATCTGATGAACTAATGACTTAATCCAGATCAAATGCCCAGGGCTGTGTCATGTGATCTGTTTTGGTCCTCCAGAGTTAACACCAGCACTTCTCATTAGCCTCCTGCATGGCTGCTGTGACTCCCAACTCGTTATTGTCACCTCCTAAGAGTCATGTATCTTTTCACTGGCTTAAGTCAAGCTGGAGTCTGCTTTTCTACTGTAGCTTCTGAGTTTCCAGCTCATTGTGCCAGGTGTGGCGGGCAGTTTCTTGCTGAGAATTCTTCCAAGCTGGTGCTTGGGAGAAGACCATGGGAACCTGTGACGGAAGGAAGAGAAGGGGTAAGGGCTTTCAGGCACTAACAGCCACCAGAAAAACACACAGACATTTGTGGGAGAGGTTACCAAGGAGATGATCAGAGCTGCCAAGTGACTGAGGAGTAACAGAAAAAAAACAAGTTTTTTTGGTTTAGGTTTTTTTTAAGGAAGGGCTTAGTTGTGACATTTGGGTGGAAGTCTGGGGTGCTCACATTCATAATAGCTGTGGGGGTGACACAGCCACAGGGGAAGGTCACAAGCGAGTAGTACCTCTGAATGGCCCTGCTGACCACAGGATACCTGTAGAACTTTGCTGACACCTTGTAACAATTATAACACACTTAACTATGCAACTCATTACAATTAACATCACATTAAAATTAGTCATTTTGGTTGCTGCTGGTGGGTACAGGCCTATTTCTGTGATGTGTGCTTCTCCTTCTGTTTTTTAGCCATGAGGGTGGTTTGAGTTCCAGCTCCCAGTGTTATGCTGATGACACATCTATGTGATTTTTTTCTTGACTACTCAAAGCCATTTAATCTCTTTGAATTTACTTTGGATGTCAACATTTTGAAATGTCTCTATGAAAATCTGTCACTATCCTCCTAATGTTTTACTTCATTTCTTTTGCCATCTGAGTGTGCTTCTTGGAGGCAAGGAATTGCCCCTTTTACAGGATCATATTACACATTCTGTTTACCAAGTCATGTTTTTATTACTTGGAAACATCTCACAAACCAAATACACAAAGTGAAACAAATTTAAATTTTACCTTTGTAGCACATCTTACTTTCCTCTGGATTTACCCCTGAAAGAATAGGATTGCAAACAAAACTGCCTTTGATTCAACTCTTAAAATATATCTTATGAACAATGGGTTTCTAGCTCAACAGCATAGGCCACATCCATTCCTTCTTTTACAATTGTCAGTGCAAGCTGCTTATGATTTAATTTTAAATTGGACCTCTCCTGAACTTATCAGGCTGATTTAAACTAAAAGCCTATTTTTCTGAATGTCTGAACACTCTTGGGGTCTCAATATTTGAGCAGTCTTCTTGAGCTTCTTGAATAATTTGGCTTCCAAAGTTTTAAGTCATGAATTTTTGGTCATAAAATTTTAATTGGAAGTTATCATTGGTGTGAAAAAGATTGATAGCCATTTTTTTGTGAAGAAGAAGAATCTTTTCTACTATTCTGTTAAAAAATCTTTGAATAAAAGATTTTTTTTTTAAGTGAAAGGAAATGTGGGGATAAGAAATTAAAAAGGAGAGTAGATAGATTATTACTGGAAGCAACATCCTAAAGCGATGAGGTATAGCATTTTTTAAGATGGATAATATATGAACTAGATGTTGGGAATTAATGAATTTACCTCTCACATCCAGCTCTACACAGACTCTGTCACAAGTCCATTGGAGTAGCTGTTGTTCTGTATCGGGCATAGGAATTTTTTGGAGGAAGAAGTCTTTAAATGAATCTTTAGATATTGCTACCTGCTGATACTTGCTTAGATCTGTTGTGGTGATCCACCCTCAAAATTTTGCTCAAGGTACCACCTACTGCCTGATTTCCATTTTCTAAGAACTCTAATAAACCAGAAATCAGACATTTTATCCAGTACCACTATAGTGAACTGGTCTGTTTGACCTATTGTAGGTCATGATGTGGAAAGTGCTTTGTTATTTGGTTGATGAGATGTCCCTAGCATTTGAAAAAGAAAGAATGTTTGTATGCAATGCCCTGTGCTTCTCCATGCCATTTGATCATATTGATCACGGAAGCTTCTCTCTTGCCTCCAGGAAGCTTGAGGGGTAAACAGAAACACCCTTAAATGACTTAGACCCTTCATCTCAGATTAAAGCCAAAAATTTGTCTGGGGCAAATGGTTTTCCATGTCAGCAGCCATCCCTTGAGAGCCTCTCCAAGGGTTATTTCTCTTCTCCCCTTATAAAGCATGTATTCAATTCCACTGAAAATTGGTGCATCTATATCCTGATGATTTTAAAATAAATCATTTTCAGGCAACAACTTTTTCTCATGGAAAATCCTGCCCTATGTTTTGGGTTAACAAGAAAATAAGCCTTCAATATCCATTCCTGCTGCCATCATGCAGAAAAAACACATCAGACAAAATCTCCTGAAAGGCCCACCTCTGTAATCACCTGTTCTCCACGGTTATTACTCCATTGGATCTCCTCTGTGCCACACAAGGTCCAGCCACCAATGATTATGCTATGGCAGTTGATTTGTTATGTCACCAGTGATTATGTGTTATGAGATCCTGGTTGTCTTCTCTTACCATATCTGTGCCTTTGCTCCCATCCCATGAAATGCTCCTTCTGAACCAGTAAACTGCAAGGCCGCTACCTCTTTCTTACATAAAACACCATTTTATTCTTCCCCCTGTATTTGTTTTGTTTTTCTTTTTTCTTTTTTTTTTCTACAATGCCCACAGGAAATCTAACTAAGTACTGGAACTATCTTTCATAAAGCAAACATTGCCATCAATTTCACCACAGGTTGTACTGGGCTGCAAACTGGCTCACTCATTATCTACATGAATTTCAAAAATATGTCTAATTGATTAAAAGTCAATGGGACCTGCTTTCTAAGTTACCCCAGGGCTTTTGAAAATCCTCTTTGTGAGGGATGAAATGAGAAGTCAAATCTGCCTTCACAAGTAACCACTTTCTATGTCTCTCCTTGTAATCTTCTTTCATAACTTATTGGCTTGCTATTGGGTCACTCCTATGGTCTGCAGGACAGACACTGCAATCTACCCACAATCTCTGATGGGTCTTTTGCTCCTCCTCTTCCTCCTCCTCCCCCCATGCCAGTCAGAGGACAGCAGTCACCCTGCAGTCCTTGAGAGTTTCTTGCTTTTGTAGAGTAAAAAAATGACCCTCTCCCTCTACTCCTGCAGACTGCTTGTTTGCATCAAGGCAAACATTTAAATGTCACCTAACCATAAAAATAGGTAGGAGGCACATTAAAGAAACTTCATCTCCACTTCACATCAACACCACTAAACACATTGTTACAGGAGTGACTAAAACTGTCTAATAATATCATCAGTGGCAACTGGTCAGTTAAAATGTTTTTTAATTGTGACTTGAATGTGTTTATCAACCTCTTTTTGTGACATTAAAAAGACAGCAAGAGAAACACATGGAGACATTGTCCTCGAGGGAAAGGATTAATCATCAGTGAGTGAGCAGGCCTAAGCAGATGGTCAGCTATGCTTTCCTGAAGTCATTTCTTCTATCCACCATTCAGTGTCACTGCCAGAAATGAGAAGAAGTGTTATCTTGACATTGAACATCTTTATAATAAAATCACTAATTGGCGTCTAATACCAAAGGCTTCATAGCTGTAAAATTGCAGCAGAGGTAGCTAAGTGGTTGACTGGGTTTCATTTTAATAAATGCTATTTTCCAAATCCTTCCTTGGTGCTGTCCACACTGTGCAGTCACTGGGAGACCTCTCTGCTGTAACGGTGTGTCTGTGTTAGCTTAGCTCCAAACACAGCAACCAGAAGGGTTTTACCAGCACAGCAGATAAACGTGAAACTGCCACTGTGCTGCTATTTTTCATGTATTTCATGTAAGGCTAATATTTTGCAGGAGAGCTTCTTTAGGATTTAGTTCTCAGATTTTTCCTGTCTTTTTGGCAGCCAGAAAGAGCCTGTCATAATAAATTATCGCTTTTGGTCTTGGAAATATATTTTTATGAAAGCTGAAAATGTTTCAGCATTGGACATCCATGAAATTCTCATGGTTTTTTAAGGATTTCTTTTTCTTTTATCCTTCTCATTTTAGCCAGGAGCATTTAGAGAAAAATATTTCTTTCCTTAATAACTATCCACTTTTTTTTTTTTTGGTTAAGGTACAATCAGTTCTGGGATGGAAAGAGTTACATATCACAGCAGTTATGTGAATATAGTTGTTGTTTTTAATACAATTTGAATGTGTGGGTCTTGTTTCCTTCACCCATTTTTTTTTTCATTTAGCAAAGCTTTCATCACATGAACAGTGAGAGCCAGATTCTGGCTTCTGCACACCAAAACCAGTCTGGAGTAATTCAGACACTCTGGGCTGTGTTTTTGGTGTGGTTGAGGCCATGCTGTGGCTCAGCGGTCGCTCTCTTGAGGGCACCTTTAGTGGTGCTTGACCCCAAGGCATCCAGTGTGATGCTGCTGTGCTGCAAACTGGGCCCGATCTGAGGTTCATTTAAAGCAACAGAAAGAATCTTGTAGGCTCTCAAGCCGGGTTTTCAGTTCTTCCACAGTGAAATTTGAAATTTGCAGAGAGGGTTAATTATATAAAAAAATTATATAAATATGTTATGTCATAATATTATATGTCCCAAAATATTGGTAAAGGGTGTTTTTCCCAGAGATTAGAGCATTAGTGAAAAAATAATGATTAACCTTTAAAATCAGATTGGCATTTCTTTTTTCTCCAAATGTAGAATTAATACGCATTTTTTAATCATTAGTGTAATTTTCAGGATGATACTTTTGTTCTTTTGGCTGTTGAACTGTTACGGCTGCTAGTAACCCTTCAAATTGTTTGCTTCATTCAAGCATTCTTTTTTGAATAATTCATTAGGCATTATTATCCAAGCGTGGAACACCTCATTTAGCACTGGTGATCTTTTCCTTATGTGTAGCTGACAGGCAATCAAAGTTTTTATCAGTGCAGAAAATTTGCAATTCAGAAATGTAGTTGCAGCAATTAGTAGCTATCAGGTAGCATAGGAAGGACAGCTTCATAAAAAGAGAGAGTTGAATGAGCTCAACTGATGTTAGCACAAAAGTAATGGATAAAACTAACCAGCTGTTTCCAAATTTACCAAATGGAACATTCCTTTTTCTCAGAATACAGGCTTTAATTAACTTTGTGTTATGTGTGGCTTCAGGAAAGGAGAAGTGAATAGGTGACAGAATATCTCTCTTTCGGTGCCCTTCACTTACTTTTGTAACTGTATTGAGGCATCCTGTCGATTTTCAGCTCCCACCCTGTCTCACTGCAGGACAAACCTCCAGATTTTTCATTGCTCACCTTAGGAACACTGGAGAGCAATAAGCTTTTTTTATGTATGGCAGATTTCTCTCTCTCTCTCTCTCTCTCTCTCTGGTACACAAGTATTGATGTTTTTATGCTGCTGCAAGAGGCTTGCTGAAGTTTGGGTAGCAGAGGTGTTTCATCAAGCACTCCCAGTGAACTCCCAGTGTGGCTCTTGCAGCGACCCTTGGTCACAGAACACAAATAAGTAGTTCTAGGAAACAAGGTGGGACGAGAGGAGGTGGTTCATTCCCACCTTGCAGATCAGGTGATGTTTATGCTGGATTTAGCCCAAAGACTCATATTCTGGAAAGCTGAAAGAGAAGAAGAAAGCTGTTGTGGCACTTATCATCTGCAGTGTTCACTGGAGTCCTGGAGGAGATCTGGGCATTGATCTTGTTCCTGGGATGACATACCTCCTTTGTGATGGATTTTTTTTCAGAATTTAACTTCAAAGACATTGGGTCTGCTAAGGGGATCCCAGGCCCTCACATTCTGTTGAGTGCTCTAATTGTCTTGAGAGTGAATAACTGGCACAGCTCCATCACCTTCTCCCATCATTTTTGGAGGTAAGATTGCTCCCTGACCTCCCTTACGGTTCTTACTCGAAGGAGAAGTTTCCTGGCACTGGATCCCCTCAAACAGCTCAGCTGCCCCGCCTGAGTACCAAGCGGGAGAGGAAAGCCCTTTCCCTGGGCTCTGCCTCCACACATGGCCTCAGGGAAGGCTGGATCCCCTTCCAAAGTCCCTCACTCTCACCAAGCACTGGAGACAGAGGCTGCTGTGGGCCTGATCTCCTGATTTACTGGAGCCAGATCTCCTGAAAGCAGCCATGGCAAAGCTTGTGGCTCCACTTCTGTCCTGTCTCACAGCCTTTCATGAGTGAGGTTCCAACAATGGAACTCTTTTGCTCTTTAACACATGTTTTTCAGCATCCAAGTGGAAAGAGAATTCTCAAAGTGCAGAACACCCCAGCTGATTCAGGAAAAAAAGTTATGTGGAACAGGGCACTACGTCAGCTACTTAAGAGTCATGGTGATGGAGACTGCAAAAGCTGGTAGCAAACACAGGGAATTTGTTCCAGGGTAATTTAGAAGCATTTAACAACTCTTCTCTGTCTGCTTATTGTGGGTCCGCAGTATTTGAATAATGCTTTTAAGCATCACTATTGAGCCACACACGGGGACTGGAACATTATTTTTACATGGTGTTATCTGCTTCCTTTCAGCGAGATGAAAGGATGCCATGTTTCACACACTGTCTCTTCTCCTGACAGCAGCCACAGGGCTCAGGAAGCTGCTCGGAGCAGCGTGGGCCATCTCCAGCAAACGCTCCCATCTGGGGAGGCACTTGGGAAGCTGCAGACGAGGCAGGTGTGCAGCTGCCAGCCCCCATTCCCCACAGGGAAAACTCCGCATTCCCCGCAAAAAGAACCTCCTGGCGTGCTCTCCCGTCTCGGGGGTCTGCCTGGCCTTTTGCTGACAGCGTAATTTCCTTAGGAGCTTCAGAGTCCGACATCTCTGTTCATGACCCTTTTTTCTGAGCAACATTAATATCTGCTGCAGGTCTGGCAGGTGCAACGTCCGCTAATTGTGTCTGCATCGCCAGCCCTAATTCAAACACTCCTCCAACATCCGAATTTCTACCTGGGCAACGCACAGTCCTCCTTTTCTCCTGGAAAGAGTGCACTGCTCACCTCGTGAACTTTCGGCCAACGATCTCCCAGCAAGAGGAAACGTATAGTTGGGAAATTTGCCTGAGCCATCGTTGTGAGAGCTCATCAGCACGCCTGATGGAGCTGAATAGCATTTGCCAGTCTGAATTATGGCTGGTGTCACAGGCACAACCAAAGCTCTTTTGTAAGATGAGCAAGGAGACACCTACCTCAAAAAGCCAAAAATAGTTGATATAAACTTGACTGAAGTGGCCAACTGAGGTGGTGAAAAGCAGCACAGTGGGAATCCACAGTGACCAGACACTGTGCCAGGCAGAGTGTAAGTCTGGGCTGATGAGCTGCTATGGCAGGGAGCTTCCCATCCCTTGCAAGCCAGTGAAGCATGCCTAACCTGGCACTGATTACTCATCCCTGGCACTCGTTCCTCTGCCCCAATTCATTTCTCAGAATTAAATAAGATTTTGAGAACATGCTTTATTCATAATAAAGAAATAAGCATATGATCTTTTTGTGATCTCTGCCCCAACTAACCACTTAATTAAGTTGAAATTTTAAATATAAATAGTATATTAAAATAACAGCTTATCAGCACTACATTTGTGTCCCAGCTGGTCCTCTCTTACCAGCAAATACTGAGAGGCTTCTGAAATCCCACATTTTTCTTGGTGTCTCAAATACATGTGTATTGATTTTAATGTTGGGAGAAGCTAAAAAATTTTAGGGAAGACAAACAGAGAAAGCTCAGAATTGAAAATCCTAAGATATTTTTTCCCCCCAAGACTTAAAATTCTCATAATTTCTGATTAAACAAGCCAATATAGCTCATTTGGATTGTGAATTAACAGGGGCTTCTAAGACCAACAGGAATCATCTTCTGCACACCCTGGCTTTGCTGGAGAGTGGAATTAGACCCAAAGCATAGCTTCTAATGTTTCTTCATTTTCTGTGGATTTGTTGTTTTCGAAAGAGGGATTGTTTTTAATGGAACCAACTTGATGTTGTAGCAAAATTAGGCTTCAATAGTGAAACACAAGAGAATGAGAACCTTTATCTGTAGAGCCCTACCATACTTCCCTTTCAAATCTGTTTCAGTTGCTAGCCGAGTTCCCAGCTTAGGCACAAGTCCTTCAGTGACATTTTTCAGAACCCCGTAGAGCTGGTTCCAGTTCTAGATGGCTGATGTAACAATATGTTGTAGCGAGTCATTCCTTATGTTTAAGCTCAGGTTAAACAGTCTTTTGGACAGTGGCAGCCACACAGCTCAACAGTCTCACGCCCTCACTACTGCTGCCCCAAATCCTACAGGAAAGGTTACAAGGGTTTTGAGGTCTGTTGCAAGGTGTGTAGTCCTAAATCTATAGCACTGAAGTTTGAAGGCCCTACTGCAGGGTGCTAATGGATGGCATTGGGTTGCTTTTGTTTTCTGAAAATCTTCCCTTTGCTTCCTCCTTCATCAGCAGAGGAAGTGGCTGAGCATAAGCACTTATTCAACACATCTCTCGTTATTGTTGTTATTATTTTGGCAGAGGTTGGTCTGTATTCATTCCCACCTGGGTGTGGAGATGCCAGCATGATGATTTGTCCTCTGAAACTGAACCAAACCCTCTGATAAATACTCGTGTTATGGGGAAGGACTTCCCTGGCCAGTCAAAAGTTTTAGAGGAGCTAAACTCAGATGAACCTATTGGCCCAGAAGGGGAAATTTCCCAACAAATTTCTCTCCTAAACTTTTTGGGTAATTTAGGAGAGACACTGGTCACTGAGGTTATGACTGAGCAAGCAGAGCAGGAGAGCAAAATCCCCCAGTGATTGTTTTCCAAAAACTACTGTGTAACCATTCCCACGCCCAAGACATACCGTTCCATCTGGTCTCATGGTTGTTTCTAAGGGTGGTTCCTTTCTTCTTTAATTATTTTTTCACAAATCAAATGAAGTCATTACACAGTCATAGAGCATTAATCACCTTATGTAACTTCACAGTAGTGACACACAAAAATGTAAGTAATAAAAATAATAACAGATGATGATGCATATGTGGAAGGAACTGCAAGGCAAAGAAATTGTTCTGGATGTGTCACCACTTTCTCAGGTGTATCACAGAAGTATAAGGAAAGTCATCTCATCCAGAGGTTGTCTAAAACACCTGAGATGTAATCCATCTAAAATGCAGCAGAAAAGCAATTTATGTGTTGTTAGGAATTAATTACTTTGTAGGTATAGATTTCAGAGGAAACAGAAGCACTAAAGACTAGGAAAGATATTTTAAAAAGAGATGGACAGCTAAGCATGTTTCATGCCAACATGACGCCAACATGGCTTTCCTGCCAGCAGGATTTTTCCTGTGACTCCACTGGAACATAAGAACAACCGTAAGGGCTCAGAGGAAGGCACATCCCAGCACCTTGTCTGCAGCACTGGCCACAGCCAATGCCTGAGGAAGAGTGGGAACAAGGCATACGTCTATGATATTTACATACTCTCCTAGGCTCAGACTGGGTTTGATTCACGAGGCTCCCTGAGTCTAATGCAATTTGTCTGTTTTAGTGCTCTCAGTAAATCTCTTTCAAGTGCTTGTCCAGTCTCCCCTTTCCAAATCCATATGATCTACTGGCAAGAAGATCATAGGTTGAGGAGCAGATTACAAGATTCTGCATCTTGCTTCCTTTCGGAAAAAAATAAAAACACTTCTAGAGACCCACTGTGGTTAGCTGTCTGGAGACATTCTTTGGTAATTTCTGAAAGAAAAACCCTCTTGAACTGCTTTGATAAAATGCTTCTTAGGAGATATTTCAAAAAAATCACATAAGATTTCTATTGCTCATTTAATTTCAGCTAATTTCAGCATTGACGTATCACCAAATATGTATCTTTAGGATTCACCCTTGTCTTGCATGAGAAATGTCAGTGGATACCAAGCATGGCAGTAGCTCACAAAATGTTAGTAGCACTATGATAAAACTCAGATTACCATGTGGTCTATGTGTTTTAAATTACCTCCTTCCTATCCCTTTTGGAATTGCCTGGCATTTGTATACACAGACACCACATTTTCACAAGTATGCAAAGAAGAAAAAATAAAACCAAAACACCATTTCTGTTCTGTAATCTGAATTCTTTGGGGGGGTTTAGTGTAGTCTGACAGTGTTATGTGTTGTCCCTGCAGTGAGGGACTCAGCACAGAGTTCAGGTTTGGAGCTAAACTTCCACATGTCTACAATTGCCGTGGTCCATTCTTTTTGTGTAGGTCCTTCCCCAGAGAGAGACAGGATTTCAACAGGCCACTCTTAACATGGTTAAGGATGCATAACTGAGTAGCCCTGTGACTCCCAAGCACTTTAGACCAGAAGTTCCTCTAGCTCCATAGCAAAAGTCTGCTAGGAGATGCAGACAATTGTGTTGGTGCCTCAGAGTGATGACAGAAAATAAGATTATTGCGTTGGTAGTCTGTGAAAAAGGAATAAAGTACAATTTGGTCCAGAAGCTAGAAAAACACATACATAAAGCATTTTAGGTGCTGCTAGAAAATATAGCTATCTCTGTATCTATTTTTATATCTCTGAAATGAACTGTAGACCTTTCTTATTTGGTTATACTTAGCTGTGTTCTTTCCTATTTGTAGGGCATACCACAGTGACTAAGGAGCACAATCATGGTTTATTGAGACAAGAGCAAGTGTCTTGTCAAGTAACAACCTAATTCTTGTTTTGAGATTCAGAAAAATGTCTGAGTATTAGAAAAATCCCACATGTTCAATTAATACTGGATTATAAAATTTTCTGCTGTGGCTGTATACTTGTAACACCCCCCTCTAAGTGCTACCAACAGCCCTTCCCTTGCTGTGCTATTTGGTGCCTTGATTAGAGCAGAACACATGTTCTAGGGAGTTTCCTGTTTCTCTGCCCCTGTTGGGGTTCCTGTGGAATGGCTCCTAATCCTAAAAAGAGAGTATAACACTCTGAACCACAGGCACGCAGGAACAGCAAAAGGTTTTGCCAGCTATGGGAAAGAAAAAGAAAGACAGCCTGTTTTCAAATCCCTGCGAATGGGTTAATGCTGTTGCTAGGAAAAGATTTGCCCTTTTACAGATCTGAAGGGAGGTAATGTTGACAGTAAGAAGTAGAGGCCCAGCAAGGTTTTAAGTTTTTGTGTGACTTTTATTGCAGGGAAGGAAAGGGCATTGACAACAACAGCTGCCTGTAGCACAGCTTCCCCTCCTTTTCTTTTTACACTTGACTTCTAATATGGATTCCAGGCATGATTCAGCAAACAGAAGGAAGAAGATTTTTACAGACGTAGACTGGCAGTATTAGAAAAAAAATGATGCAAAAATCCAACCCTGGAATAACATAATGGGCTTTCTTTGATGCACCTAAAATTTTGATATTAACCATTTCACGTAAGCCTTAATTCATAAGAGTTTTGTGGATCTCTTGCTTTAACTGCACAGTCATTTGCTGGAAATGCAGGCTTGGTCTAATGGGGCTCATCGCTCTGGTTCAGAGAAGGTCCCAGCTCACCTTGAGCCTCAAAATGAAAAAAGATAAAACCACTAAATTGCATTATCTGGAGATTCATTTTGTTCTTATTTAAGGACGTGGCAAGTAGACGGAAAATGATTTTATAATCCAGAAATGCCTGAAATGGTGCTGACAGCTGCGGTACTTCATTCCTCCTTCTTAATTAAGTACTCCCTTTCCAAATCTGGGACAACATTTTTAAGCTTGAGGAACAGATTTTTAAAGACAACAGTAAACCTCAGGAGCTCTTCCAGCCTATCCTCATGCCCCAAGAGAAAAGCAACTGTTTCTAAACCATATCTACTGGACTGAAACAGGTATATACACAAGCTGGTCACCCTAAGTAGGCAGCTATGAAGAATTAGGATTGGCTGCATATTAAGTTGAAATCACACTAGGCACACATGACAATGGGAAAAGAAGAGAAAAAAGACTTCTGAGACAGGCAGAAACTTGATCAGTGTGGGAGTGATTGATTTTTTTCTGATGGTTGTGAGAGTTGTATTTTAGCATGTGATTAGAACAGCTGACGTTTGAGTATTGTTGAAATCTAATGGACAGTGGATAATCTTCGGCAATTTAAGTGTGAATTAAAATGATGAATGTCTCCTTTTGTTGAAATGGTGGCACAGTCAGGTGAGGTCCCTGGTGGCTGAAAAAGGGAAACTTTGCACCCATTTTTTAAAAAGGAGGACCCTGGTAACAACTGACCTGTCAGCCTCACCTCTGTGTCTGGGAAGCTCATGGAACAGATCCTCCCAGAAGCTCTGCTGAGGCACATGGACAACAGAGAGGTGATTCAGGACAGCCAGCATGGCAGGTCCTGCCTAACCAACCTGGTGGCTTTCTATGATGAAGTTATTAGATCTCTGAGCAAGGGAAAAGCTACAAATGTCACCTATCTGGACTTCTGTTAAGGCCTTTGACATGGTGCCCCAAAATCCTTCTTGCTAAACTGGGCAGAGATGGATTTGGAGAAGAGAAGGCTCTGGGGACACCTTATTGTGGCCCTTCAGGGCTTAGAAGAAAGAAAGAAAAAAAAGTTTTAAGCCAGGCCTGATGGGATAGGACTAGGGATAATTGTTTAGACCAAAAAAGGATAGATTTAGCTAGCTAGCAGGAAGATATTTTGGACTATGAGGGTGGTGAAACACTGGCACACATTACCCAGAGAGGCGATAGTTGCCCCATCCCTGGGAACATTCAAGGGCAGGCTGTATGGGGTTCTGAGTAGCCTGATGTAGTTGAAGGTATTCCTGCCATGGAAGGGGGGTTATATCTGATGCTATATCACTGGAAGAAATAATTTATGCATCCAATAAGAGCAATACTGTATTGACAGCAACGTTAGAAGGAAGTCCGTAAATTATGGATGGCAGCACAGGCTGTCATAAAGCACTTTGCAACTTTAAATCCCCAGAAGCTTGTACTGATAGTGTCCATATCTCCTTCTCTTCAGTAATTGAACACTACTCTATTGTTAGAAAAAAAAAAATCTATTTAAACTGGCAAGGTCAGTCCCAATATTTTTCGTTACCATATGTGTCCTCTTTGGGAAATCTCAAATCCACACACTTTGTTGGTTCTGGGACTGGCAAAGGAACAGTAGAGGAGTGACTGGCAGAGACTGCAGAGTGCTGGTGTGTTCACAGGGCTATGAATGTAGCTATCATTTCACACTAAAGTTTTAATAATGCTTTCATTTTCTCTTAAGATTATCAGAAATTGAGACTCATCCCTAGCGATCCCCATGTTAATTGTGGCTGTTTATGATAATAACTTTCTTGATTATTTTGGATGATTTGAGTTCTGAGACTTTTCTCATACATATGAGTGCATCTGTATGTTTTAAGATATGAAAATTGCTCTTGTGTATTCCTGTTAAATTGCATGGTAATAACTATAACAATATCCCCCATAAATTATGACTGTGGAGACTTACCTACTTGTCCTTGCCTCAGCTAATTACATTTCACCCCCATTCACTTTTTTCATGCTGTCACTTCAAATGTACATTTTTTGGTTCTCTAGCTCTGCAGTAGTTCTGGTGCACTCCCTGACAGCAGGGTGGGTTACAGTTACAGTGGGGACACTTGCTGGACTAAATGAACTGAAATGAAAGATATTTTAGTCTCTTGACATACAGTCATACAGTAAAGGTATGGAAAGAGATCATATTTTTCATGAATTAGTATTTCTGACACATAATTCAAATGCCCAAAATTAGGCACATCTGGGGCCAGATTCAGTGCAGAGACAGTCCAGACAGGACTTCACACCTTTTTTTTTAGAGCTGGGCTATTGGTGTAAAGCCCAGCATGAGGACCAGGCTCTCTGGATTATGTGTAGGGAGGAATGGGTTGCCCAGAAGGGCAATGCCTAACATCTTCCCCCTCCTGAGGCATTAAACAGCTGGAAACCTGACGATTGGGTTTGTGCTTCAATCTCTACCCGTTGCTCTCCAGAGCTAAGCTGTCCAGACCTGCACTTCCAGCATGCATTGGCTTATGCTTCATGTTAAAGACCCTCAACCTGAGGGCACTTGCCCCAGAAGTGGCTGACACGGATTCAAGTCCCTCCCCAGCCTAAACAGATCCAAAGTGTTTCTCCCCAGAACAGCTGAACCCAGGGAGCACCCAAACTACAGCCAGAGTTCCAGCTAAAATCCTATTTATTTTTAAAAGCTATTTATCCTTGAGAAGACCATTATTCTAGAAAGCATTTGGTTCCTGGATTTGTTTGGAGTGGGTGGATGTGTTCAGAGAGAAGCCTTGCCTGGTAGTGATGCCTAAAGAGGCTGCCAGGAACAGAGGCTAGACAGTGTTAAAGGAATAAAGTATTTATTAAAAGGCCTTCAAAGGGTACACCTTGGGCAGTACAAGAGCCTGGCCATGGCTCCACCCAAGACCAAAAGTCATGAGTTTTCAAACTTTTGTAAGTTTTGGTCCATTTACAAATTGGAGTTAATTGTCCAGCTACAGCTTCAGTTTATGAAGTCCCATCCTCCCAGATTTCTCTCCTCAATTCACTGTTGTTTGCACTTTTGGGGCCTGAAGCTGCAATGCTGTCCTTGGTTCTGGAAAAGGATTGTTTTGTCTAACTACACTGTGAGGAGAAATTGCTAAGACTATATGAAATTCCAAGTTACATACTAACACTGTACAGAATCTGAAAAATATGAAAGCTAAAACTTAAGGCATCAGTAGAGCAGCATTTTGTTGGAAGGACAGATCTGGCTGTGTGTCTTCTGGGGCTCCAGAGGAGCTAAGGACACAGTGTCCTGCGTCCCCATGCCCTCTGCTGCACTGTCCCAGAGGAGCAGTGCTGTGATTGAGACCCCTTTATTTCAGAGGGATGATATCAATGAGGGTTTTTAACACTTGAGTAAGTGCGATATTACCAATGTGACATAAGTTAGCTAGCAAGGGAGGGAATTCCCTCACCATGAATACCTCAGCTCACCACCTACACTGCTGCCATTTACACTTTTTCCTTTCTAAGGCATTTATAAATCTCTGAAACACCCCATTTCCTCTTCCATGTCCTTCTTACAGAAAAAAAAATATATATATTAAAAAAACAACTTCTCAAGGGATGTTTGGTTTTTTTTTTTGTCAAAACACTTCTCTGCTTGATAAACAATGAGGTATTTGAGTCAAATTTAAACACACAATTTCCAAAAAATTACAGGTTATTCTGGTGACA
The DNA here is from genome assembly GCA_013397315.1 of Donacobius atricapilla. Lineage (NCBI taxonomy): Eukaryota > Metazoa > Chordata > Aves > Passeriformes > Mimidae > Donacobius > Donacobius atricapilla. The sequence goes on from WBMY01017616.1 coordinate 905,630, forward strand.
TTGTTACTGTATTAGCCTTTCTGTTCTCTCTCTGACTTCTTATACTGTCAGATACTATCAGAGTACCTAAGCATCTCACGCATAAAATCAATAGCAAAAGTAAAATCTCTACAGGAGTTCATTCTCTCTGGCAATGCTCCCTTCTCATTGGTAAAAAATTTTTCTTGAGTCAGGGCTTTTCTCTCGATTTTGAAGAGCGAAGAGGAAAATGTTGAACAGTATTTGTGGTATTTGTATCTTGTGAGCTACACCTGCAAAAAAGGGCCCTTAGAGGTACCAGCTCCACCTCCTGGAGGCTGCCCGGTGAGGTGGGCATCCATGTGCCCACCCAGCCCCACTGCCTGAGGTGACAGGGGCTGGGGACAAGGACAATGTTGACCACAGGCTCTACCCCAGCACAGGCGGGATCACTGCCTGTAGCCAGGGTGGGTGGCCTTGGCACAGCCCTGGGGCTGCTGTCCCCAAAGGGGTCAGCATAACCTCCTGTGTGAACCCTATCTGACATCCACACCTTCTCTGAAAAGTTACATTCTGTTAAATTCAGCACTTCTGTTTGTTTCTTAAGCCCCCTCTCTCATGTGTCTGTCGAAAGCACTTTACAGGTTGATTTGCCTCCTCCACACCTTTTTGCCATGTTTCTCTCCCTCAGGAGTCTCTTTTTCAGGATAAATAGATGCTACTTAGTTTCTCCGCATATGGAAGCTATTCCATACTTTGTTACATTCTCATGTCTCTCGTCTAAAACTTACCACTCTCCCCTTCTTTACAGTGAGAGATCAGGAGGGCAAAGAATTATCTCAGGCATGGATGCACCAAGGGTTTGAGCAATGGCACAATGATATCTGCTGTTTCTGCTACCTTTGTTTTCATCTTTCTGTCCACAGGGACACTGATTAAACCCCTCTTAATAATGTCACCAATGTCATTGTAGAGTTTTCTTTTGTATTGTCACTTGCATTGCATTTTAGAAAGGAAGAAGTATTTTTAGTAATACATGAAGCATAAAAGCAGGTGCTGCATCTTTCAGTTTCACAGTTTAACCCAAATGGCTTTCTGTGTCATTAGCTTCATGCAGCCCTGCTGAAAAGAACTATAAACTACAATCTAGGCTAGTTTTTTTCAGCATAAAATTTCCAGCAGCAGCATATGTGCTTGTCGTATGGCTGGGGCTGGTCCAAGGCATGCAGAGGTGCATTGGATGGGATGGTGCCCAAGTTCCCCCTCAGTGCTGTGCTCATGAGAGCTGCCCAAGGGCTCCCAGGGGGGTTTTTAGGCAAATCAAACATTGGTGAGCAGACCCACATGTTCAATGGGTCCAGGCTAAGGGGATTTGGTGCCAGAGTAATTTAGTTCCCACCACCAACCACCTCCCACCCGTTATGGATTTTTCCTCGGAGAGGCCCATACTCAGGTTGTTCATGGTGATGGCCTCTGCAAAGATGTGAGCTGACACCAGCACCCATTTCACAGGCAGCTCCTCTTAACTCAGCCCCCCTTTGTGCCACCAACCCTGCTCCAGCCCACGTAAAAAAAAAAAAAAACAACTGTAAATGCAGTTTCCAGTAGTGACACTGCCATGGGTTAACCCAAATTTGGGGAATCCAAGCTAAAAGACAGCTGATCCTTCAAAAACTGCAGGCTATCCATCCCCGGGAAACAAGTGATACCATGGATTTCCCTCAGTTATGCTGGGGGCAACAACCTCCTTGGCTAGGGAAGCAGATACTGATTCCTTTATTGCTAGTCCCGGAGCAAGCATATTTCAGCCAGATTAGAAAATCTGAGACATCAGCTTGTCCTGCTGATTGGCAGCTTTTGCTTCTGCAGTAGGTGTGGGATATTTCTCAGGATGCTTTGCAAGCAGTCACCTCTGAGTGCTCAGCAGAACAGAGCACAGTCTCACACGTGACCCTTTCTCAACTGTGTCACTGCTGCTGTAATTCTGAGAAGCTGTTTTCACTACAGTCCACAAAATTCATGTGCTTTCCCAACCCACAGCCCATGTCCCAGTTTATTCTGTGCTGCAGGACCAGTAGCCGGGACTATGTTGAATTCCAGGAAAAGTGTGAGCAAGACTGAAGCTTTATGAGTTGCCCTTTGTCTTTGCCGCAGCCATGGTGAAACACACATGGTGAATCCATTCAATGGTCTATTTCCTTGTTTTTCCACTAGCTTCCACCAGAAAAGTGGAGCCTGTTGTGATGCTACAAGGTTTGAACTTGGGATCATTTACAATAGCAGTGTTCATTCACTATTATTCTGTTGAAGCAATGTAAAAAGACAAGGCCTAATTTGGGAAATGGGCCATCTGTTCCCATACAAACTGCATAATAGAATGCACAACTATTTCAATTAATACAGTAAACCATCTTTAAGCAATACAGATGATTTTGTATAAATTTTTGACTGCAGAAGATACCATCATCCTTTGCTCTAATTGTTCTTGATTTTACCTTCTTATCTTTTTATTTAAAGGAAAGGAATGACAACTTGTCTCACTGGGAAAGAAGTTTGCTCATAGATGGATCAGGAATAATTAGACCGAATGGTACTGCAAACTCCAGCAGACAAGATATCTCCATTACAGAGAGTAATGTTGTCATTTCTTTGACCATCCTCCCATCAATCCATCCATCAACAAATTAAAGCTGGCTAAAGAGCCACTTATCTTGAGTGCTTTTTATCCCGATTGCTGTCAATCTAGGTAAATAAACATTTTCCCTAGGCAGAGTTTACATATTTAACCATGTTTCAGGAGATAGTCCCCTTGCTACTTACACATCCAGCAAACCACACATTTATTGCTGTGTTTCCTGACTCACCTCACCCACCCATTGCAACTTCATTGAATAAGCCTTGCTCCCTCTGCCCCCCTTTGGTTTGTCTTTGAAGATGGAATGACTGCGATAAAGTTGCAATAAAACTTGCAGACTGAGAAATGCCTAGAAATTAATTTTATTCCCTTTTATATCCTTGGAAAAGCCTGGTATCCTGTGCAGGATGCATATCAATAATGAAGCAAGGGTATGAAAGAAGAATTAAAAAGCAGAGCTTTATCAGTCAGGCTGCTTTGAGGAATGTGACAACACCACTGCATCTGTCTTCCACCGTTTAAACCATGACACCACATATTACTTTAGGGCTTCATGATGCACATAAACATGATATAAGCAGCATTTTATTTGCTATCTAATAAATATGTATGTGCCAGTGAATGCACTGTTGAAGATATTACTTTCTTCCTATTATTCATTTTTCATTTAATTGATAGAGTGTGGTTCACACTCTGCCTGCTGCCTATCAGGCAGGGGCAAAGGAACAGTGGTCTCAGTTATTTGTGTTAATGTGTGCCTGGTGCAGTGGCAGTGGCAACATGCATGTTGGATAATGCTGCAGTGATATTGATGCCCCAACAGGCATCAATATCAGTGGAAAGCGGTGGTTTAAGAAAGATAAGGATGGCTCTTCTGACAAGTTGGAGTCACAGACAAGCACTATGGCACTGCCACCCATCCCCTCCCAAAGCCAATGCAGACTCCAGACAGCATCTCCAGTCTTTTTCCTCCAGTGTAGTTGGCATTGAACACCTCACTGGCCACAAGCTTCTCTCTTTGATGCACTTAAAGCAGAAGAAAAGGAAGGTTTGACTGTCCACACCTGGCGTGTTCCAAGTACAGAAACATCTCCTGAGATGACTACTCTGAAACAGCCATTCCAGAGTCTGCTGCACCCCTGCGTGGTTGCTCCCCATGCCCCACGTGTGCCCTCTCCTTGTGGAGTGGCCTCTCTTTTCTGGAGAGTCTGTACACCCCCTGACAGTTTGTCAACGGCAGGAGATGGCACAGCTGTGCTCCAGAAGTCATCACGGCCGATGCCTTGGGAAGAGAACTCAGTGAGAACACCTTCCCCATGGACTGCAACAGAGCAGATGTGGTAAGTAAGTGGCATAACCTTTCTTTACACACATTTGTCTCCCTACTGCCTGTTCTCAGGAGCTCAAGGCAAGAGTTTGCTGTAACATGGTGAAAAAATATGAGGTTTTTTCTCCCTTTTAATAGACATTAAGCAATAGGTGCTTTCCTTTCCTCTGCCAATATACCCAATTCTTCTGTCCAGACAAACAAGGGCAACCAGATGATGGATTTATATTCCTAATAATTTAATCAAACTCTACCTCAGATTTTATTCCTCATAAAACTCTGTTTCTGCTGAGTTTAGCAGTTGAACCTCAAGGTTCCCTACCACCCCAGGAGCATCCATGCCTGCCCTGCCCTATGCCTCCACCTGTGACAGGTCCTTGCACCACGTCCCAAGAGGCTGTGCACATGTAAAATGGCATTTTTACCATAAATATGTCATAGGCACAGGAGGGGGGTCAGATATGCAGAAGCAAAGCGGTGGTTTACAGATTTGGGAGTGGGTGGGTGTGCACAGAGCTGAAAGAGTTTGGTTTCCCCCTCTCGACACTCACAGTGACAAATGTTCCCCCTGTAGCCAGCCATCCTGGGGATGCTCTCTGGCATCTGCTGCCCTCATCCCGGAGCAGAGTTGGTGCCTCACTTTGCCCAGAGGAAAACAATTCCCATCCTGAGGATCTTGGCAAGATTCTTGAGGTGCCTCATCGCATTTCCTGCGTTTCACTCATGATTAGATGCCATGGTGCTCCCCTGCCTGCCTGCTCATTAAATCTCTGCCACGTCTTCATCACTGATATTCTGATCTTCCAATTCCAGCGTGGATGGCTCCTTGCTTGCTGCCAGAGGTGGGTAAGATGGCTGATCCGATGAGGCAGGAGTGGCCTCCATCTCTTAGCGCTTGATTTCCTCATCTTAACTCAGCATAAACATCACTTCTTTGCATTTATTTATACTCAAGTTTAAGTGCCTGTGCAAATTATAGCACAGACAGCCAGAACAGAAATGAGGCATTTAAATGGTAAATAAACACTGCCTGTGCATGGTGGTGCTTTTATAAATAATATCCCCTTTTAAGCTTTATTCTCTTCCACAGAGGAACATCACTTTTCAGAACATCTGAACCCACAAACATCAATCTCTTTATATGCTTATTTAAAGAGCATATCAAACTATTTCTGCAAGCAAAAGGACTAAATTATCCATGAATTCTAGATAACCATCCTTTACCCAGAAAATGTCAACAGTTTTCTGTAATAATGCTCCCAAACATGGCAGCTGTCGTGGTTGGAATGCTCCCCTTTAGTAGTGGGAAAGCCATACATTTCTGGGAACAGGCTCACCACTGAACATGTTCTGATTTATTAGTGCCATATATTCTGTTTATAAATTTGGTCCTGTTGCAATTCCTGGATAGCTTTAGCTGTTGTCCACAAAAATGCAAAGTAATAGAAAACCTCACAGCTTGCTTTATCCTGTAACTCCTGGCCATCTTTGAATGATCTCCGGGTTGAAATCCACCTTCCTGATGATTTCTATTGCAGTCCTATGAGCATCTATATTCTAAATTCTACTTGTTAGGCTTGTAATAATTACTGCCAAAAACTACTTAATAAGCAGACATCCAGATTTGTACCTGAAACATTTTAGTGAGGATGCAGGTGGTTCATGTACACAGTCTTGCTGTGTACATGAAACAGATGGGTGCTGTTTCAAACAAACATCCATGGATAAAATCTGAATGATAGGAAGCATTGACCATAGAGAAATGTGTTTCTGAGCCCCAGATTTTGGGAATGGTAATAACACCATACAATCTATGGCGCTACATTTACTCTGAACTGTCTGCAGATCCTTCACTGCAGGTAGCAGGGAAGGGGGTGTGTTTATGGTACATGCACAAGTGGGAACCAAAAATAGTCAAAATTGTCTCACTACTGTCCAGAGGCTACCAGCTGCTAACCAGTCATGTAGCACAGTCATTCCTAGCCTTTGCTTCAAGGAGTGAGTGGAACGTGGACACAGAATGTAGTATTTGGTGTTTCCTTAGCTCCCAAAGTGCACAGCCTGATGAGAACCAGCTCAGACCAGCTTTGATTCCCTGCCCACCCCATACTCCATATTTAGTAAAAATATGTGGGGTGACTTCCCCATGGGAAGATGATGCAGGTGTTGTAATAGTATGAAATAAGTAGTCAGAGATGAATTTGCCCAAATTGCTCACAAAGCTGACAAGACACCAGGGAGCTACTTTGCTTTCCAGCCACCAGCCACAGGTCCCTGTGGTGAGGGCAGTGATGGTGTCTGTGTTGTGGCAGAGCAGTTTCTGGCTCCAGGGAAGACCCAGCCACCCATGGCATGTCCCACAGTGCTGTCCACTCTTCTGGGCAGCCCAGGCACAGATGGGAATGGATGTAAGCACAAACCCCCACTAGCCCTGCTGAGCGATGTTCCCAAGCAGTCCCCAGATGTGTTTGCAAGGTGCTATGTAGAAGCTGTTGTTGCTCAGTCCTGTGGCTGCACAGCAGGTGTCACTGGCCAAAACTGTCACCCGGCCAAGCACTGCAATTTTAACAAACATGATGAAAATGCCAATTGCAAGCTCATTTCAGTATGACTGTGTTCGGTCTTTTTTTGTCCCATAATCAGAATATGGTGGTGGAATTTACTGTTGGTTCAGTTTTGCCATTGTGTTGAAAGATGCGGAACTGAGAAAAAATTGAATACTGTGAGAAAAAGGCTGAGGCTAAACACGAGTGTTATACAGGCTCCTCCTAATGTGGTCTCTCAGAGTGGATAATAATATAAACATTCATCCATTAGAAAAAAACTACCCTTTACTGCCCCCCATTAAATACATTGGCAGTCCTATTAAAATACAAGTCAGATTTGTGTTTAATGATCTTGAAAGGAAAGTAATTGCTTGAGTATTACCATTCAAATGTTCTTACAGCAGCATATAATATTTACAGCCTAAGTGCCACTTCTGAGTGCTATGTGGCACTGGAGATTGCCCAGCCTCTTCAGAGAGAGAGCCTGTGTGCCTGAGAACCCAGGCACAAAGCTGATACGTCCTCTGAGTGCCAGAGAGCCTGCGAGAAACAACCAAGCAATGGGCTGCATCATTTTTCAATTTTAATAATCTCTTGAAAGGAAAAAAAAAACTTACAAAACCACTCCAACCCTGTGAAGACAGGGTTTGAACACCACAAATGCTTGCTCAGGTGAGGAGTTGTCCTGTTACTCAAAGGAGCCAAGCTCCTTGTTCTGTAAGCACGATGTGCCAGCAGCAGGACAAAATCATGCTGAGATCTGTCATATTCCGTTCTACATTTTTGACCCTTGACGGTGTCTTAGCCAATCATAGATTATATTGTATTCAACACTTATACATGTTTTTGTGGGAATGTCCTCAAACAGAAGTTCCTTGTGATGAAGAAATGTGAATGTGGATGTACATGGGAAATGTAAATGAAAAGAGGAAGCAAAAGTACTTTTATTATTTTTATTTTTACAAGTCAGTACAGGAGAATATTTCATAAAGCACACAGCAAGAGCACCACAAAGAATATCAAAATTTTCCCAGTGGGAAAAATTGATGTCCAAGTCCCTTTTTCCTCCTCTCACCTTTCTTGCCTATCAAGGTCTTGGTCCCTCAGGTGTCAAGAGGAATGGTGAAGGACTGGGCTCGGTGTCTGTGTCTCACCAGTGGCTCACAACCACAGGCCCTGGAGAGAAAAATTTCTTGGCAGTGTCTGCCCCTTGCTCTGTGCTTGTACAAGATCAGCTGAGGAGGCCACAGCCATCACTGAGACCCCTGCACCCACCTATAAGCAAGATTAATTTAAAAAATCCTAACGAGCTCAAACCGCCTCGAGGATTGCCTGTTGTTGGACATGCTGGTTCTGAGAATGACAATCCTGCCAGAGTGAATTAGCTTTTACAGCCTCAGGTGCCACTGTCAGATGCCATCCCATGCAGGGAGGACAGCAAGGATGTGATGTGAAGGGAGGAGGATGAGAGGCAGTCAAGCCCCAGCACGTACTAATCAAACTGATGCCATGGGGCAGATATTAATGTTAGAATTTGGGGAGCATGTCTATAATCACTTTATTAGGTGTAATGGCTAATGTTTCTGTAAAGGAGCAGGTCATGTAGTTTATTCCCCAGCACCTGGCTGACAAACTGCTTCCTCTCTCAGGAGATGTTATTCCCTGCAGACTATGGGCTTGGATAAGAACCCTTTCTCCATCTCAGATACTCACAAAGTGATGGTTGAAACAGTCCAGACATAGTGATTCCCTCTTACACTGAGGCCTTTTTAGATCAGTCTCCCTACAGAAAAGACCTGTAAGGAGGTACAAAGGTAGTTCAGTTCATGTTCCTGCTGAATCCCTGGGTGATGCCAGGGGCCTTGGTAGAAGAGGGAATGAAACTTGTAGTCTCTGCTAGTGTTGTGAAATTCCTGTGCACTCTTTATGAGCAAACATGAGGAAAGAGGAAGGCAGAGAACCAGGAAAAGGGAAAATATTTGCAGTTTATGCCAACTCTAATAGCAAAGAAGAGTGGATACACCCTTCAAGTAACCAGGTGTCCACACCTCTCTTTGAAGGCAGGACCATCATTGCAGATATGTGTATGAATCCAGACTTCATGCATGCCCATGGCAGTCTAGCTTGTGTGCCAGGCAGGAGCAGCTTGGCAAGCAAGTTTACTGACCTAAGAACTGGAAGTCAGCCCCACATCCCTCTGCAGATTAGTACATCTTTGCATCAGGATACTCAAAGAGTCCAAAACACTAATAGTGTTTTTTCTGGATCCCCTGTGCCTTTCACCAGTGAACTGAAAAATATGACTGTGCTGAGTGATCTGGGATTTAGCTGAGCTCCTCATTATAGGTTTCTGATTCCCTCATTAGTGAGCTTTAAATTTCAAGCTGGAACAGATCAGCTGCAATCAACAAACCCAGAAAAAAATGTACTGCTGCAATTTTACCATGACTTGCCTCAGCTTCAGGCCAACTAAACAATACATCTAGATGGCACAACACGTTGCTCTTGAGAACCTGAACAAAGCTCTTGCACTATTTTTGCAGCTGGGACTGGTTGTTATTCAGGGCTGGTGACCAACTGGTGGTGCTAATGCTTCATTGGATGGGAGGTGAAGAAGGGTTCATCACCTCTCACTAAATATGTACATCCATAACACAAACTCCATCTGCAAATTACAAAGCCGCTCTCACCAGCCTTGCAGTTAAAAGATCCAGCTTGAGTCCCAAAAGACATTTGTAGAAAACAGTTACACATGTGTTCTCCCAAATTTCACATGGCAGCACTTGGATCATGAGATCTTCAAGGAGCAGTCTCTTGCTTAGGTTCCCTAACAGTCCTTAGTCCCTATAATACACTTTTGTGTCTGTTAAATGCATATTGACTGGGAGAGCGATTAGAACTAACTTGTTTACACAGAACTATGAAACAATAAAGCATCAAGTGAGACAACCCTGGGTCTGAGGGAGAGTTGGACACGGTCAGAGCCAACAAGCCTGGCTGATAAAGCACAGTCTGAGCCTTGGTGGGTGTAGAAGGCTCTGGAGCCAAGTGTCACTCCATGTTGCGGGCAGCACAGTCATTGACTGCAACAGAAATAGACTCATGAGCTGCAGGAGTGTGAAAATAAGAAGAGAATCCTGTTACTTTCATTTATTCAAGAAAGAGATACTCCTTCTAAAAAAGGCAAGGTGCCATTATTCATATTTGGTGGAGGCTGTTTAGGCTCTTGGAGGTTTGCATCTGGTGGCATTTTACAGCTCTGTCCCCTGGGTGCTGTGCTGAAAGTCACCTGTTACAAGCAGGTCAGTGACAAGCTGTATGAAGGATTGTCCTGAAATGAGAAGGGAGGTACTGAGTCATTTTCTTTTTCAACAGGCAGACTGTGAGAGGAAAACCCCTTTTCACACCAGCTCTGACCTGTGAGGACACTTTCTTGGAGAGGCTGAACGCGAGCTTCTCAGAGTAGCAGCAAGGAGTGGAAGGGGGGAACTGCAGTGTGATAAGGAGACAGACAACTCGTGATGCACCAGGTGATTACAGTCCTCTCTTCCCAATGTGTTTACCCACTCCCTGAAATCATCATCTTCCTCTGAGAGCTCCTGGAACTTGGGAGGTGTGAGGTACCCCTGGGACTGGCAGGAGGGGGCAGGCAAAGGGATGCCCACCCTGCGCACTCCCAGCACCACGCTCCCGTCCCACGCACAGTATGTGGTGTGGGGTCTGGAGGATATTCACACCTGGCATTTCCAGTGAAATAGCTTGTGGCTAGCAAGGAGCTGGCCTTTTTTCACATTTTCTCCACTAATCACAGTTTTAGTACTATGAAACAACCAACTGGGAAACAAACTCTACTTTGGCCATTAATGCCAAATATCCCCCTGATGAGCACTGTCTTATCTTTAGGTAGTGGTTAAATTGATGACCATTATTTGGAGTTCAGGAGGGTACCAGTACACTCTGTGAAGCCTTATCTCATAAAATGTAGACATATAAATTCTTCTTCTCCTCTTGAGTAAAATGTCTGCAGGTATTGTGCAGGTTCCTCTAAATACAAGCTCAGGTAAGTCTCCTCCTCCCCATAGGAAGAGGCAGTGCAGTGGCCCAGGGGATGCTGTCCCACCAACAAAGTTAGCCAAAGGAAAGAAGGCCCTGAACTTCACCTGATGATGCTCTCTAGGTATCAAATTAAGCTGGCAATGGCAACTGTGAGCCTTTCTTCTGTTTGTCCTTCTCAAGAGGGCCTCATGACATCCAGTAGCCATCAGACCTAGTTTCCCCCTTTTTATTTTCACTCCATTCCAAACAACCTGTTTTTTCTACTCCAAATCCTTTCCTAGTGGTTTTCTAAATTTCTTCTTTATGGACAGTGCCTCTTCTTCTCTCCTCTCCCTGTGCATCTTTCTCTCTGAAGGAGCAGCCCTGACAGTGGCTCTCCACTTGGGATAATCACCCAGCAATGTTTGCTTCCTTTCTGGCTCATCCTGCTTGTTTTCCATACCCAGGCATATAATATTCCAGCTCAGATTGTCATTTATCTTTTGTTGGAGAACATTTGCTTTCTGTCTCATTCAGAAAAAAATGTTAAATTGGTGCCAGATTTTTAAAAAAACGACGGCTTCTCTATTTTTGTTGCAGGCACTTAAAATCTCGGCTGCTTTGGATTGCGGGATGTGCAACCCCAAGGAGCACACACATGTTGGGTGTTCAGGTCAGATAATTGCATACACAAGTGTCCAATTCAATGCATGTCTGGTGATATGCATTCCTAAATGCATTCATGCTGGATGCTATCACATCAGACCAGGGCTGTGGCTCAGGAATGGTGTGATGGGAATGTTGAGGACGCAGGACAGAGAGGACAGGGTGTGCTGGCAAGTGTGGCTCCAATTCTGCATGCAGTCCTCATCTTCTGACATTTGAAAATGTGTTCCTTAATCTCTGCGGTGCAGGATTTGCTGTCAAGAAACATTGTCTGGGATGAGCTGTTGGGATTCAGACTATCAACCAAACATTAATTATTCTTCCAACTAAACCCTCAACAGCTAGGCTAGATAATACAAATGTAAAAATAGAAATGAGGATGAATCATGTTGGGTACTTGAAATCTAGAATGCACCGTGCTGTAGGAACAAAATCAAATGCCGTATGCATATGAGTGTTGAGACATACCAGAGCCAGACCCTCAGCTGGGGCTGGAACCTGCTGTGTTGATGCATCAAAAGATGCTTTCCCCACTTTAAGATCTTGAGCAGTTTTGTTTATTCTGAGCATTTCCAGATAATGACAAGATCTGTCAGGTTGTGCTGAGGAAAGCTGAAGCCAAGAGAAAAAATAAGATCTGTTAATCTTTTGTGATAGAAAACTTTTTTTTAGTCATACTTATGCAAGAAGCTACTCAGACAGAAGTAGTATAGGCCCTTAGAGAAGCTACAACAGGTGCCTCCCCTTTCACCAGGCAAAGCACCAGTGCCAAAGCATCAGAGTTTTTGGAAAGAAAGTTCAGTGTGTTGTAGCGACTAGGTAAGAGGCCTTCAGATCATGTAACCTGTGGCACCCCAGGCTGACTTCAGTACAGCTTTATGTTTATAGCCCTATGTTCCACATATGGTTGAAATATGTCTTATCATCATGGTGTTGTCCTTGTATTCAGCTAGGCTAGAGATTAAGAATTTACATTTCAGCATACACAACTAAATGCTTTTAAACCTAAGTAAGGGGTTTAAAACCTTAGAATAGAGCCATAAAGAGCTAATGAGAAGAATAAAAATCAGGTAGATAAAAAATGATGTAAGCTAGAGTCTTAATTTTTTATTATTAAATTCACAGCACATTAAATATTAAGTGTTCATAAACTTTGTTTTGTGCAATGATAAATTAATAATATCTACATAGACATGTTCTTTTACGATGGGGAAGCTAAGAAACATAGTACCAGAGGACTTGGTGTTGACAACCAAAGCTATTAGAATAGACTCCTTAATCTTCAATCATAAAAAGTAGATAATGTTATTTCTTATTACTATTAAATGCAAAGTGCCTTACTAGGAAACATATATGCCATTACTAAAAATAACTACCAGGGAATGTTTTGAGCAAGGAAGAAAAAGATGTTAGCAAATTATACCTTGAGATAAATTCAGTGAAATGTTCCCTGCTAATCTCTGCCATATAAAAATTGTTTTTCAAATTATTCTTCTGGTAGCTCATAATAAGTTGCATAAGGTTTATGTCTGAGCACCAAAACAGTGAAGGTTTAACATGGCATGTTGCACTTTAGGTAATAGTCCCCAGTGTGCCCAGGCTGATGGAATACTTTCTGTGTTACTGAAAAACTTCTGCCGACCTCCTCTTGGGCAGAGGATGGTGAACTTTGTGTCTTCCATCTCATCTACAAGCAGTGAACAACGTTTCCTTGATTAAAACTAGGAGATTTCTGAAACTTTTGTCGGGGATTTAGCAACATTATTCATTCAGATGTAACCTGTGGTTCATAAATATGTGATGAGGAGGTGTCATCCAGGCCAGTCCCCTCAAAGCCTAACTTCTTGACTGCAGACCAGGTCATGGAGAAATATTTCCAAATGAAACGTAGACTAAATGAAGGAATTAGGGGTTTGTAAAAATTTACACATGGCCTAGACAGAAAACCCCTCCACTGGTTACTGCTGTAGCTCCCAGTATGTAGAAGTAGATGGGCTTTGAAGACATTTCATCAGGACAGCAGCACAGCTGGTAAAGAGCCGTTTCAAGCACCTAAAACCCTCTTCCATTAAGGGTAGGACAAAATGCTGATTTGCATGACCGCACACAAATTTTTGAGTCTTTTTTTTTTTTTTT
>WBMY01017616.1:922126-943688 GCA_013397315.1 Donacobius atricapilla
GTGAAAAATTGCTCCCCAGAGCCTCCCCAAGTCTTGAAATTTAGCTTAGCACCACGAGGTGCTAATTTTCAAACCCTTCCAGCCTTCTCCACTCCCAACCCCCTCTTTTAAAGGTTGAAGCTGGGGTAACAAATTCAGCAGTGAGAATGGATGCCCTGCCCTTGGCTTCCTGGAGCTGCCAGAATAAATCTGGACCCCCTGGCCAAAATGCTGAAAAGTTTTCACCCACTTAACATGGGTTTTATAATTTTAAATTGCAAGTTCTTGTTGAATTGAGCCCTGTTGTGTGGACAAATTGGACAAGAAAAGTTTAAATGTTACCACTTTGGCTTCTCCTCAAGTGGTGCTGAGCACAGATGTTTGAAGGGGCCATCATGTCCCTATAAGAATGGGGGCTTTGTGTGCATAACCTTACAAAGGGCAGAATAGCCCTGCTTTGCTGCCAGCCACAGGATCATCCTATCTTTATGTGTTGATTTATTAGGCCAGGGATGAATGAAACTGTAATTAATATTACTGAAGCATTAGAGTCTATTTAATTTAAATGCCACTGAATATTTCACTTTCAGTTGGGAGTGACAATGTGTTTGGGACTGTTGGTGAAAGCCTCAGCCATCTGTTACCCCTACTAAGAAGGGAAGACAAGAGAGACACAGGGCAACAGAGAGCATTGGGCTTTGTGGCTTTTCCAAGCCTCCAGGATCATCATTCAACTCAAGGGGCAGCCAAGAAACATTCCTGCACATTGGACCCTCAGTGTGTAGGGGAAAGGCCTGAAAGGGTATAGGGGCAGCACATCTCCCTGAAGGATGGAGAGAGGGGCAGACAGAGCGACAAAGGAGATTTACAGTAAGTACATATGTAAATACACACCTAAAATATGTTTGAGCACGTGCAACAAAGCGCTGTGGCAGTAGAAGGAGGGTAGAGCAGAAAACTGGTCAACCTATAGATGGTGTACAAATATTTTTAAAGGGGGGAAGGGAGAGAGGAAAGAGTGAAGGCAAGGTCGGGACTGCTGGTTTTGGTTAGCCTAAGCAGTAAGGTTCCAGTCCCGCTCCACTGTAGCAAACATCCAGGCTTTGACTTGATGGGTATCACAATGTTGAGAGCATGAGATGTTCCCCATGAGCTGCTGCTGCAAAGTGGTCTCCATCAATCCCAACAAAAAAAAAAAAAAGCATGGAGGGGGAAATAAAAAGGGCAGAAGTGAAGGCAGCAGGCTTAGTCCCCGAGAAACGCTGTGGGGCGCGAAATGAGCAGCCAGTGAAGTATCACCTTTGCTCCTGCCGTGCCACAGGAGGGCCCCGGGCAGAGCAAGGGGCTGGGAACTGGGGTGGGAGGAGTGTGCCGGAGCTGGGCCCCTGCCTAGGGGACGCCGGGGCGGGCGGCTAGGCAAGGACGCGGGTGGGAGGCTCCATAGTCCGTGGGATGGTAATTAGCACAGTGGGTTTTCTTATAATTGGGATCATTTGTTCTCCCAGTTTTTCTCCTGCGAACTGATTTCATGCCAGAGGGAAGCCGTGTGAGTCACACCTTGCCATGCCAATTAGCTGATAAACATCAAATGTAAACAAAGATGGCCTAATTAAGACTAGTCGCCCAACCTCTATGTGCATCTTGTCAAAATCCCACCAGCTTTTCACATCCAGACTTATTTTCTTGTTTGCTGGGACTAAATTAGCGGCTTTGCACAAGAGCCTCTTATCTTCGAGAGAATCTGAGAGCAGGTAATGAGGGAAATTGGGAGCTGGCCGCAGGAGCTGTGTCACCCCCTCCATCTCAGTAGGTGCCTCATGCCAAGGCTGAGGACAGGGATTTGTCTGCCACTGGGTAATGCTGGAGGCTGACTCAGCAGCCACATCCTGAGGTATTCACTCAATTTGTCTTCCTGAGTGCTACTATCTGTCCATGAAATCTGTAATGTGTGTGTCTCCTGCTGCTCTCACCTGCTGTGAAAACTCATCAGTCAGAGTCCCCGGCTCACCACGGACCCGGCCCCCGGCTCGCAGCCCGGGGAGTTATTTGCACTTTGGAGCAGAGGTGTATGACAGCCACACATCCCAGCAGCAGCGTTTCACATCCACTTCGCACCAGAGCGCAGCATCCCACAGGTGAGCTGTGGCAGAGGAACAAGCCCAGGGAGGAATTTTTATTCCAGGAGGTATCCTAATGAAATCCATAGGATTGTTTTGTGGCATTATAAAATTTTTAAAAGGGCCATCTGGACCATCCCTCTGCATCAAGAGACGATCCCCTGGGTCCCTGAGACTGCTACAGCCCA
Organism: Donacobius atricapilla; assembly: GCA_013397315.1. Lineage (NCBI taxonomy): Eukaryota > Metazoa > Chordata > Aves > Passeriformes > Mimidae > Donacobius > Donacobius atricapilla. Next base: position 924,411 of record WBMY01017616.1, read on the forward strand.
TCCCAGCAGCCTGTCCTGGCTGCTCATTGGCCTGGCTGTCAGGGAAGACACGCCTTAGGTTTGAGCCGAATCCCTTTGCCACACACCGAGCCCATTTGCTGCAGTCCTACCCAGGAGGAACACAGACAGCAAGTTTTCCCCTTTGCCACTATCTTTAATGAGCTTGAAGGTTGTTATAATCTCCTCCTCCTCAGCACTTTCTCTACATGAAGCTCAGCAACTCCAGGTCATTGATCTGTTCCACATTAATCCTGTTTTCCAAGCCTTTCATAATTTTCAGAGCTCAACTCTGAAGGTTCTTCAAGGCACTCTGTTGCTCCTAAAGCAAAACATCCAAATGGGAGGGTAGCACTCATCTGGCTGCACTTCACCCCATCCCTGGTTTCATCACTCTTGTCCCTCCTGCATTGTACCTTGCTCCTTCCAGCCCAAAATGGTCATCCTGAATGCCATCCCACCTCCCTGCATGCCGCTGGTCCCCTCTGCTTTGGGTCATCTGAGAGTGGAATTGGGTAATATCAGTTTCACTCTCCTGGACAGGAATGACAATTTAGCAGTGGCTGGTTGCAAGGCTGACCGTCTCCCAGCCCAAGCCATTGCAAGTTCAAACTGGCACTGAATGCACTGCTCCTGTCCTGTTGTTCCTGGGGACTTGCAGGATCTCTGCATCCAATCCACATTGCCCAGCCTCATTCAAGAAAACTTCCTGAGGAGAACTGCCTTCTTTGAAGTGAGAAAACTGGAGACAGGGGTACGTCCACCACTTCTCTCCACATGGCAGGACTTACCCTGTCATAGAAACTAACTGCAGAGATTTAACATATTTTGGTTTTGACAAATCCCTATTGGTAGCTCCCCACATCCCCAGGTGTCTACAAATAATTGTGTGATTATTTGTTCCAGCACTTTCCTGGGGTGAAAACCAGGTTGCCTTGTCTAAAACTCACCAGTGCCTCTTTTCCCAGTGTAAAGGTCCTCAACAAGCTTCTGAGAAAGCTGCAAATGGCTCTGAGCCTGCTTCAGGTCCTTTGCTAACCATCCCAAGCAGCTGGGGAATAACCTCTCACACAGTGTCCATGAAAGCAATAAAACACTGCCAATACTTCCCTGCTTCCCACTAGAGATTACAGGATATAACTCAGGGAAATTACCTGTTCTGGTTTAGTGTGGTTGAACTGGTGGCTCATTTATCCACACGTGGGAGAGGGATCTGCCCCTTGGAGAGGAGGCAGCAGTCAGCTGTGCCTCATGCTCACCTGTACTCACCCATCTTTTCCATGGCCAGTTACACAGTCTGTGTCAGCATCCCGGGAAATGACCAGGTTCAATGGAAGGAAAGATGAAGGAATGCAGGAAAGGCAGACATAATGCAGTTGTAAAGAATGGCCAGTCACAGCCTGTCAGCAGCATTTCCTTCCCAACCCCCTGCTTGGAGGTACTCCAGAAAGGAGCACAGACCCTCCCCACTAGTCTGACCAGGCTGGGAAGTAGGACTGGGTGGATCAGCTCTTTGTAGGGGAGGAATGGGATGTATACATTTCCACACAACAATTAGAAGTAATTCCAATGTCATTTATTCAAAGAACCTTACAGCCAAAGCTTTAAATCTTTGAAAGATATGTGCCTCACAAATGATACAAATGCTGGACGTTACTTCCCAGAGTAGGCAAGAAGGATGTGTTGGTATCTGGCTGGAGGAGTGAGTGAAGAAACTTCACACAAAACTGCTGGTGTCCCAATTGGTGCAAACACACAGAAAATCAAGCAGAGAAATCCAGATTGCACTACCAATGTGTATGTACTCACAGCTTACATCAGCTTACATCAGCTTACAGCACAGAAGTGAAGATACCTCAACTGTTTTCATGGGTAAGGCATCTAATACATACTAAAAAAACAATTTCAAGGCTGTTCAACAGTCTGGTGGTGTTCTGGGGCAGACAGTTTTCAATAATGTGTAAAGCAGGCCTTTGTTGGTGGTGTCAGCAGGAAGTTTTTATATTTCATGAACTTACTATTGTCTAAAAGCATCTTGAAAAGAGTTTACCAGCTAATCAGCAAAGTAACATAATTATGCCAGATGATAAACGTTTTGCGTGTTTGAATTTCTCCCCTGGCAGGGCTCAAAACAACGTGTAGCCTCACAACTTTTTAAATTCCAGTCAGATCCCACACGCTCTCCCCACTGGCCTCCAGCTGACTCATCCTTTTTAGAATATTTCTTTTCATCACTGTGTCTGTAGGCTGCACATCCCGGAGCTGGAGCCAGATCAAGCTGGTGCTAGCCAGTGTGGTGAACCACCATTTCTCCATGGTGGTCTCAGCAGCTTCTGCTGAATTTCAGCTTTTACTGAAAAGGAAAGGGAAAAAAAAATCAAGCTCTTTGGGGTGGAGGAGTGAGCTTTGTGACTGTGGCCCCATGGAGGACTACTTCAGGTTCACAGGTAGGGAAAGAGAAGCAGTGGGAAAGTGTGACTGAACCACAGAGGGGACCTGTAGCATTTCCCAATGGCAGCATCACCTGTGGGAGCTGTGGGTGTCTCCCTGTCCCCACCTGCACACCCAGGGCAGATGGCACAGGGACACTGGAGGGGAGATGACCTGCACAAGTTTACAGATGAGGCTGCTGCAAGGGTGAAGCAACCTGGAGCAAACCCCACGCTGGTGTCCCTTCCTCGAGGTCCCACAAGAGTGGAACCCCTCAGGCACATTAATGCCCGTCTCCTGAGGCTGCTGTGCCTGCTTTGCCCGGCACAACTGCCAGTGCTAAGTGGCCCTTTCTCTGCGTGAGAACCAAAGGGAAAAGGATGCTCATCAGCCAGAAAAGCACCATGTAAGTAGAAATGGAAGGATTCCAGTTCCTAAAGAGCTACCAGGTAGCATTTCCAAAGTGGCGTTAAAGAGCACTTTGAAGTACAGCCCATGAGTTTAAAAAAATGCATTTGGGGGATAAATCCATCTCTCATTCCAAAGAAACAAACTAAGCTGCATTTTACTAAATATAGACACATAAGGCACAGCAAAATTCATCAAAACTCTCAATCATATCTCCTAAATAGATGTGTTGTGACAGGAGACCAGCAACACCATGAAAATAAGGGCTCGGTATTCCAGTACTTACACGCACGAGTTACCTCTGTCGTGTAAGCAAAGCCACTGGATCAAACACTTGCAGGATTACACCCCTCACAGCTCACACCAGGTCACTTGGCAGGATCCTTCCCACCAGAGGGTGGCTCATGCTCCGACCAGGCTCCCAGCACTTCCTCCATGCACATGGTGAGTCTCCAGAGCTCAGCTTCTCTGTCATCGGGGATCAAGCAGGAAAGTAACACTAAAAAAAAGAGCTTTATTGATTCGGTTATACAAAATGATCCCCCTTGCAGCACAGTTTACACTAAGCCTCCAAATCTGACATCTCTTTGAAAGCTCTCTTAATATATCCAATTATAGATTTTCAGCAACTTTGTGGAATGTCGGCTTTCCCGGCGACTGACCCTGGAAAACACCATTGAAATCAGGAGGGATTTTGCTATTGAGCTCAGTGGGGGAGGATCAGGTCCTACATAATTTTATTGTCAGCAATGATGACCTCTCTTCACAAATAAAGAATGCCCATCCTGAACTGTGGCCTTCAGAACATAAACCATTTATTTTTATCGCTGGATCCTTCCCCAAGTGGGATATTTTGTGCATGGTTAACTTATCCCAGGGCTTTAAATGCTTGCCAAGTGGCTTTAATAGCAGGATGTTGTTTAAAAAGATTGGGAAGGATTGTGGGCAGTAATAGAGATAATTGCCAAGGAGAGACAAATGAATCTTCAATCTCAAACCAACTTGGCTTTATCACTGGGTCAGGAGGGAAGATCCAGAAAAATTCCCTGTCTAAGACTAAGCGTGTAATGATAGTTTGGGATTTAGGGAAGTTGGCAGCTATTGAGATTTTTTGGTAAAAACATCTTTGGAGGCTTAATACAGGTTTGCAATTCCATATAAAGGCATGAAATTCCCTTTTCACTCCGGGAATTTGGCATCATGAAATAAAAAAAGCTGGAGGTGAATTTCTGGGAGAGGAACAGACAGTAAGTGACATCCTGAACGAAGAGTTTGGCAGGTGGCACCAGGGTGGGGGAACGGCATCTGAAGGGGCTGAGCACAGGTCCAAGCAGGTCAGGAGTGTTTTGTAGGACACGGGCCACCTGCAAGGGGTACAGGTGTCCCCAGGATGCCCCTCAGTGCCTCTCGACTGCCCCTGGGAGAGAGCTATGCATGCCAGACCCAGAGCTTCCCTCTCTGCTTTGGAAATAGCAGAGAAAGCATATCCAGGACATATTTAAGTGTATTTATTTATTTATTCATTCACCAGGGAGGAGAGGAGGTTGGAAGCCAACCGTTTTAATGAGGAATTATCTTACCTTACCATGCAGAATAAGGTACTGCATGACACAGCAAATTTCAGGTCAACCTTTTTAAAAATGAGTTGCCAGATAAAGAGTGTTGAACAGGGAAAAAACAAGAACTGACTTCAGACAAGTCTCTCCTGCTAGGATTTCTGGGGTTTGAGTGGAGTGTCAGCTTTTCTCCCTCTGTGACATCCTCCCTTTCCTTGCCTGCTGCCAGACAGTGCCCCAGGCTGCAGGACCCTTGCTGCTCCCTGCCGTCCAGGTGGCCCAAGGTGACTACTGCAAACACCCACGGGGCTTTTGAAAGAATGGGAAAAAGCATTTTAGAGAGAAATGTTGTATTTTTCAGCAAAGGCCTTACCCAGCCTGGAAGCAGGGGGTGCTTCTGGGATGTAATCACTCAATGTAGAGCACTCATGGGGCCTTCATGAGACTGGAAAAGGCCTTTTAGTGAATTTTAACTTATTTTTCAGCAAAAATCTTTTCCAGCTCAGGGTAGGGCTTTTCCCAGTTATCCTTTTACCAGCCTAATTTTCTCCTTTCCAAGGCCTATATTCCCAGCTACTGGAAATAACATGGAGAAACCCAGAAGAATTGTACAAGGAGCAGCCCGACAAAATGATTTCTTTCATTATGATCTGAACAGGAAACTGTTACCCAATTTTTCCAAATGCAATATTTAAAAAGGCAGAGCAATGTGACATGAGCAATACAAAATGGGACATCTTTGGGTTAAAGAGTCACTATTTCAAACCACCCAGCTACTTCCTATGTTTGCAAGTGCCCCTAAGAGTTGGATAAAAGCTGTGGAAGAGGTGGATGGTTTTCCTGTGTAAGTAAGATCCAGGAGGAATGTTGTTCTTGTGAGATTTACAAAAAAAAAAAAAAGTTCAAAAACAAAGGTTTGAAATAAAACTGGGGCAGAATCACTCAAACCATGAAAACCAAAATCCCTGCCAGTGAGGTCAGCTGCATTACCCCGAAGGAGAACCTTCCTGCTGGTGTGGGAATTGCAGCCCATTCCCGGCTCAGGGATTTGCATTTCCAGGCTCTTAGCCCCTCTCTGGGGAAGGGGTGCAGCCTTCCCAGCCGGCAGGCCCTCAGCTAAACTCGCCACTGCCTCGGGCTCCTGTTCACAGCCCGCTTGCCTTTAACGTGGACATGCTCACACTTGGCGGCATTATTCGGAGCTCTGGCTCTGATGATCGTATTTATATGGCTGACACCCAGACCTACTTGCCTATTCCTGCGGATTCCCGTGAAGTGCTGTCATGGCTTATTACCTGTCTATCTGCCTTCAAGCCTGGGTGACTTTTAATTTTTTGAAGCTTAATGCTAGGAAAACAGAATCGTTTCAGATTGGTTCAGTTCACCTCCTGGATGTAGGGATTTATGGTATGTAATACTGTAGCACACACAGCTTAGGAGCTGGTTTCACTGCAAGGCTCTTAAAAATGGGCTTATTTTATCTGAAATAAACCTTCTCAGGAGGTGAGAAGGTATCAGCAAGAGGGGAGAAGAGAGAATATCTTCACCAGATTTCAGAAACTTTCACAGCCCCTGCTCCGTGTTGTTTTCCAGGTTGAGGAGCCCTTGTTCATGCCTCAGTCTAATCCAGAGTTGTGTATTGGGGCTCAGTGATAATTGGAAACTCTTCTCACTCCAGCATTTTCAGCTGTTGTAAAAGTCTGCAGCTAATGTCATAACAAGAATTAAACTGTCTCATCATATTATACCCATCTTAGCTGACTTCACTGGCTATTAAGGTGACAGCGCATTGATTTAAAATTTGTGTTGTTTACCCCTTCTTGCAGAGGCTTTCTTGGGGGTTTTGTAGCAACCTTCAGGCTTTCTGTAGGTGTAGATTATCTTTGTGTTCAGCATTATATGGGCTTTAAAAAACATCCTTTGTCTGGATCACACCACCTAATACCTAAGCCCATGGATTTTGTTGGCACAAATATTCCCTGCATGGGTCACTTTTAAAAATAAGGTATTTGAGAGGGCATGGCTGGCCTTGATCTTACAAGACTCTAGGAGGATTTTTTTCCCCTTCTCTGATATTTATTTATATTTGTTGTTTTCTGTTTTCCTGCCTACTAACCACAGGGGTGGTTTTTTTAGGATAAGGGTATCATTCTGCCTACAAAACCTTTCACCTTCTGAGTGTAACAGAGAAACTGCTAGCTACCAAAACAGACCTTACAGCCCATCATTCTCAGGCTTCCACTTTTGGGTTGAATAAATCAATCCCCATGTAAGCCTGTGGTAACAAACTTTTTACCTAGAGCTGGGAATGAAAATTGCTTTGTGTCATATGCTGTCTCTCTGGCACAAAATGACCATCACCTCAGCTGGAATTTGGTATGCTCTGTAATTGCAAGACTGGAAAATAGGAGATATTCTCTTTCTTTTCTCTGATATAGTTCTTCAAATCCATAATCAGTGTATTTCTCCATAGATATCTGAAAAAAAATCATCCTTTTTTTCACCAAGAGGTTTTTCCACTCCTTCACTGCAGGATGCTTTCTCAGTTTCTGCTCCCCTCTGTTGTGTTTTCTGTCACTGGTCTGGGGCAGCTACTGAGTGGGAAATGGGAAGATATAAACTTGCCTTAACAAACAAAAAAAAAAATCTTATTTAAGAGGAAAATTTAAGTAATCAAGTAAACAATAAATATTTATTTCTGAGATCAAAATGCCATTGACAAAACCAACTGGTTTTTGTCCCATATGTCAGGCACTTTGGAACAGACCTTGGGCTCATTTTTGGAACGTGACCTTAGTAATGGACATCTTCTGAAGGAGACCCACTCTGCCTTCTCCTGGCAAGAAGAGCTAATCTCATAACCAGCCCTTCCCTTACCCCATCTCCCACTAGGTCTTTTTGTGCTTTTTAGTTTAAAAAAAAAAAAATAGAATATTTTTAAAAAGAGCTTGTGCATGAGCTGCAACCAGAATTCACAATTCTCCAGCGGCCGGTACATTTTGCACAGTTTATGGCTTATTAACATGATTGTGAGTTGCAAAACTCTTCCCGGTTATTTGAGTTCCCGGCGTTTATTCCTGGGGAAAACCAAAGCCTCCCGGCTGTCATTAGAGGGCCCTTCATTAGCAGGCAGCATTCAGTATTTATATTTTGAGCAGCCAGCGCCGCTCGCTCGTATGAATAAAGCATGTGCTCTCCCCGGCGAGGGCTGGCCCCGGGAGCGCGGCCGGGATGCGCCCCGGCACTGCCGCAACAAGCGCGGCTGCGGGATGGGTGAGAGCGGCCCCGCTGAGGCTGCCTGCGCTGAACGTGAACTTTTCTGTCCCTGCGTGCCTTGGTGCGCCCTCACCGCGCTTTAAAAGCCTTTTGTTTCGCCCCTGTTTTGATGAACTTCTCTCCCTTTGATGTTCATCTGGAGTTTAACAGCGATCAAAGGCGCACAATGGTGAGATTGTGGAAAGGGAAAAGGTGCTGGGAGAGCACAATGCGGCGCTTTATCCCCTGGCTCCCCTGTGCCGCTGGCTTGGCAGGAGGCAGCGGGAGCGAGCCGGGGTGACAGCCTGGGCGCGCTGGGCTCCCGCCGCAGTGACACCAGCCCGGCTCGGGACACACACGGCAGCGGCCACAGCCAGGCCCCGGGAAGGGCTCGCTGCTGCCAGCACCCAGCCCGCGGCACCCACGGTGACACTGCGGGCGCAGTCCCAGCCTGGGGCCCGAAGGGCTCCCCCAAGCTCAGGCAGCAATGGCCAGCCTCAGCTCATGGCACCGCGTGAGCAGGATGCATCCCGGCTCCCTCGCCGCGCATCAGCATCCCACACCAGCACCCCAGGCCAGGAATTCCCACACCTCCTCGGCTTCTAGCGCAGGAAGCTCAAAGTCGGAGGAAAGGCCGTGCGAAGCACCAGGATGCTCCCGGACCAGGCGGCATTCCAGCACAAATGCCAGCCTCTTCCCGAGCTGCCAGCCGCCCTGGCTCGGACAGGTTTTCAAGAGGCAGGTGATACTTGCTGTAGTTTGGGGTCTGGGTCCCGGGGTCAGGCTCTTCTGTGGGCTTTCCTTCAGGGATACATTTCTGATCCGTCTGGCTGGAAAGGAAATCCCCGACAGCAGGAGACAGAGGGAACCCCTAAATGTGCTATTTTTACCATCTTCACACAATTTTATGAAAGGCACTGATGAACCATTTCAGAAGGCAAGATGGGGCAGCAGGGCCAGCAGTCACCACAGCCAGTTCTGACAGTGTCATGTCCCCAGGCCAGTGCTCATTTCTCCCTGCTCTTTTCTCCCTGTCCAGACCCTCTGCAGGTTTGAATCAGCAGCCCCATGGCCTCTTTACAAATTATTTGTGCAGATTTTATTTAATTATTATTTGCGCAAATAATTATACAAATTATTACATGTTAATTCCTTACACCACCCTCTTGTTCTCCATCTGGTGACACCTCCAAGTAGCTAAGGCTGGTGACACCTGCTCAGATGCCAGCTTGTAGAGGCGACCTGCAGCACCCAGGAGCTCCCAGGGGAAGGGCAGTGCCCAGACTGCACCACTGTGCCCGCGGGGCTGGCCGATCGAGGTGACCTGGGGACACCTCTGTGACTCTGGTATCGTTCGCTCCCCCTCCCAGCCCCAGCCCTGCCCCTGGGCAGTTGCTGCTTTCAGCCACGTCATGGCACATGCCATCCCTGGTCACATCCTGGCTCATGCCATCCCTGGTCACGTCCTGGCTCATGCCAGCCTGGGGCACATCTCGGGACGCGCCCACTTTGGTCACACCCTGTCCCCTCGAGGCTGGTTGTGACTTCTGCCCCCTCCCAGGCTGGGCACATCCCCGGAGCCACCTTGCATCCCAGACCCTGCCTCGGTTGCCACAACCCAAAGCCCTGGCAGTAGGCACAGGGTATTTTTGGAATATTTTTGTGCAGCACCCACAGAGAAAATCATTTTCTGTGAAGCTCCTGGTAGCACTTGGTAGCCTGAATCAGCCACGGGCCCCAAGCACCTTTTCCCGGGATGGCTGGGGTGGCTCCTGCTGTTCAAGAGCAGATCTGCAGCTCAGGATGGAATTTCCAAGGACACGAGTCTGTCCTGCCCGAGCCGTCCACTGTCTGCAGACAGCCCCCTGTGCAAAATAAGGACAGAGTCCTAATGAACTCATATATAATCTCACTTCTCCTTCGATGGCCTCTGCCACCAGCAGCTGTCTCTGAGTAGGTGTTTTCTGAAGAAAGCTGTATGTAGACCTTCTGCAAATAACATTTCTCACCCATGAACAGGTTTGAGGGTGTTTTAATATTCTTTGAATTGTCGAGTTTGGGGATAGCTCATGTTCTGTATTTTTGCTTAGATTTTTAACCAAATCACCGACATTTGCTGCTGGTCTGACCTACTTAGTGTAAGTCAAAGATACTGGAGATTAAGCTGAATGATCCACTTCAATGAATACTTTTAATTTCAGAGTCCTGACAGAATACATTAGTTTCTAATAATAATTCCTTGCTGTTCAAACACTAGTTGTAAACTTGCATTCAAAAAACTCTTATCTGCAAAATAAAATCATTTTGCTTGCCTGAGAAGGCAAAATCTGCAAGCTCAAATAACTGAACTGCACCTGAAATGTGCACAAGGATTTTTAACAATACTGCTTATTAGCCAATGATAATATCTACCAGTTTGTGCCATGGTGTGCCAGTCCTTATGAAATTTAGTTTAACTGCAGTGAAAAAAATTTCTTCTTTTTTAGAAATGCTTTGCACTGCATCCCCATTTCGAACCCAGAAAGCAAACAAGTTGTAGCAGACTTTCTCTCACAAAATGAATTTGTCAAGCTCTCTGAATTTTGCTGAAGGGTAAGAAACTCAAATAGAAGTGATCCTAAAGTTAAGAGCTTGGTTTCAGGGCAGAGACTGGTGGGGATTTCTGTGCTTACATTGACTCTTCCTAAAGTTGGATGTGTGCGTAGATTTTCTTGTTGTCAGAAGAAATCATTCATGAATCTGAGATCTCAAGGCTGCCTCTCCTATTGCACTGTGCAGCTCATATTTTGATAATATTCTTCAGATACAAGTGAAATTGGGAGATCATTTGTAATTTTAAAATAGCATCTGGCTCATCCTTTTATCTATTACACTTTTATATTTTATATATATATATCTGTATGTCAAGTTTTCACAGCAAGTGAAAATTGCCAGTGCTTAGCAGCTTGCAAGAGCAAACAGACCCTGATCCAGAGCCTCTTCCCATGCTGGAGCACAAAATCTCTGAAAATTAAGCACAAGTGTTTCAAGCAGGTCCTGGACTCAGAACATTTACAAACAACTTCTTGCCTTCACTAAAAAAAAAAAAAAAAAAAGAAAAAAAAAAGGCTTGGAGTGTAACATTGTGTTTTCCTGTATTTCATGCCTTGGTTTCTGCTTGGGAGAGTACAGCTGTGCTGTTTAACACTGCATTTTTCTAGCCTTTAATCCATATTATGAACCCACCGCCAAAGAGCCTTTCAGAATGACTGTGACCATGGTGTTAATGGTTGGCAAGCAACTGCTGCCAGAGTAATGTTTTTCTGTATTTTTACCATTTATGAACAAGCTGTAAGAGTTTTTTTGCTACATCTGAGCTGCATGGAAGCAGCCTAAATAAACTGCTGTTAACATCCAGTTTCTGCTGCACGTCCAGTTTCCAGTGACCCCCCAGACACAAGCACAGACCTGCTCTGCCACGGCACCACCTCTCAATATACCTGAGGATATCTGTGAATATGCTTAGCTGGGCAATAAAATATAATTAAAAATGTGCAAAATGAGTGCATGCAGTGTTTTATTCCTGGAGGTAAAATCCACTGAGTAAAACTTCAGTGTTGTACTGTGTGAGAGCTTTGTGCTCAGAAATGTATTTCTTCAGTTTTTTCAATTAATTTCCTCGGGTGATGGATTTATAGGTGGCTCAATACTGGTAAAATACAGAGTGCACACAATCAACACAAATCACTAGTATTAAGCAAGTGCCGGATACTCAGAGAATCTTTATTACTTTTGAGTGTCTCGTTTCAGTAAAGTAATTTTTATTACTTTTGAGTATCTCATATCAGTAAAATTGTTTTGTGCAACACAAGACCAAAGTCATTTGCAAAATAGCACATCAAGTCTAACCATGTCCAATTTACTTATAAGCTCTCAAATGCAAGGGGCTGTGTTGCTCTGTTTTTACCATAACCATGTATTCATTATCTTTTTCTTAACCAAAAATCAGTTCCACTCCTGGGTGTTGCTTTAAAATTAAGCCCAGACCCCTGAGCCTGCAAAGATTCAGGGGGATCCTTAGCTCTGCATGCAGCAGGGAAATGCAGAACCCCAGTGAAATCCCTTTGCAGACGCAGATCAGGAATACTTCTCGGAGAGGGGTCTGTAGAGGGCCCCCTCAAGGACCACACTCCAGCAAACACTGTCTGCGCCAGGGACAAATCACAAAAGAAGTGGCCTAAAAGCCTGGCTGGGCCATCCTTGAGCTGTCGGAGGCAGCTGCAGCTTTGGTGCCACAATCTCAGGCTGGGGCGGGCAGGTGACACCTCATGCCCAAACCAAGCAGAGCTGGATTTGTGGGACCCCTGAGGAAGTGCCAGTCTGGAGGGCTGTACATGGCTGAGGGCCCACAGGTGGCTCTGCATTTGTTCCCTTTGTGTCCTTCCCCTCAAGGATTTGGGGCTCTGGAAAGTTTTTTATGTTTCAGAGAGCTTTCCTTGCCTTGTAGGGAAGGGCAAATCACACAAACTGGAGCTGGCTTCTGTAGCTGCTCCCTCCTGCTAAACAGCATATTTCTGTCTGTGTTTGACTGCATTTTTCTACCCCATCTCCTTCTGCTCTACATGATCTGTCAATATTGGGTTTCTTCTCATTACGCTTTACTCTCTCTTAACGTCTATTCTTCCTCACTGATGGTTCCTCCCTTCACCACGGCTTTTTCCGTGGTTTGGTTTGACTCAAAATGAAACGGTCGGAGTGGTATTTAAAAGTAATGAATTTGGTTCTGTCTATTTACAATAAAGCACATTATTTGCATCATCTTCATTCTTTGGGTATTTTTAAGGAGAATATAATATTCTCTTAGCTCCGTTTTTTATCTTGCTTCAGGCATAGGCTCCAAGAGATATGCACGCAACACAGATGCTTAATTTACTCCTCCAAATATGCAAAGAACATGGCTATGTGCAGTAAACATCACTAAGAGAATGGCTGAAGACCAGGAAAAAAAAATCAATAAAGCTGCTGTAAATTCCTTATTATCTAAGAATTTCAACACCTACTGACATGTCTGGTCCTCCATTGCACCTTCATGAATTTAAGCTCCCGGGACACATTTATTTATGGATGCAAGCTCTGTGTGTGTGCACAAACAGTGCAGCAGATTCTGAAACAACCATCTGAGGATGTTATGGCTGTTAGTCAAAATTGGACAGTAAAAGGGAGATTTTTGTTTGAATAGGGGGATTCAGAATGTGACTCATAGACAAATCACGCGGGATACAGGGACTTCATGGAAAAAAACCTTAGAAAAACACACTATTGTCTGGAAAACCTGGACATGCAAGTGCAGAATCTGCAATATCTGAGTCATATCTCTTCCCTGTTACCTGCAGATTGTGGGAAGAGTAAGGGACATCTGCAGAAAAGCACCGAGCCAGGTGCAGGCAGGAAAGGGAAGGGCAGTGGGTAAACTTCCATCAGTCTCGGAGAGACGGAGCTTTCTCCTGCACATCTTTTGCCTCTGATTTTCACATCTAGGTGTAAATCTGTCTTTGGGCTATGATGCACATTTCTCACAGACATTGTTAGTATTAATCATGTATTATTAAATCAACACAGATCTCTGTTTGATGCATATAGCCCTTGCCTACTGCTCTGCATCCTCTAACTCTCTGTTAATTAACAATACCTATCTACAAGAAATTTATACCCAGACCACAATCCCTTTACTCCCAACTTCCCACTATTACTGGTAAAGTACAGCTTATAAAATGTTACATCAAATATTAGAGTTTTGATTTTTTAATGTCCTAATAGTCCCACGAATTTGAGTATTCAGGGGATGTTTTACAGCACACTATTTAGTATTGGCTGGGTATGTGTACCTGGAGATTTGGGTGGTGAAACAGCAGCATCAAATACTTGAAACGTACATCTCCAGGGAAGACCACCTCCCTGTCTACACACATACACTGTCTCACATAGATGTGCACGTCTCTGCATCCCAGTGCTTGAATCAGCAATGTATTGTTGCTATTGCAAAAATGTGTAGCGCAGCAATATCGTAATCAAATGTATGCTCAGACATGTGCCAGGAGGCAGCAGCAATTCACAGCCCATCAACTGCCTTGGCTTTGGCTTCCTTAAGAAGCATTTCTCACACCAGAAAATGCAATTACTGCTCCACTGTGCCTTCCCACATGGAGATCCGAAATGCTTCAGTAAATGAAGCAACCTATCAATACTTAATCTATTGCAGATGAGACATCTACAGATAAGGATCAGTGTAATCCAGCCATTGATTTTAGGATTCTCAGTCCTCCAAGGACTGTCACAAATCTATACCTTGTCCCTGAGTGACAGGGTTTGCTTTTAGATTTGTGATTTCATTGGGGAAACCGTGTAAGAGTGGATGCAAGCAGAGAGAGCTCTGCTGTTGCCCAGCTGGGCAGGCTCGGGTCCATGTGTGGGTCCTTTCAAACCCAACTGTGGTGCACACCACTAATTAGCAGCCAGACAATTGCAGACACATCAACATTTTAATTTTTTTTTCCCAAGACAAGAAAAGGCAAACGGTTTCAATATTTGCCAGCTTTCCTGCTTTGCTCCAAAATTTGTCTTGTTTTGGAATTCACTTGTATTGTACAAGTTTAGCTACAGTTGCTGGTGGGGTTTGGTGACCTGGGGATATGAAGGAAGCATTTGACTCTCAGTGCCAGTCAGTAAATATTGTTTGTAAGAATGGACACACAGAAAAATTCCTGTCCTGATGTATCTTTATCTGGAATTTACATGTGTGTCTTATCCCTTTGACATGCTTGCCCCAAAGCAGGTTATAAACAGATAAATATGTCCTTGTAACAAAAAGGGATTCTCTTTCTGAGAGATACAGAAATTTGAGGAGCCATGTCTGTAGGTGAGTGAATGCACATACTCAGGGTGCTTCAAATGTACACACTCAAACGGGGTTTTATGCAACCCAACTTCAATGCAATGCAAATGTTTGCCAGCAAAGGTTTGCAACTGACTGGCTACGAACAACTGAGTTATTTGCTGAAGAAAATAGGCAGAAATTCCTAATAATAACTCCAAATTCTCAGTTTTGAAATAATCAGGAGAAAAAAATTAGGAGTATGAAGAATTGTTCAGACTTCAGCTAGTCTGTATGTTTTAATGCACACATAGACCAGGGAGGTATTTGGGTATTGCATGGAAAACCATGTAATAGATATGACCTGGTATTGTTGGGAATTCCCAGGAAAACCCTGAATATTGTCATCAGGGGCCATTTCTGTCATCCCAAATGACACAGCAGCTTCAAGTTCTCCCCACTTACTGTAAGAAGAATATATCAGTATATACTCTTCTTTTACCCAAATTTTCATCTGTTCCCAAACCTAACTGGAAATAACCTGCTGAGAGAGGTGCAGAACGGGCAGTTCCAGTCTCCAAGTAAAGCCTGTGGAATCTGACCCATCACTAATGAATTTGCTACCACGGAGTACGTTACACCCCGAATACAATGTGAATCACATAAACATCTAACAGGGACTGAACTACAAAAATATTATGCCTTAAAAACATGGCATCACCATGCCCAGGAAAGTAATTGTCAGTGCTTTTTGGAAGTGTTAAATTTGCTTCTGTCCTGCTTGGAGTGAGTATTTTCTCACCCTTTGTTTGCTATGACAATATGTAATCGAGACAATCTGCCCCTAAAACTGGAGAAAGGACAATATTCCATCTAGATAGATTTTAAAAACATGGCCTCACAAAGTGCATGGCAGCCTTACAGGAGGATTTTCTGGTCACTTAGACTGACCTGCAGGGCTGGGCTTGGCTGCTGAGAATCACGCGGACATTCCCAACTCATGACCCTCCACAGACAACACCAGCTCAGAGAAACTCCGAGGAATAAGCTCCCCTGCACCAAAAACATTATTGCATCTACTCCACACCTCTGAAACCGTGAGTTTATGCTCCGTCATTAGTGCATGAGCTACGATTCTCACGTGAATAGCGACCACGCTGTGAGAGGCGCTGTTAAAGGCACAGGCTCCTCCACACACTTCAGCTGCTCTCTGCTTCCAGTCTCTACCCAATGCACCAGGCAGAAACCCAGAAACGTTAAATTAATTCAGAAGATGGTACATTCTCCGCTCTAAATAGCTATAAGGACTCTCATTTTCCAAGAAATAGTTATATTTTAGGCCATAACAGGGGAAAAAACGTGCTTAGTGTAGGTCACAAAAGAAGAATAGAAGCAAACCCCATGGTATTCCGTTATTGACATAAACATCATCATGCACTGTATGAGCTGTGATTTCAGCCTAGTGACCACATCACGTGGACCTGGGAATTTCTCCATCCCATCACCGAGTGTTGGATCAGACCTGTGAAAGTCAGGGCTGTGTATATGGCTTTAGCTTTCTATCTGACAAGCCTTGCAGCTCAGAGTAAAGCATGCCTCACTTGCTTACTTGCTGTGTAAACAAGCGCAGACCACGTCACCAAAAAGGCTCTGAGATTTACCCAGCAAATCAGTGAAACATCTGTAGTCTTTCACATATTTCACAAAGAAACATTTGTTTGATAACATGTTGCATCCTTTCTGAATGGTAACACATGGGGCCACAGGCAGAGCAATTAAATCACACAGAAATTGTTATAAAAATCTAGATTCTGTTTTTGCCCTGTCTCTATACTATATAAATATATTCTGGATTTGGGTTTATTTAAATGCATTTTTATATATGTATAATATAAATATAGGTATAAAAATGCGATATTAATGCATTTAAATAAATCTATATCCCATATTGCATCCGATCTAAAAGCACTATTGCAATTTGGGGCAGAAGTGTATGTTTGCTCATATGCATTATGTTCAAAAAGTTCTATACAAATAATCAGTAAGAGCTTTTCACGAGTATATGTACTCCTACATTCACTGATTACTTTATACATCAGGTTTTCCTGGATAACATACATAATTTTTAACCCTGAAACTATTCTCCTTTCAGATAATGGGATTTTGTCACAGGGTCACTTCCAGAAAGTGGGAAGTGATAGCAAAACACAAGGCTAGAATTTGAACAAATAAAGGAGCGTTACGTTTGTTCATTTTGAGCTGAAATGAGAGTGTAGGAGCTGTAATGCGTTGCACACCGGCTCATACCTACTGACTCTGGGCAATCACAAATCACAGCATTACTGGGAGCCCTGAGTCAGCCGACCCAGAGGCATTCAGAGAGGTCTGCCCAAATAACTACCTTCCTGACATGAGGGCCACAAGAAGCCAAGGGAATCTGCTCCCGTTCCTCCACCACACACAGGAGGAAATCCAGCAATTGGTAAGGAAAGGGGCTAGACATCCATGGGGCTGGCACGCCTCAGAAGGAAGGAATGTGACACTATTAACGGAGGGTGTGTGAAAGTGCGAACGCGCCGCGGAGGTCGGGTGCAAGGGACATGCGTGTGCATTGATCTGTCCTTGGGTTGTGCCGTGGCATCTTCAGGGGCGGCAAGCATCTGGGCCAGCTCCTGGAAATCAAGGACGAGACAGGGCAGGCAGAGCTGCCTGCTTGTGTCTGTGTGCGAGAGGGGAGGCAGAGACGTGATACCACCCCCGGTGTGCTCGGCCCGAGCAGCGGGGTGGCCCTGCCGCTGCTCCCGCGGTCACTGAGGCCGCGGGGGTGCGGTGCAGGGGGAACTCCGAGCAGCCTCAGCCCCCAAGGCCTCCCGTATCCCGTCTCACCTTCAAGAGACACTGAAGGTGTCACAGGCTGTGTTGTGGCTTGAAGGGGAGACATCCCCCACACTCAGGCGCTGGCTGGGGTTTTTGTTGTTCTTTTTCCACAGAGGTGGAGCTGGTAGAGGGGAAGACGAAACGTCCCAACTTAATTTCTTTTTAATGGTCTGATGGAGCGTCTGACATGTGAATCCTCACTGTCCCTGCTCCCCAGCTTGACTTCAATGACTGCTTTTAACAAACAGCCTCCCCCAGACAGGGAAATTCTATTACCTTGCCCAAACCTGCTCAAATACTTTGAGCTCCCAGTTGTACGTTCAGCACAGGATTTTGGCAAAATGCAAGAGAGGCGCATCCTTTGAACTGGAGGTAGACTTAAAAACAGCCTCTTGATCATCAGTGATGTCTTTATGCACTGAACCAGAACTGGGTTTTGTAAAACCTTACACCCATAGTCTCTTGATGTCCTCCTGACGTGCCAGCCATCCGCTGCAAACCAGGTCATGGCCAGGGTTCCAACGCCTGTATTCCTGCAGCCCCACAAGACGCATTTTCAGCGGCATATCCAGAGCCATCGGTGACCACAGACTAGCCGGGCGATATTCCCCCTGGAAGTCTTTGAGCCTGCACTGCCTTCCCTCATTACAGAGGCTATCGGGTCTGCATTGCTTTGCATCCGCTAACCGAGGGGGCTTTGCATAAACTCCCCTTGGGGTCCGGGAGCTTTGCCCCCGAGCAGATCCCGGCAGAGCGGGATGCTCATTCCCAGCGCCTGTCGGGGAAGGGGAGCCCTGCTGCAGTGCCCCGAGCTCCCCAGGCCGGGCCTGGCTGCCAGGGCAGGGTGGGCTCCAGCCCAGAGCACGGGGGCTTCTGGTGACTTCTCAGGGCACAAGTCCTGACTGGGAATTAAAAGCCCCTCCCCTCTTAAGTCTTCAGGGGTAAATTTCTGAGGCTCCAACGCTCGATAATTAACAAGTTCTGTCGTTCCCCTTGCTGTTGCTCTAGCTGTGGTATTTTTAAAGCTTTTTATTAAAAATTAATTTCTTTATTTTGTTGGAGACCCATCACTCAGTCACGTGGCTCCCTGTCATGTTTCTATCCTTCCTACTCATATTCGAGTTATGCCATCAAGCTAATATATTGTGACTGCTCTTCTCTCTTGTGACAAAGCCTTGCAGCTGCCTCCAAATCAATAGATGTCAAAGAAATATGAAAACAATCATGACAGAGAACTTAAATCCTGGCTAGAGTCTACATAATAAAAAATGTGCTTCTGTTCTCAAGGCAGCGGATTAATTTATCCTAAAGTTTAGTCAAATTTTATTCCGGTACCTTTTTCCCAGCAGATAGAGCTACATCTGTTGGGTTTGTAATGTAATTTGTAATTACTGCCCTTCATGTGGTCCAATGCCTTGAACCATCTTTAATTAAAAGCATAATTAAGGGAAGATCTAAAGGAAGACAATTACCAGATGGTCTTTTTTTTAGAAACAGTTAGTTGCATTGAGGATGTACCCTGGTCCATTTCTGACTTGGATTAAAAGGCAGGCTGCCTCCTGCACAATCTGCGAGGTGAGAGGCTGCAAAGGGGCTCACGCATCCCGGGCAGCAGCACAGCCAACAACTGCCACAGAGGCTGGGGCCAGCCAGAGGGGACACCGGGGGACCGCGGGGCAGAGGGTCGCCCTGGCTCCGTCACATTTCCCTGGCTGGGTGAGCCCTGGTGCCCTCCTCCAGCCCGAAGCTCTGGCAAAAAACACCTCAGTCAAACCCTCGGCTTCTGGGAAATATTTTTTTCTGGTGAAAATAGCAAGAAAACGCAATAACAATAATAATCGTGATATCAAAATGTTAGAATAATAATAATAATAATAATAATAATAATAATAATAATAATAATAA
>WBMY01017617.1:0-14209 GCA_013397315.1 Donacobius atricapilla
CAAGAAACTCACAGTCCAAGGTACCTCTTTTGACATCTGGGCCTGAACTCCAGGACTAAACATTTGCATTTCAGTTCTCATATCAGGTCCAGGCCTCCTGAAGGCTATAAAGTATGATGATGTTTTCTTTTTCCCTGATTTTATTTTTCCACACAACTCTGCATTGCCAAAATCTACCTGGAAACTGAATACAGCAAATGAATGTAACAGGGAAAGTCAACATTTCAGAAGAATTCAGAAATCAAAAATGTCAGTTATAGGGTTTTCAGGTCAGAATTAGTAGACCTCAACAAACTACTGAACACTAAGGAGGTTTAGGCTGGTTTAGAAGGGTAAGTCAAAGTAATACACCGAAATTTTTGTTGTGCCATATATCAACAATTACTGCTAACACACAGCATTTGATTTAACCCCAGTTTCACATTTCCACCGACAGTCTCCATAAAATCAGTGAAAATTTAGTTAGTGGATTTCTCATGCCATTCTCCCAAGCATCAAAAAAGTTTTAGACTATGTCTGTAACAGATCATTTAATATTGCCAGTAAAACATCTCATGCAGAAGCCAGTAAATAAAAGAGTTTCTCCTGCCTTAATTCTAATGCACTCTGTAATGTGTGAAATCTCCTCTTGGCAGGGGTTCTGGAGGAAACAGGGCACTGCTTTCTGTCTTCCTTGCTTTGTCTGCTTCCTTCTTCAATTTCTCGATTCTCTATGGACCCAGAAACACAAAAAAAATGACTCAATGCCTTTACCTGACCCCCCCCAAAAAAACCAAAAAAAAACCCCTCTATCTACTACAGCAAGAAATTAAAGGCAGTTATTTTTGTTTTAAACATCACTTGGAGGATCCTCTAGCTCGAACTATCACACGTCACACACTTCAGTCATCTCCTGTCAGAAGGAATAACACATTATTAGTATTGTTCCAGCCCCATGGCCAGCTGGACACTGATGACAAGGGTGAAGGGTGTCACAAAATGTCCAGTGACATCAGCGTGGGGCAAACAGCAAACCCCACCTGCAGCAGGTGTCCTGATGTGCAGGGTCTAGAGGTTCCAGGAGGATGAATTTGCTGTGGAACGGGCACAGAACAACCCTGCTGGGGTAGTGGAAACCACAGGGAGTCTCTCAAACCCCCTTTTCTTCAGCTTTCCAAAACGAGAGCTGCAGTCGGCTCCAGCTGCTCTCCTTGAACACAGCCACATATTCAGGCTTGAAAATAACAATGGTAGAGGAGCTGGAGTACAGCAAGTAGTCATGATTAAGCTGCAGCTGGAAAGCCACATGAAGAATTACTACCTTTGGGGTAAGGGGACTCCAAGACTCTCTCCTCCCATTCACAACTGGACAAAATGCTTGACTGGTTTGAGGAAGGAACTCAAACAATTCATATCATGATTTGTACAGTCCAGAAGTCTCGATTTTGTAACTTTAATGATGATGTGACTTTGGAATGGCATCTTCTATCTGGTATGAGACAAATGTTCATGCAGGTCTACCCTGATGCCCGATCAACCATTTCATGGTCTTGGTTTCACAGCAATTTTGTTTACAAAGTTTATTTCCTTTTTAACCAAGTTAAGGTGCTACAGGGACACACAGGTTCAGTGTCAAAGGGAACAATATCCGGTGAATTCCTCCTCTAGGCTGGAAATCCAAAACCGCTGGGAGAAAAAGATCCTCTTCAGACCCACCAAAAATGTCCAAAGCTTTTCTCCCTTCATTTCCAGAAGTCTCCCCTCCATCTCAATTCCCTTTTAACTCTCTCTAACATCACAATCACAGACAGTCCGTGTGTCTGCACCACACTGGCAGACATCATACTCTCAATANCTTTCCCACTCAGCCCCTGACCCTCTGTCCATTCCCTCCTTGCTACCTCCTGCACTCCTCTTCCTTCGTTATCACTTTTTGCTAATGGGCCCTCTTCTGCTTTCCTTGAGCTGACCCCAGCCCTTAGAAGTCCTTTANATTTATTAACATGAAACAACCTACAAGGTTTAAAAGTGACAGGAATGTATGTAAGAAAAAACAATCCATCAAGATTTGTAGAATAAAAACATACTACCTGCCAACAGACACATTAAAAACATTAAAACCAGAAACATTAAAAAAAAAAAAAAAAAAAAAAATTTTAAAAACCCACAGATACAGAAAAACGCAAATTATTTGCACACCAAATTCTTCAGTGAGTATCTGCTGGATGCTGAGCAATGCCAACCTCTGGCCTGACCCTGCCAGGCTGCTCCTGCCCATCTCTGAGACTTCATCCGCTTTGTCCTGCCCCCGGCACCTGCCCTTCCCGCACATCCCTGCCTCAGCAGCGGGTCTGCAGCCTCTGGAATACCCCTGGGCTTTGCTCTGGGCGAGCAGATGACTCAGGACCCTTAATACCAACGCCGTGGTTTTAATTACTCCGGACATTCAGCCTGCCCTGAGCAGCCCCTGGACAGCTCCAGCGCTGCACAGCAGCGGCTAAAGGCAATAAAGGCAGGGCCGGGCTGTTTATTTAAAGCCTTAAAATATTCAACACTTTTCCGGGCCAATTTATTATCCAGTTGCTCAGAAATGACAGTTTATGTCTGCCGCTGAATCCTCACTGCCCCCCTCCGTACGCAGCACGCCTAACTGCGCTGCTCGGCGGCTCTGCCGCGGCTCCGGGAGCCCCGGCTCAGCCTCCCCGGGCACGGCGGGGATGAGAGGGTCCTGCGGAGGTTTCTCAGCTCCGCCCCTCCGGAGAGACCGGCTGGGAGACCTCGGGAGTGTTCTTCTGACAGCCCGGAGTTAAAGCGGGGGGTTTTCCAGCAGATCCGGCAGCGCGCTGCTGAGGGTGCAGATCCCACAGGGAATATTCCAGCTGCAGCCCCTCGGTACCCCTGGCACAGCCTCGGGAAGCTGAGGCATGCAAAAGTGATAGATCTAGGCACAGATAGCTCCTAATTCTGTTCTGGCCACTGAGGACTTAAGTAATTGCAAAATGCTTAGCTTCTGCTTCTGCCTCGCAGAAGCTGTGCAAGATGGAGCGAGCAGCATCTGCACACCCTTATTTGGAAAGTGCTTTACAAATATTAACCCGCTGCCAAGCTGGAAGTTAAATTGTGTGGGATCCCGAAATAAGGGGACAGGGAAACAGGGGAGATGGGTCCTGCTTTGAGCCTGCTCTTTACAAGCTACGACTGTGGAAGGGCTTGGCAAGTGAAGGAGCAGCAGAGGAGGCAAGGAGATAATTCGGAGATAATAGAGGTGGTCTGGTCCAGTGTAGTGAAGGACCCAACAGTGATAACCAGAAAAGGAAGGAAACCAAGGAATCTGAGCAATGAGGACATCTTCAGAAGGAATGTGAATCAGAGATAATCGCGTTGTAACAGAATAGCAATTTCAAGGTGTACTGCGGGTAGAGTCACCTTATGCAATAATACTGTGAAGAAGTAGGAAAAGAACAGCAAGATCACCTTCTGCAATCAAAATCCCTGTAGAGACACACAGTAAGGAACGGCAAGGTCCATAAAGACCTCCACAATCAAACTCAAGTATAGCTGAACTCTTAATGTTATCATAAGGATGAATTCTGTCAAAAATGTTCCCTGAATCTGAGAAGAAGGAAAGTAGTAGGCGAATAACAGCTGGAGGTGGTTACTGTGTTTCAGTGGTTTGGCACACTGAACTGGAAATCTCCCACTTCGGCCCCCCTCCCTGCACAATCTCATCACAAACAGCTTTAGGGGATATTCTCTTTGACACCCACTCTATTGACATAATGCTCCAAGAGACTTACAACAACATTCATTGTTGGGGAAAAAAAAAAATGGATCTACTGTCCAATCACCAAAGGGTCCTGAGCCTGTAATTTAATACAGGTGTGAGGGGTTTCATCAGGAGAGGTATTTGGGCAGTACCAGTGAGGCCTCATCTCATTGTGAGAAAGGTTCCACCCAAGGAAAATAAATTCAACCTGCATTAGTAGTAGTATGACTGAGGGAATTTAATTTTCTCCTCTTAAAGAGGAGGCTTGTGGTTTGTATAATCTCACAAAATGAAAGTTGAGAAGGATGTTATCTATTTTTCACTCTTCCTCACTGTAGAACTAATCTGCAACAAGGAAAAAGAGCATTTTAACTAAAGGCTGACGCTGGCAAAAGAGCAAATGTTACAAATTGACCATAAATACACCCTAGATTAGAAATGACAGTATAACTGTCATATAAGCAAGGAGAAAAATGGGGACAGGAACAACAGATGCAAGAAACCACAACTATTTAGGCTAATAAATACAAAATATTAGTTACATAGACCGGGCTGCATGAGCCTGGACTTGATAACCCACAGAGTTGGTTTTCCTGTTTCCCCAAGTCCATCAGTCAGACTTTTCCCAGTTCAGGTCCAGGCTGCCAAGGGTTAAACCAGGCAAGAGGTGCGTGCTGTGCTCAAGGGAGCTGAGAGACCCCCAAAAAGACAAATGCACACCCAGTTCAGCTTTCCCAGCCTGCCCTGCCTCAAAGTCTGACTTATCCACACTGTCAGGAGGATCCATGGTGAATTACTGACTCATGTGAATTAGGGAGTGAAAAGCCAGGCTTGCCAGATGTGCTTTTTTCACATATTTTGACAATTATAGTTCAGCTTAATCATTTATGATAATACTTCATAATGTTCCAGCAAATGCTCTGGAGTATACTTTGCAAAAAATAATGAAGTCTTAAGTAACATGGCAACTCACTCAGCTTTTAAATCTTTGCTGAGGAGCAGGAGGAAGCAGCCAGTATTTTGTACAGATTATGGAGAGTTATTATAGTGAAATTAGGAACACTTCCATTTTTGCTTCCCCATCAGGTTCTTAAGCACTTACTACTGTAAAAACACCGTGGTTCTACAGCAACAAGGCACCCTCAAATGGGATCAAATCAGACCAGAGCTGCAGAGCTCTGAAACAATGCTATTAAATAAAAACATGGGGTTATACAATAGAAACCATAGGAAAGGACTATCAATTTCTGTGTCTGCATTCAACTCTGTACTCCTAATTCTCATTGCTAGTCAGCTGCCAAAGTCCTACATAACTTTCTACTCACAGCTTTGCTCAGCAAAAACTGCAAGCTATCATAAAAGTCCTTCTTTGACTTAAAAAAAAAAAAAAATCTTAAAAAATCATGCTAATCGTAATTTTCCATCTGAGTCCTTTATCACAACTTCTGGCCAGGGTTGGAGACGTACCAGAAAATGAATCATGTGATCTGGCAGAGCTCATTTAGAGCACACACAAAAGTTGACTTAAGCACTTAAACATCTTGTGTCAGAAACACTGACACTGCCTCAGCTGTGAGAAATGCCAGCAGCTGAACAGCGCCTGTACTTAGTTTCAAGGAAATTAAGGAAGCCAGTGGCATTCACAGAAAATTCCTGTTTCCCAACTTCCTTGTTTTTGCTGATTGGCAGCAGCTGCCATTATAGCATAAGGTGGAAAATAGGAACAACTTGCACAGATCTCTCATATGTCTCACATTCTGTGAGTGTTTAGGTGGAAGGAGTTATTGTTCCAAGGCTCAGAGAGAGGTAACGGAGCATTCACTGCAGATGCAAGTCTGAGGCACTCTCCATTTCATAACATCAGAATCCCTCCAAATGTTGTGCCAATGGAGACAGTAAACTGACAAGAAATGTAGATCAATGTTCTTTAAACATTTCAGCTTTTCCGATAAGCAAACATTTCAGTCTGTATAATATTGTCAAACTACAGCTGCAGAGAATTTTGAAGAGGCTCCTATGTGCGCTTTAAATATTCCTATTTCTTTCCACCAGGAAATGTTCTCAAGAGAGCAGAACGCCAACACAATCCTGTTCTCAGTGCATCGCTTCCCCGTGCTGAGCGTGGCAGAGCCTCTGTGAGCTCCTGGAACTCGGAGGCACTGCCTGAACCAGGCACTCAGAGCTTCGCCAGCACAAATAGGGAGATCATTTGCCCCCAGATTTGTGCACAAAAAACTTGAATGGCATTGCAGAGAGAGAGACAGAGAGGATTTGGCAAAGCAGGCAGAAGGCTACAGGCATTACACTGCCGATAAATTAGCATTTAATCTTTCCTTCACAAGATGCAGCATTTTCCTGAGAAATGTGATCTTTGTGAGATACCAGACTCAGGGATCTGTCAAATAATCAAAAAGCTGATTTCCTACCACAGAAAAATCTTTCCAAGAAATAAGACTTTTTGAATGACATGCAGAGAAATTACAGGAAGGTAGTGAATGCCTCTTGTGGCATGGGAAGAAAAATTCTAAAGAGCTCACACTAAAAAGTAAAATATTAGAACTAAGAAGATTTTATATACATGTGAAGGAATCTATATAAAATTGAGACTCCACCATTGAGTCCAAAAGGTGGAAGAAGATAAATAGAGTAATGTACTTAAGCTCACATGGCCTTGGGAAACTCTGTCCCATGTAATGACAGAGGAAAAGTGATTGGCACAATTAGGTCTATGTTCTGCACGTGCACAGCAAATTCAAAAGGCAGGAAACAACTTTGCAAGTGAGAGGTGTTTTCTGCAGTGCTCTTTCCACATCGACCAGTAAAGCCCTCAAACTGCTCACAGCTAGGAAAACAAGAAAATACTCTGTAAAAATAATTGATGATTCCATATCTACTTCAATATTTTTCTTTGTAGCTTTCTCCTTTGTTTTCACTTTTGCTACCAAATCCAGGAACGAAGAACAAAAACTTTGTCTAGGCAGTTTCTGGATGTGACAGCAATGACTACTGGCCTTCCAACATCCACCATTTAACAGTTCTGTTTGGTGAGAAAAATGAATCTGTGCTTGTGCGACACCAAGCAGGGGTGTTCTCCAGATAGAAGAAACTTCCTCTACTTAGGAGATAAAAGCCAAGAGAACAATTGACAAGAACTTTGCTAAACTTTCCAAAAGGCAAGAAATAGCAGCATGGCTTGCTGACCACTTTGCAATGCCTATCAATATTTTGGCTATGGCTTTGCCAAATAAAAAACTTCACCCAGCTGACTCATCCTTACTCTTGACAGTAGCCAAGATTCATCATCTAAAGTAAAGGCAGGAATAAGAGTAAGAAGAACTAAAAGAGTGAATTTTTGTGTCATATTTCAAAGAGATTGAGCTCTGCAGGTTTTACAAGCACTTCAAGGGAATTTGAGTTACAGTGTTTGAGCTCATTACAAGAGCTCAAAATCGAAGAAGATCAGAAATGCCAAGAAAAAACAAAAGATATGTCTAGCATCTTCCAGAAAATCAACTCATCTCCATGATTTTACATCAACATATAAAATGGTAGTAACAAAGGAGTCAAACACCTTTGCATCAAGTTGGTTCTAAAAAGTGACACTGTGTGTTTGTGTGGGTTTGTGAAAGCAGAGCCTCAACATCGATGCAAAAGCTGAGCTATGCAGCCTTCCAGCCTCATGGAACAAATGTTACAGCAGTGCTTTAGAAGTGTCTGTTGTCTCTGCTTTTCTGTGGCTTTGTCATGTCACTGTTTCAGTGCCACACCCCCTGCTCACCGTGTCCCTTTGTGCTGGAATTCTGGAAACTTGGATTTTGGGATTTTAGTGCATAGTAATACATGTGAGTTAAGATGGAGGATTCTGGACTTTGTCTAAGTCCTTCTACCTGTCCTTCTTCTTCCTTCTTCATGGGTTTGGGTGGTTTTCTGTATTTGGTTGATGGAGTCCATGTTGCAGACCTCAAGTGGTTAGTTATTGAGTTTAAAATAAAAATAATTTAGGTGGCATATAATATTTGGACAGGTTGTCCTTGAAAACAGCTGGTAGAGATAGAGAAGCCCTCCATTTTACCTCGTTTTCCCAGCTTGCTAGTCAGAGCTCACGGCCTGTGAATCTGCAAATACTGTAAAAAGATAAGAAATAATAAACATCCAAGTCCAATCTCAATCCTTCATTTTCTGTGTCTCTATCCCAACCTTGGCAAAGAGAAAAAGAAGCCAAAACTGTCACATCTTTAGATCATTGTGTGGCTGCTTTGCACTCCCCTTCCATTTCACTTTTCTCTTGGCTCCTGGCTCCTCTCACCCCTCAGCTGCCCTGGGCTGAGCTCTGGGAATGGGATTGCTCCTGGCAATTCCCAGTCTCAATTTTAAATTGAGAAAATTTAAAATTTCCTGCCTGTTGGGAGGAAGGCACAGCTCCACACATTCACACCTGGTTAACACTGCTCATCTCTGAGCAGTAACATTCCAGAAGTGCAGCGAGCACAACCGCGTGACTGAACCAACACCAAATGTTACAGAAAATGACCATTTCTGAGCTGCCTGCTGTGCCCTGTGCACCCCTGACACAGCACAGAGCCCCTGGTGCCACTCTATACCCTGCCACAGCCACAGGTTGCCATGGGAAGCCGGGGAGAAAGGCAGCTTGCACACCAAGGTATAAAGTGATACAGGCTTATCCAATAGTTCAACACGAGGAAAAAGCCTCTGAGGTCTTATCTTGTATTGATTCAGCTCTTCACACAACTGTTAAAGCAAAAATCTCTCGTCCTCTCTGGACAAAAAATAAAATAAATGAAAATCAAGCAATCTTACAGCATAGAGATGTTTTGTTCCAGACAGTATTTACTTCTCTACAGGATTAAGCAGACATCTATTCTCAAGGAGCACAGAGGATAACCTGGATTAAGTTTGTTGCTTCTCCTAGTGAGAAATAACTTGTTTGCCAAATATTTTTGAAGCAACTGTGACATCCAGAAAGTCTACTTGAATCTGGGAAGCAGAGAAAAGTGGTGCTAAAGAAAAAAAGCTTAGGAAACAAACATGCCATCAAGAAAAATAATGTACTGAATAGCTACATGGCAAATCCTTATTGGAATATATCTATCTGACTTCCCCTGGAAAAATACACCAGGGGCCCATAGCTGGGGAGAAGGGAAAACAACATCCAGCAGAACAATAAGAGATCCTGAAGGAAGCATATATAATAAAAAAGAGCTATAAACATTTAGCAAGATAGTAACAATTGTTTCCTTGAAACTTAGCACCTCATTTGGTAACAAAAAAGATTTCCAGCAAAGTGAAATCCACAAGTTTTGTTGCTCTAATTCAGACTATCCATTCTATTGCAACCCTTATATACTTCCAAGGATGTAGTTTTGGATGTTTTACACCTGCAGAGCCCACAGCAGCTCCTCACTGGGAACAGAAGGGCTTTACCCCAGATGTAAGGGAGGCACAAGGCCACGGCTGCACTCTGACCTCGGGGTCACCATGCAGAGAATGCACAAACCTTTCCACGCTCCTGGACGGCCAAGCTACAAGCAGAACAGGTTTTGTTCATGCTAGCAGACCCACTGACGCGACGGCATGGAAAGAAGAAACCCAACCCTCCAGAAGTCCTGTCAGGGGCTGGGAGCAGGGCTCTGCAGGTGTGTCATGGGATAACACAGTTTGATTTTTAGTTAAAGACAAATATAGAATATTGCCCTGTCAGGACTTTAGAGCTGTTTTGGTAGGGACAGGTCTACTAGATCAGAGCCTACTTTAGGTATTGGCATATTGTTTGACCACTGGGAAACGACTTTGTGAGTACACGTATAAAGCTGAGATAGAGATGAGAAGTGAGAATATATCTCTGCTCCCTGAGATGAGGAATCCCTTGTTATTTGGAGTTTAGATCTTTAAAAGGTGACACCCTAACATGCAAAAGTCTAGGAACCATGACCCACCAAGCAGCTTGGGAAACTTAATGGGGGAAGTCATGGAAGCATGGTTTTACTGGGCAGCTGCTTTTGTGACAGTTAAAACCCACAAGAGAACTGTTCTAGGTTGTCAGTGGGATCCACGGGACATTAAGAGAGACTCCTTTCCCAAAGTGTTGAAAGATTATGTTTTAACTGGTGAAACTGACTGAAAATCATAGTTTTGTCTCTCTGTATTGGTGGTGGAAAAGTGAACAGTTTGTGGGGAAAAGAGAAGAGTTTTGCAGTTTCAATTTTCGTTTTTCTTTTTTCTTTTCTTCTTCATTTTTTTAGTGTGTAAAAATAAACTATATGTGTAACTTTCAAGTTTAGGTCCGTTGTGCTTTTTATTTTTCTCTAGTCAAATCCCACAAAAAAGCTAACATTGAAAGCATCACAAGGTGACACCAGGGCTGTTAGAGTCACAATGCACTGCTTTCTCAGCTCATGTCCTGCATGCTCTGAAGACCTGCTGCATAAAGGCAAGCTGCGGATGTTTAGAAAACTGGCTGTTTGCTGTAAGAGGCAGATTCAAAAGCCTATCTCAACAAGAAGGCTGCTATTTTATAAGGATATTCTAGCGAGGCGCAGGTAGAGAGATCTTTGAGATACGATGAAATGGTCGCAGACATGTCACGTGGTAGAGGAGGGCAGCTCATGTTCACAAATGCCTGTGTATTTCTAGCAACAAGTCAATTGCAGTGAATCAGAGGAGGAGCAAATGTTTAAAGACTGAGAAACATTATCTTGTTATTCTTGTTTGATGCTAAGATGAAAATAACAACTACTAAACCTACACATTTGTTCTTCTCTTGTTATAGGGGTCTGAAAGGGGACAACTTTCTTTGAAACTGTGACAGCACTTAGGAAATAGAAAGTACATGCTGATAACAGCAACTGACCCCCTCCTTCAGTGACAGATGGACAAATATGTGTTAGCAGAGATGTTTTGTTCCTGTGCAAAGTCAAACCAGACCCAGCCATAGCCGTGGCAGCAACAGCGTGAGCAGCACTCCCACATCACTGCTGAGCATCCTTGAGAAACTATTAATTAGTTACAAAGTTTAAATAGGCACCTTCCACTGGTCTCTTTATGAGACTGTGTTATTCATCTCAATTAAGTGGAACCCCACAGAATGGCTGTGGGGAGTTCAGAATAACACCAACTTTTTCAGAAGCCTCTTTTCTTGTTTCACTGCTTTCACTTCTTTTGCTAATTGCCTAATTCCACCTTTTCCTGACTGCACTCCCCTTGGGAGGTAAAGACCACTTAGCTATTTATTCACACAAGCAACAGGGCTTTGAAAAAAAAAAAACAACCTCAAAAATGTGTTCACATTTTCAGACATCTGACAAATGAGACTAATTCATTACTAATTAAGAAGTATAGCATTTTAAGTGCTCATCTTATTGGCATACTGGCAAGTGGAAAGAAGAAAACAGAAGAGCTTTGGAGAATGGGCTTCTCAGATGGCGATACGTTTGCTCGCATGAGAAAGGTGAAATTTTCACAGGTTCCTCCTTCTTTCATCTGTAATGACTGATTTGAAGAGGAAACTACAACTCACCTGCTCTAATACAGTAATTGCATTCCAATTTTGATTGTGAAGAACTGTCTCAGAACTACAACTAAACAAGAATAAAATCTCTTACAAGATGCTCTGCCCTACTGACTTCCAGCAAAACCTTCTGCTATTGCCCAGGAAATAATGGCAGTGCCTTGAAAGCCTCAGCTCCTGGAGTTGTTTTAGGATTTTTTGTTAAGTAATCACTCCGTGCACAGATGTAAAACAAAGTTAGGAAAGTTTTAACTCTACTAGTAACAGGCTGAGAAATTTGAAACAAATTTCTGTAAAAAATTAACACATTGATCTTATTATTATTTGCAGTCGGTAATTCTGCATTTCATTGGATTTAGATTCAAAATAGCTGGCTTCACCTTTTGTCCTTCCTCTCATATTCAGTATTTTCCTATCTCAATATGGAGTGCAATGTTTGATTTGGATTTTCTGAGCCAGATTTGTATTTCTACTAATATTATGCTTTTAAGTCTCTCTTCTAATCTGTCGTTTTTGCATATGCTGACTGAAACAATAATTAAAATGAGCTGGTTCTTACAAGGAAGAAAGAGTATTTTCAGTCCTAACTGGAGGCAGAGGTGCTGTAGTCAAAGGAATTCGTTTTGATAGCACTGTTTAAAAGGTATCCAGAATAAGGGTTCTGCTCTAAGGCAATTTTCAGCTTTCTGAGTGCACCAGTTATCCTTGTTCATTACCACCATCCTTAGCTACCCATCTGAAGATTTCCAGTGACCAACTCCCACTTCAGGAATGTCTTGCAAAGACTCAGGCTTCTGATTTAGCAGGATTTCTTCTTCTTCCTGAGCCTCTTCCTGCTGTTTTGGTGCAATAAATGCCACCTCCAGACCCTTGAGACACATAAACAATGCATAGGGGATGGTGAGCTGTGCATTTCCACGCCCTGTCAGATGCAATGCTCAGGGCTGGCCAGCCCATGACAGTCCCTGGCCTTTCACCTCTCCCTCATAGGATCTGCTCTGAGCTCCTCTGGGGACCACAAAGGCTTTGGGTTCCCTCACTCAGAGACCTGTTCCCTCACCCTGATAACACAGCTGGGAAGAGCGGCATGGGAAATATTAAAGGTAGCTGTGAAAGCAGGCCCCAGAAACAGAAAGAGCACAAGTACTAAGCTTAATGATGAAATATTGTGTATTGTTAATAGCAAACAAGCCGGCATTGTTTGAAGCAGGCCTGTGTGTGCTGTTAGTGACTGCCCAGAACAATTGTCTGTGAGCTTTACCACTGTGCTCTCTGCTGGAAAACTTTTAAAATGCCCCGTGGCAAAGAGATCTTTGGCTGCTGCTGTCAGAGGTGAGCTGTTGGCATCTTTCAATTGTCTCAAAGCCTCTTATGAGGCTGATGTCACCAGGAAGGCTTGAGGAGCATCTCACAGGGGTCCCATCCTGTGCGCAAAACCTCCAGCCTTGTTCCAAACTGGGGCCAAGGTTGGACCCAGCCACATGTAGGCTCCTCTCTGAGCATTTTGGAAAACCAGAGGGTCCTTTCTGCACCTGGGCACTCAGCAGGAGCCTTTGTAATAAACTTTGTCTGAAGCTCCCCCTCCACCCACAACACAAACAGTGTACCCTTTGATTATGGTGTTAAGTTCATTATTAACTATGCAAATCTAAATTCAACAACATCTCCATTTTTTAAATTATTAATTAGGAAATGACAGCATAAGTGGTTTTGTATTGAGATTAAACCTCTGAAATCAATGAAGCTGTTTTACATGAAAGAAATGTATTATTTTAAACACCTTAATAGTGTCAGGAGGCTTGCATCAACATTAATCTCAGGCAGAGAACATATTCAAAAATACAGCTCTCATTGGGTACAAGACTCAGTAATAGTTTGCAATAAACACAATGTGCTGAGACAAGCATCCAAGCTCACCAATTTTGGGTCTTTTCTGAATTCTTCTCAGCTATAATTAACCCAGCAGTAAAGTTGGGCACTTCTAGGGCAGAGGTCTGTGAACTCTGTGCTTCCACCTTGAGTGCAATTATTGTCTGGGCAAAAAGGATACTATAACAGCAAGTTTGAAAACCTCAGTTATTAGGGCTTGATCCTGAAATTGGCTTAATATTTTAAGGAGATGAGCAGAATGGGGTCAGTTGATAGTGCTAATTGTGTGTCACATCATCACACGTATTGGAGAATTGTGTGAAGACGAAATAACAGTCCAGCATTGATCAATTCTGCAATAAACTGCTGCTCTGCTGGGCTTGGAGACTTGAGCATTTAGGAGTTATGAAACATTGAACAGGAATCCCATTCCCCATTAAAAAAATCAGTTTCGAACACCAAGCACAGAGTCATTAAAAGGGGCCGTTCTGTGTCAGGGGTGGATTTGTTCTCTGGGTCAGGGGTGATCTCTGTGTCCAGACATGCTGAGAGGAATTTGTGTTGTAAAATCACTTCCTCCAGGGAGGTCTGGAACATCTTAAAAGCAAATCAGCATCTAAGCCATTTCCTAAAGAACACCTCAGACTGTGCATGGAGCCACTCTGGTGCCACATTTTCCCTTCTTTGCTTCTGCCCCAAAACCAAAAGCACTTCAATAACATGGGGAGTGTCCTACATAGGTGCAAAACAGAGACGTGGCTATGAAAAAACCATCAGGCTCACATCAGCTGTGGCAACCCTGAGGACAAAAAAAAAACACCTCCAAAAGATGCTGCAAAACAAGCTATGGAGCCTTGCAGCAGAACCAGGGGCTAAAATCAGACTCCAAATTACTTAAAATGCCCGAAACCATAAACAAAACCCAGTTCACAATAACACAGGTTTTTACTCTTCCTATTATGGTCTCCATCAAAGGAAATTAAAAGCTTCCAAATGCTTTTTCCAGATTCCAATGGAATATATAGTTGTTTAGGAGGAAGCAGTTTTGCACTGCAATAATAGCTGGCATA
>WBMY01017617.1:14280-25275 GCA_013397315.1 Donacobius atricapilla
ACCTTTGCAGTATACTTCCCTTCAGCACAACAAAAGCCCAGATGTTGGACCTTCAAATACAGTGCATTATTGTCTCAGGGCAAATGACAAATTTATTCATAGTTTCTCTGGGTTTCTTGTTAACAGGATAAAAAAGCCTTTTTCATTTTGACCTCAAATTTCTTGTGCTTGCTGCATACTCTTCTGGCTCTTGTTTTGAATATTTATATTATTCTGAGTAATTGCATGCTGGCAGTTTTCATAATCACTAATTGCACTAGATGACTCTGGTGATCACAAATAAAACATTTGGGAGGGAATAAATGAATGGAACCATTCTCAGAATCAATAACTGCTGAAGTCTTCCTACATACAGATAAATTTTTTTTTTTTTTTTTTTTTGTGCACAGAATAAGTTATCTAATATTTTCATCTTCATTGTTGATGCAGGAGCAAACTTTTGTTCATTCTTGAATTTAACATTGTGTCAGATTTCTTACTGTCTCTCATGTACAACACTTCGAACTGGCAGAGAAAATAATCCATTAGTAGATCCAGCCCTGTCTCTGGATAATGGAAACTTATAGAATAAATTAAAGGAATTGAAATGAAAACAGTACACATAAAAAATAAAAGGACAACAGCACCACATTTCTTTGTTGGTTTTGAAATGATTCATAATTCAATTAGTATAGATCACAAATTTGTTGATTTGCTAAAGAGAGCTCTCCAGGGCATAAAAATATTTATATAATGATTGGAACAGCAAATAAAATTCATAAACAAAACCAATTTAAATTATAACTGGAAATTTATTATCCTTTAAAATATAAATCAGAAATGTCAGGAGAAAAATCCCTTAAAGAAACATTTCCAGTCTAGACAAAACCTACAACCCCAATCAGCCTGAGCTTTCCCTGATCAAAACACCTGAATTACAATTATTATTGTCCAGTATTTTTGCTGTGCACACCCCAGAGCCCATGCCCTCTTTTACAACCCTGCCTGCTGATGCCCCAGCTCAGCCCCTTGGTTCAGCTGGACCTTCGTGGCCACAGGCAGCAGCAGGAATTGGCCTTTCAGCTCCCCCCAGTGCCTGACAGAGGGGTCCAGGATCCCCACAAATGTCACTGCCTGGCCATGCAGGGGATGCACCAAGCTGGGAATGCACTGGCCTGTTCATCTCCACAGTTTCACACCAGAAATGAAGGGACAATTGGAAATACCAAGTGTTAGATCACAGACTTAAGGTTCTTTCTGGTCTAAGTGACTGCAGCCTGATGAACTCAGTGATTTCTGAAGTGGCCCAGGGTAATTAACGACAGCAAGGAGGGAAGGTCTGGGTTTCCTGTCTCCTCCCCAGCACCTCTGCAGCCTCCCATTCCCAGGTTCTCCTGGAATGCATCTCCTCACCCACAGATAACCCCTGGCACCTTCCAGGATGGCTCCGTGCTGCTCATGGAAGTGCGATTACCCGCAGGCAATCAGGACGTTTACTTCACACACTCCTGATCCAAATCAAAATGCAAATGTAAACTCACTCATCTGCCATCCGGAGTCATAAACATCCACACAACTCGCTCTCTGTAACAGCAGTGATCTGCAATTAACAAATGAGATCAAACTGCAGAATCATTTTCTCCCAGGTATTTATGCATGGGTTTCACTGCCACGCAACCTCCCCTCATCTCAAACAGAGATCTAAATGCTCCACTACGGTATATTTAGTGACACATGGATGAAATGTAAATGCGAAATGTAAAGTTATATAAATTAAATGATAATCTCCTCCTCAGTGGTCTGATCTGAATGTAGGAGAAGCCAAAGCTCCTATCAAGTGCAGAAATAAGAGATCTGCTTCATGATGTGTTCAGCAGCTGCAGCTTGCATTTGGGTAACAAAACGCCTACTGCAAATAAATAAGTGTGCAATTTCCACGGAGCTCCAAGTGTGCAGAGCTCTTCTAGAAATCTGTGGCTGTAGTTAATGTTCCTTAGACATCTTTAGCCCAGCCACACAATCTAGCTGTGACTTCTGCAGAGGTCTGGGAATTACACCAGTTATCCAGTGGATAATAAAAATAAAAATTAAGCAAAAAAATTCCACAGAGTTAGTTTGAGACAGACTGGAATTTATAAGCAAACGATTAGAAATGATTAAACAATGGAGCTTAGCTTTAAATGGTGTGAAATTACTTCAGGACCAGCAGAACTTCATTACTTTCTCTGTTTGTGCATAATGGATTTTTTGGAATATAATTTCTCTCTTGAAAAGCTCCATAATATTAAAATGTTTTTGATTAACTAGTCAAGAAGCAAAGCAAACAACAGACATTTTTATAAACTGGTATCCAAATAACTCTGGAGAATAACTGGGAGCACAATGAAAACTAAACGGAGCCAGAAATGCCTTGTAAATATTACAGTAGATGCTTCTGCCAAAATATTGTCAACTAGTACAGATTGCACAGTGCCATAATTACAGAAGATGACATAAAATTATTATAAATTAACAGTTTAGAGTACAAAGTCATGCATTATGTATTTTTATTAAGTAGCTACACAAGTGTATGAAATGAAGAACTGTGAAATAGTGTAAAAAGTGATTGATCTAAACTTTGTCTACAACACAAATTACAAGTTCTTTTTTTTTTTTTTCACAAGGTTTAAACTCAACACATGTTCTTAGGCAAGAATTTTTGGAATTGGGGAGAAATGTGTTAAAGCCTAAAATTCCATTTCTGTAGCTACTTACATAAATTTTAGTGACCATAAGATACAGCCCTAACTCCCATTTCAGTATTGGGGCAGTAAGGATTATTTTCTGTAAGGATTATTTGTTATATCTGGACCATGTCTGTGTATCCATGTGAGAAGCACATTTGTGTCCAGCTGAAACTGATCTCAGTCATAGCAACCCAAATTTCAACTCAGTTTTCCTAAATTTGTTGTCATTTCTGTGAACCAGGCAGGGCCAGAAGGGTGCTTTGGAGGCGCATTAACTGCTCTGAGTTTCCAGAATCAAATCTTTGTCCAGCAGAGACAATCCTAGGAATTAACTGGGCTGTGTTTCCCTTTGTCTCAGCTGACAGAGTCTCGCAAGAAAGGTTTTACATCAAGACAGACATTGCTTTCCTTTAGAGCATCTCCGTGTTTTGGCAATGCTTGAGAACATATTTTCGATCAAGCCAAGACACAAAAAAGCCAGTTGTTTATTTTACAGCTTAACATGGCCTTAATCTATTTTCTGCTTGCAAACATTCACCATTTCTGGTCAACCTCACCTCTAAAAATAACTTTGCTTTAATTCTGTTACACTGAATTCAGTCTCTCATTAATCGATTAGGGATAGTATTAATATAACTTTGATTTATTAGCTATAAATACATCTGTTAGATATCAGTCAGTGAATTTATCTAACAGAAGTTATCTTGCAGAGGAAATGTGCCTTTCCCCAAGGAGCACTTCTGCACAGTCACAGTAGTTGTTACATTTAGGAAACAAATCTGTCTGTGACTTGCCATTTCCTTCCTGCATCAATCTGGTTTATTAGGGTTTAGACATGGTCCTGTGTGCCATGCTGCACACACGTGGCAAGAACCTGCCCTGCACAGAGCCCATAGAATTCCAGGTCTGTTAAAGGAGGCACCTGGAAAAATCTGCAGTGGGAGGAACTGCCAGAGTCTCCTCATAGACAACAACTCCACCTCAGAAACGCGAATTTTTCAGAGATTTTGCAAGTGTTGCAATTGCCTGCTGCTGCTTTTGTCACCCAAGCCCAAAAAGTTTTTTGCTTCACCTTGGCCAAACACCAAATTATTATTGCAAAGAACAGATAAAGGAACAACAGTAGCAGGTGATGAACAGCAAAACCAGAGTCAATAGGGCAGCTGAACCCAGGCTCCTGTCACAGGACATCATTCCAGTTCACTGAATATTTTGCCATAATCCTATTTCATTTATCAACAGCAGTAGTCACTACATGGACAAAAAATACAGATTTCCTACCTATAAGAAATGAAGGTTGTTTGCTCATTTTCATGCTGCAGTGAGGAATTAGTGGCACAAAACACTTTGGAGAAGTGAAAATCCTACTACACAAAGCACAGCTCCTATTACACAAAAAATATTCATGCAAATAAGTCCCTGTAGATCTGTGTCCACCTACAATCATAATTTATAGAACATGAGTACAGAAAAAACCTCAGAAAACCTTTTGCTACTTCAACTCAAACTCTATTTTTCAAGCTGCTTGCACAACTCCAGATCATCATAACCAAACAGGAACTTAAAAATCACATACCTAAAAAAAAGCTAAAAACTCTTTAATTCACACTTCTATTTTACTAAATAGTAAAAATATAATATAGTAAAAATATAAAATGTAAAAATAAAATAGCTTTTTGCCAAAACCCAGGAGATTTTAGGCAGAGCACATGCAAAAGCTCTGACCTGTTTGTGTTTTATTCCTTCCCAAAAGTCCTCACACTGGAATGCCAGCAGTTTCTCCTAAAAGGGGGTGTTTCTAAACTGACCTCTCTTCTGGCCAGTTAAACACCCCCTGAAATCCCCAGTTTTGGGAAAACCAGAGACATGGTTTCCCTTGGCATGAAAGTTTCTACAGTCAGGTTTTAGGTAGCATATCCATCCTCCATTGCTCCTGGAACTGCAACCTGTCCCCCTGGTCAGCAAATTTCCCTGACCCAGGCAGGGGAATCCACACCTGGGAAATGCCAGGAAAAGGGGAAGCCAACCCTGAAACAAAGCATGGCTTCTGTGGTGGCTCAAATATGGGCAGGGGAAGCCCAGCCAGCAATCTCTGCACTGATTGTCACAAACAGAACATGATACACGAGGAGATGAAATGGAAGGAACACCAAGAAAACACTCCAGTTTGCATTAAAACTGAGTGCCATTTTCTTTTCATGATATTTTCTCACTGTTTGATTTCTTTTCTAGCGACAGTGTAATGCACACTGACACCTTTTAATTTCCACATCATCAGAAGTTCTCTAAAGGCTCACACTGAAATCTCACTGAAATAATCACAGAGGGATCAAATTAGCATCCTAATGAATTCTCCATGGACTTGTGCCCTTCTGTGTTTTCTCCATTCTAATCTCCTGTCATAATGGCACCTTAACTGGGTCCCTACAGACTCCCACCAAAATTATTATGAACTAGTTCATGTGGTAGCTACACTGCATTAATCTGAGTGGAGAGTAAGAGGCTCTGGAAAAGAACAGATTCTGAAAAGGAACTACTAGATACAATTATAATATCTGCTTTGCTGTTCAGGGGGTTTTTTTTGCCCATACAATTCCCAGTGTAGTCAATCGGAAAAAAGCTACCTGGAAGCCCCCTCCAAAATTCTTATTATTTAAAATATTCACCAGGAAAACTTTCAAGCCCTGCAGCACAAAAGCATGTGCCAGAACTGCTGTAGAGAGAAGACATTGCATTTTCTGCCTCTACAGGGTTTTCAGAGTCCGTGGCATTATTTCTGAGAAAATGCAAACTCTTGGAGCTCCTCATTCCATTTCTGTGCTCACAGAGGCTTCTCAAGCACCACTTGATTGTAAAGAGTATTTCACTCAAAATATTCAAAGTTTGAAAAAACAATGCTGATTTGAGGCTGACAAAAGTCTTGTTTATACAATAACACCTGAAGACATCCCTCTTTATGGGGTAAATCTGTGGAGCTCTCCTGCCTGGACAGTCCTAAGCCACAACACACCAATTCCTACAGAACATGAATGCAACAGCAACTCCCTAAATGTGCTGATGCTTTTTTGGCCCTAAGTATTATTTGTAGAGACATTCTTCACATAAATATTTCATTTTTCTGTCTATACACACAGCTTTTAGCATACTGATTGTCTTAATGTCAGCTTAGGCCTCTGGGTGCTTTTGCAATGTGAGCCACAGATGCAGAGAAAGCTGGAAAAATATTTGTTATGAATGATTTGTGGTAAGTAGTTTTACAATTTGTTTTGAAACCAGTTGTTCCCTAAAACTCACGTTTGAGAACTGTTTGACAAACAGTGAAATAATATCAGTGAATAAGTCCCTGGACATTATTCCAGTGTTGGCTGATACCATCACCAGTGGTCAGGGGACAGGAGGTAAGGAAAATAATTTTTCCTGCTTTTGGTGCAGGTGATTTTTCAAAGTGATCTTCCTGTTTTTAACTCTATCTTCTTGAAAAAGGAAAAAAAAAATTCCTTTCTTCTCTCTTCCACCATTTCTCTTTAATATAAAAGCAAGCCAAATTCAGGGCAAGGGTTAAAAGGAGTTAAGGGTTCATTCACCTTTAACATCATGAGTGAAGATGCTTAATCATTACAGGTAACATGCCTCTTGGCCTAAACCTATTTCTGCTTTCTGTTGCCATCTTTTAGTAGAAATCCTTTAAGATTACATTAAAAACACTTGGTGCCTCATTCTCCTCAAACACAAAATCTAATCTCCATTTGTGACCACAGCAGCTCTTTTTGTGCAGCTGTAATTATACAACTGGTGTGGCACCAACACAATTTTATCAGTTCAGTTGAAGGGTAGACAAAGAAAGTCATAGAACACAGATAGGAAGGCTCTGCTGTGATTTGAGTATTTTGCGCTTTTTTTTCTTTAGGTATTTGCTTTTTCATTTGGGTTACAAATTTAAAGGAAATGTGAGAATACCACAGTCCACAGGCTTGCTGGGGTATGAAACTTGCTTATGTGAGATTTGTTGCTGCACCACAGGAACTGAACTCTGTTGAAATGTCAGCAACACATTGTCATGATTAATAAAATGTCTGAATTGAACCAGATTTGCAACTGGAAAAGGCAGAACTCCTGTTTCCAGCCTTGGAACATTCACTGTGCTATCACTGCTTCTAATGCTGCAAAGTCCCATCTATAAAACAAAATTTGTTTGTTCCTTTAATGAACATACGGGGATTTAATTATAACAAAGCTGATGCACACAAAAATTTGTAAAAAGCATTACATGTACAGTAAGAAGTATACTCAGTTTCAGCTTCCCCATTTCTGCATACGGTGACATCAGATGAATTTGTATTCCATCTCTAAACTCAGACATATGCATCACAATTTCTTGTAATCTAGATATATAAAGGTTACAACCATCTGCTTCTCAGACTGCCTTGCTAAGTTATAAGACATAACCAAGTTTTGAATTTTCATTGCATTTAAAGGGCTGATTTATTGATATGTGGGGGAAAAAAAAAAAAAAAAAGAACCTACCCCCCAAAACAACGAAGGCCAAATCAATAGCTAAGAATAGCTATAATGGTGTTTGTGGTATAGTCAAAACATGACTGATAAGGTTGTAAAGTTCAGCACT
Source organism: Donacobius atricapilla (assembly GCA_013397315.1). Taxonomy (NCBI): domain Eukaryota; kingdom Metazoa; phylum Chordata; class Aves; order Passeriformes; family Mimidae; genus Donacobius; species Donacobius atricapilla. Next base: position 21,610 of record WBMY01017617.1, read on the forward strand.
TGAATATTCTCGTTACACCTGTATTCCTGGGAAAGGTTTTCCTACTGTGGAGTTGGCTCTTAACCTCAGTAAGACCCAATACAAGAAAACAAAACAAAGCAAGTTTGTGGCAAAAGTAAAAAAAAAAAACAAAAACAAAATTGAAAAAAAAAAGGACTACTAAACCGAAACTGCTTCTCTGAAAACCAGTTTATAAGGAGAGCAAACTGATGTAAATCATTAACTGGGGTCATGCAGCATCAGCTCTCTCGTTAAAAAGTGGCAATTAAGAAAACAGAAAATGCCACATGAAAGGCAACCTGTGTCCCTCCCTTTGCAAAGTGCTCCCATGATATATTTTTAAAGAATAATTACATAATTGGCGCATATGCCACATGGAATACAATTGGATCTTGATTTTGCTTTTGATTCCTGATTGCTGCCATAGTTAACACTGGCAGCTCATTGATTGAAATGTTCCTCACACAGACAGAACACAAATGTGTACTTCTCTGAGTAACACATTTTGTTGCTAATTATTTGCCTTATGTCAGTTGATAATTTAGGTTATACAGAGGTCACATTTCCCAGTTAATCTCTCAGAGCCCTGAAGCGTGATTCTCTCTTGTATTTAACAGCTGGCATTTTCAAATACAGCTACGTAAAGCAGGAATGCAAAATCCCTCCAAGATACCTTAAAAAGAGTAATATTGAATATTGAAACTCCTGTTACTAAAACCAAATCATTTCCAGCCCAAATAATGCAGTTTTAGGTTAATGAAAGAGATGGACCAACAAGGAGTGAGCCCTCCCTTCTCAAGAATGGGAATCTGCTTTGAGAGGATCACAGCACTGATGCTGAAGTGTTTTACAAACCAAAAAGGTTTCTAGCTAGAAGAGGCACAATATCCATGATGTCCAGTGATAAGATTTATAAAGCCCTAAGTAGTCACACCTCTAAAAAGTGGCTCCTTTCAGTGTTTGCTGCTAAAACTGATGAAGTGGGATGAGAAAAACTATGGGGTGTGAACAGGATTTATGCAGCTTTCTCTATGCAAAGCCAGCCAATTTCCTTGCCTGTAAGCAGTCATTTTTGCTAGATCTAGCCAGGTTTTACCTGAAAGTGTCAATTTGATGAAGCCGCTCTGAAAATGGTTTTTATCAGCTTCATAATAGGATTTCTAGTCAGGGGCAGGAAGGTGTACACACATTTTCAGTTACTACAGATGAGTCTGAAACACTGAATTTCAGATTTTGTCTCCCTTTACTTCAGGCCAACACTACGATTCTCAGTGTTCTACCTCTCTCTTGAGGGTATCAGGCTCCCAGCTGGTTGGTAGGTGTCTCAATCTCCCCTGGTGGAAGGTGACCACTTTCCCAAGTAACTCACAGTGCAGGGGACATGGTGTGCCACAGGGACGTGTCCCTGTGGACATATCCCATGAGGAGCACAAACCAAGGCTTGTGCTCCTTGTGGGAAATGGGAAAGAGCAGGTCCAGAGTACAATGAGAGCGTCAAAACTCCCTGCATCAGTGTGCTGAGGGACTTTGGCCCTTGCCATTGCAATGCTGGTACCCTTCCCCTATTTACAGGGGGAAAATAGTTGTGAAAAGGCATTTGCATGGCCCTTGATTTAAAAACAAAACATTTCTCTGCCTTAGTTTACATCTTAGAGTCTAAATTTGACGCTCAAATACACTGCATGTACCTCAAGGTCTTCAAATGCAGATCCAGTCTATGAGGGGTGTTACCAATGCCTGAATTTCAGGAGACAGACAGCTTAGTTTTATCTCAGATTATTTGTTTGTTTACCATCTCCTGTTTTAACGTGTGGCAACCTGACCTTTTTTGATTTTAAAATTAATTTATTCTGTTTCTATGGTGACAGCTCATCCTGTCAATCAGCAGCAGGAGAGGAAGGAACACCTTCCTGCAGAAAGGCAGCATTCTGTGGGCACAACAATTAAGAAATTGGATTAGTTTTGAGGAAATTAATAGATACCCTCACAGTAGGAAGTCCAAATGATGTTTAACTCCCTACAAGATTTATTTTTGTCATTATAGTGCACGTGGGTAAGGAAATGCAATCATCTGAACCAAGCATTTGGATGCACGCTCCCTCTGAGCCCTGGGGAGAGGAGACTGCTGTGGTGAAGATGGCACAGAACAGATGAAATTTTGAATTGCTTTTGCTCGACTTCCATCCCATCTTAGTAGGTGTGTAGTGGTGGAATGCCTGTAACTTCAATAAAGTAGTGGGATGGGTGCTAAACTGAGCAAGCTGTGAACGCCAAGGAGAGGCCATAAATTAAATTGGCCCATTCATGAAGAGCTTCAGAGCAAGCCTGAATTGAAAATCCCCAGAAGTGAGGCAGGCCTACTGTGGACAGGGCTTTGGTTTGAAGATTATATTGTCGTGGTGTAGGCTGAAATCTCTCCCTCCTGCCCAACACTTCATCCCACTGCTACCCACTTTTCACTCCAGCATTTCAGATCAGGAGAAGACACAGGACTATTGAACTCAGCCAACAGCTTTCAACACTTCAGCAGATTTTCTCCACTGGATCACTTACTTTTAGTACTGACCATTAAATGAAATCTAGCAAAATATTGAATAAAAGTTGAATACTTCTTTTTTTGTATTTTAAAACCCAAGTTTTGCACTTCGCTCATGACCTTAAGTTTCATGTATTTTTCCTTATAATTAAATATTTTACCATGCTTACTCTTGCAGATATCATGAAGAAATAATCTTACTATTGTTTGCACTATTCTTTATGCTTACCAGCTAATCATTTTCTTTTGCTTTATTAAGTCAATTTAATTAAACTGAGTTACAATATCATTACTGCTAACAATTTCTGAAACATTTCAAATTTCTCTGTTAAATGATTCCCTATATATTACATGGATACTTAAAACCTTAGTGCATTTTAATGTTCCCTCAACATCAGCTGCTTCGCAATAAACTTTTGCTTCTTTCTTTATTCTTCCTGTGTTTGTTCAGATAATATTGTTATCACTATTCTGACATGCTCCTTTATTTATGAGACTTGTCTTTTTCACAGGATTAGCTCTCAAATAGCCACGGATTGTTCCACAAGTTCTCTCACTGAGCAATGAAGTCTTGTCATCCAAAAACATATTTGAAATAATATCACAATCAAAATCTCCAGGATAAAATCCCTCCATGATCAAAGTTCTGTCTCTCTTGAAGACTTTCTTCTTCTAAATCAGCAATGCATTTTGCTATCTGCTTTTCCTAACTGCCCTCCAGGGTTTAATAATTGGATTGCTTTATTGCTCTTATCTATTAAAGCTTTCTGATGTATCAGCCAAAATGCAGGGTGATTTCACTGTAACTGCCCAACACCATATCACACCAGCATCAAAACATTGCAGTGCTTCTTCTTGTTCATCCCACAACAAACTTTATGGTCTTCAATGTCAAGTCTTTAGTGATTTTTCTCCCTAGAGAAGCTCTGATTTCTGTTTAGCAGACTGCATTTGGTATGGCCCTCTAGACAAAAAGAGGTGATTTTTCTCTTCACTTTTTCATTCATTCTAATAGGTTAAGTATTATGGGGCCAAAGTTGGGCTGTATCTTCATTTTTCCTTCACATCTAGGCTAGAACTGAGTGCTACACAATTCACATCAGCCAGCGGTGTCCCTTCAGGACCCCTGG
>WBMY01017618.1:0-14099 GCA_013397315.1 Donacobius atricapilla
GCTCCCTCCGGGCTGTCCCCGTCGCTCCCAGCTCCGGGCTGTCCCCGTCCCCTGCGGTTTCTTCCCGCCGCTCCCTCCCGCTGTCCCCGCCGCTCTCCGCTCCGTCCCCTCTCGCTGCGGTTTGTCCCGGCCGCTCCCTCCCGCCGCTCTCCGCTCCGTGCCCGCTCGCTGCCGCTCGTCCCGGCGTTCCTTGACCCGCAGCCGCAGGCGGTGCAGGGCCTCCTGGCCTCGGGGGAGAGCGTGGAGAGCCGGCTGCTGGGGCTGGTGGAGCGCCGCGGGCAGCACGCGTGGGTGCCGGGCCGGAGCGCGGGGCGGGCGGGGAGAGCGCCCGAGAGAGCTCAGAGGGTCCCTCAGGGGGCTCGACAGAGAGAACCCCCTCCCATCCCAGGGGCTTTCCGCCAGGGTGCAGTCCTGTAGGGCAGCAGCTTGAAGGTGCCTTGAGGCGGTCAGTCGGAGCCCCAGGCCCATGGGCTGCTGGGCTCTGCCAGTAATGTGAACAATTATCTAAGTGATGGGGTGAGCAGGGGCGTGGGCACTTGGTTGAGGAGTTCCTTGGGGACTTGCATGAGGCAGGTGCTGCTGGGTGCGATGGGGTCTGTCCCTGTCTGTCTGCACAGGCCAGAACTGAGGAGGCTTTGCCTCCGTGTCTGCCCTGTGCTTGCAGGATCTATGTGTACACCCACCGGCGGATGGCCATCACAGCGGAGGACGTCTGGCTGGAGAGAGTGATCCCCATCACAGATGGCTTTGCAGTGGAAGAAGGTACTGACACACGGTGGTGGCTCAGGGGCCAGTTCCAAAGAATGGGATGAAGGGGTTGGGAGTTCCATGTTCTGCTGTTCTGCTTCCTGAAATTTGCAATCTGTTCCGCCTTCACATTTTTGCAACAGTTTGTTATCCTTGGTGAAACTTGGGCATCACATGGCATCTCTGGCAGGGCTGTGTGAGGACCAGAGTACCTATGTCCCACCAGGCCCCAGCCAAAGCCCCTGCGCAGCAGGTTTGTTCTGCCTGCCTCTGTTCCTGCAGGGAATGTTTGGAGTTTGGAGAAGTTGTCGAGCTCACTAATCTCAAACTATCAGCGTGGTCTGCAAATCTGTTGCTTGGCTTTCAACTGAACTTTGTCTTACTTTTGCAGTTGTACTCGACAGTGACCTTCACGTCATTGGTGAGTTCTGTGCTTGCTTTGGTGGCTGCATTACAGATGCTCGGGGCCCTGTGCCAGCTGCGTGCAGTGGGGCAGGAGTGGGGGATTCTTGGCCCCGGGGGAGCTGACTGGGGAGGGGTTGTTCCCTGCGGCTCCTGGGGCAGTTGCCAAGCTGTTGGCCACTGTTAGCTGGTGCTAAACGAGCATTGCCAGCCCCCTTCAGCCAAGGGAACTAATTTTCCATATGTTTTTAAACTGCTGCTGGAAGGTTAATTATTGCCCCTGAACAAGCAGAATAATAATAAAAAAAAATTCTAAATTATGATTTTCATATTTTAAGTGGCATTCTCTCATAAAATTTTGGAGAGGAAAATGCTAAGAAGGCATGGGGAGATGTTGCCAAAGGCCGCGTGCATGTGCACATCCACCGCTGTAGAGCGGAGAAACGCTCAGCTGGTGAAGGCTTGTCAGCACGACCCCCAGCAGCTCTTTGTCCCGGCGTCCTCAGGCTCGGACGTGACTGTCCAGATCAGCTCGGCAGAGGATCGGCTGACCGTGCAGCTGCCCTTCGGCTCCCACACGCGCACGTTCCTGCAGGAGCTCCGCAGGTGCCGCGCAGGTACGAGCTCCGCGCTGCCACCGGGCGCCTTCGGGGCCGGCGCTGCCTCTGCTCNTGCGCCCCGGGCTGGGCTCCGCCGGGCCGGCCGCGCTCTTCCGGCGCCTCCTCCGCCGCTCCCGGCGCTCGGCGGCGTTCCCCGCTTTGCGGAGCGCGCGTGTGAGAGGATTCGGGGCTGAGGCAATTCCTGGAAGTCAGTGTGGGGTTCAGAACTTGAGCGCTGGCGTTTTGGTGTACCCTGCTGCGTTTGGGCTGGGCTGCTCTCGTTGCATGAAGGCTAATTTAATTCTCCGCGTTGGACTCTGAGCGTGAATCGTGTTTTATACATTTTCCTGCTGTACCATAATGTCACTGCATATTTTTAACATGAATGCCTTTATTACTGCTTGAATCTCATTTAACTGCAAATCCTCTGCAATTGAGACCTCCTGTAATCTCTGCACGTTGCGCTGTATTTTTGTGCTCAGTTCAGTTATTGAACAAGGTCATTATTTCACTTCAGAGTGCTACCATATAGATCCCTCTAACTACAGGAAACTGTGGCTAGATATAAATTTATCTAACGGAAACAGCCCTTTTCCAAAGCTAATCTCCTTCTTCGGAGAATCCTTCCTAAAGCTGATTTCTGCCCATGAGGTTAGAATGCAAGGTGTGATGTATTGATCTTTGGATCAGGTAGCATTTGTGTCAGCAGCAGGCTCCCATGTCTTTCCATTCTGCAGTAATGCCTTCTGCATACTGGCAAGTGGCACGGACCCGTGTAGGTAACACAGCCTGGGAATCTGCTCTTTTCTTGGCACAAAAGTAACCATTGGCCATTGAGGTGAAGGTTCAGCTTGGTTCCTGTCACTCACTCTCAAGGGATGTTGCATGGTTGTTATTGGGAGAGCTTGCAGAGGTCCAAGGAGTGGTAACTGAGTTCTCAAAGCCCGTGGAGAAACTGCTGTGCCCCAGGTCCCTGGGCCCGCGCTCCCCAGAGCATCTCTGTGTGCTCCTGGTCAGTTCTGCTTGACCTGAGCTGTGTGATGTGCAGCGAGGTTTCAGTCACGTGCTCTTCTGCGTCCAAGCTCTGATAAATCCTCTTACACAGTCTATTCTCAGAAGGCTCTTGGGCAGAAGAGGTTTTCCAGGCTGAGATTTTGGCCACTTTTTGCCATCTGGTTTGTATCCCGAGGGCCTGGGTGAAGTACTGCAGGTTCTATTTCTGTTTTGCGCTCTTGTTCTGCAGAATGTTCTGTGACACCAATAACATCTTAATTTTTCTGGGTTGTGTTGACTGGAGGAGAAGCTCAGCTGAATGCCTAGAATCCAACAGTCTTAACAATTTCTACGTCATCATTAGATTTGTGTGCTAAGGAGCATGATTTTAAGATTGCTGGTTTTGCATCTTAAACACAGAGATGAATCCTCTTTTTAAACTGTCATTTTGCAACTTGTAGGAGCAGAATATCATATCTGAAACAAAACGCTGAAAGACTGGTCAGATTTTGTGAAGGTAGTGTGATGTGTTTAGTGTCACTCCTGTGGTTAGTTTGATGTGAGTGGCAGCAGCACTTTCACTGTTTTAGGAAGGTGCAGTTTGCACTGAGGCAGATGTTTCTGCTGAGGTTCAGTGGGTCTGGGCTGTGACTCTTCAAGGCCCTCAGGGTGTCTTGACACCTGTGCCTTGCTGGGTATCTGCAGATAGGTAGAAACCCTTTAAATGGTACTGTGGGGTTTGTTTCCCCTCTTTTCACCTCTCCTTGTACTTCCTGTCTTGCTTCAGAAAGGAAAAATCTGCTACTAACATAAATTTTTCAGATTCCTGGGGTAAAGCCCTGGATTTTGTGCTGCTAAGTCCTGCTTCAGCTTAGCTGTAAAGGACAGCCAGCAGCAAGTGCTGGAGGACAGTGGTTCTGCTGCTCTCTGTGGCTCCTGTCATTTCCTCTGCAAGGGAAGCTGCCTCATCACAGAACAGTTCAGATTTTTGCCAGTGTTTACATAAGCATGTTGATAAATTGAAGAACACTTTGTGTTTAAAGTGAAACTTTTTTTTCTTTTTTTCCAGAAGCGGTTGGCTCTGAAGGTGTCAAACAGAATGGAAAAAAAGCTGCAGTCAGTCAGGGCTGCAGCCACGAGAGCAGTGACAGAAACACTCCCAGGTCAGTGCACAGAGGTGGGGGGTCTAGAGCAGAGGCTGGCAACTTTTTGAGATGAGAATCTGCAGGTTCTAGTTAAGAGAGAAAAAGGTTCAGCATAAGCATCCTGTCAAAACAGTAGTGGAAATTTCATTCCACTCCCTCTGGGACAATCCTTCCAGTCCCTTCTTTGGGCATATTTGGCTGTTTAGTGGGACAGGACCTGCTAGCATTGTTTATTTTGAATCCAGAGGCCTTTGGCTTAGAGCCACCATGTCTCATAGATACACTCTTAGAGTGTTACAGTTTCATTTTCCAGTTCCCAGGACCCCGATGCAAATCATTCCGAGACTGTCTGTGTGCTGTCCTTGGCACTGCTATGCAGGTTGCTGACCTTAAATTTATACCATCCAATTGCTGGTGGGAATTCCCAAGCTGTGGCATTATTCCTTTCAGAGCCAGGAGACAGAAAGCAAAACCACCTCTACCTCCACCCACTCTGGGCAGAGCTGGAAGATTTCCACGAGAAGGTTTTATAAACAAACACAGTTCTTCATTCTCTGGCTGAGGTCAGGAGGGCTGAGCAGAGGCAGAGGGAGATGAGATTTCCCTCTCCTTGCTCCAATAAGCAGAAGATATACAGGTTTTGTATCATTTTCCGGTGTGAGTAAGGCCTGCTCTGCGTCAACAGGCTGCACCAGGGTGGTGAAAACCATTTGTTATTTTAGTTAGTTAAACTGGTTTTATCTGGACATCTCAACCCTGCTAAGAAATGCTCTTTTCAATTTTCTTGGCTTACCCCAAAAGTTATCTGTCTTTAGTGAACAGACAGAAAATTGTGAACTAAGGCCTTGGTGACAGAAATATACTCAGGATGTGGGGATAGCCTGGGGTTTTGCTTTCATTTTCAGGCAAAACAAACTCAAGCCTGAAGTGAGGACTGAACAGGTTCGGGCCTCCCGTGTCATGGCTTCGAACAAGGCCTCGATGTTATCAGAACCAAAGTTTGGACTCAGAGATACTATTGTTAAATCCCAGCTTGCACAAATGGTGGACTCCTACACAGACATCCAGAGCTACAGGTATGATCATTCCTGAGAAGAACTTACATTTGTGGGTTGTAACTCAGCACAGACTGTTGGGATAACTCACCTGTTATTTCGTCCCGTGTCCCCACAAACAAGAAATTCTGTAGAAAAGTGTGATCTGTACTTTCCAGAACAGCTTTCTATTCACGTTTAGGCATGAGCAGAGCAGAATTTCAGTCATGTCTCTACCAAGACTTGCCTCATGGTTCTTGTGGAGGAAATGGCCTTTTTGAAATCACTTTTTTTTCTATGCTTGTTTTAGACAGCGTCTGGAAATGCATCAGCTCTGTGCACTCCAGCCTTCTCCCTCTCCATTTCTGTCCACTGCTTATGGGTGTAGTTGTTCCAATAACCTCATAATAAAGAGCTTGAGTGAAATATATAATTAGGACCAAAACTTCACTGTGTTTGAAATCGTTTTATGCATCTCATTCTGTGAATCTGTCAATTCAAACTGCTACTGCACAGCTACAGCCTTATTTTTGGTTTTTTTCTTTAACACTTTGTATCTGTGTATAACAATGTGTCCTTCTGTAAAAATGTGTCTGAAAAGGTGCAGCTGTAGTTAAAATCATTTTAGGGATTTAAACTTTGTCACCTTTCTTAACTTTACCTGGTAACATGTTAGTTATATGGAACATAATTTACCTGGTTAATTGTGGGCTCGATATTTCTGAGCCCAGGAGTATTTTAGCTTGCTAATCATTGCTAACTCTCTTCCCAAGGGAAAGCTGCCAACAGTTTCTCTTTTCAACACATCTCTCTCTGTTTCTCAGCACAGGCTCAGCAAACAGTGTTCCCTTTGCCATAACAACTGTCCCAGGGGTTGTTTCCTATTCCTGACCTTGCTAATCATTGCTAGCTCTCTTCCCAAGGGAAAGCTGTCAACAGTTTCCTTTTTTTTTAAAAACATCTCTCTCCGTTTCTCAGCACAGGTTCAGCAAACAGTGTTCCCTTTGCCATAACAACTGTCCCAGGGGTTGTTTCCTATTCCTGACCCAATGGAGAGCAGTGTCAGTGCCATGGAGCAATAATAGACCTTTTTACACAGCGTGTTCTAAAACAAGCTGTAGGAATTGTAAATAAAGCCTTCTTTCTCTCCTGACAGCTCTATGGAGTCAATCTATTTCGTGTCCTACCTTGACAGTTAATAGCAGTGCCATTTCCTGGGCTCTGCAGTTTGCAGCTCTGGGATTCTGTCACTGTCTTTGCAGGGTTTTTGTCGGGACATACAACGTGAACGGTCAGCCCCCCACAGAGAGCCTCCAGCCTTGGCTGAGGTGCGATGCTGAGCCTCCAGACATTTACTGCGTGGGGTGAGTGTCTGTCCCTGCCCCATCCTCACAAACCAGGGCTGTGCTGGCGGATCTGTCACCCCAGGAGCTGAGCCAGGACACCACAGGAATGTTGGCACTGCTGTAGGGCATTGCACAGCTCCAGGGTGGGTGTGCCCACAGCCGGTCCGGGCTGTTGGTCTGGTAGGGTTTGGCCCTCTCAGTGTTACAAAATCCTTAATGCCATTTGATGTAATAATGACAGTAATTTAGCTTTGCATTTAAAATACATCTACGACCAGCATGACTGAATTTGAGTTTTCAGTTATAAATTTAGTGAGTATAAGCTGATTTAGTTCCTTCCCAGAGGAGGGATTGGAGAGTTATAAACAAGTGCATGCATCCATGGGTTCCTTCCTCTAACACAGTTTCCAGGAGCTTGATCTGACTAAAGAAGCCTTCTTTTTCAATGACACACCGAAGGAAGAGGAATGGTTTAAGGCTGTAACTGATAGTCTTCACCCAGATGCAAAATATGCAAAGGTAAATGTCTCTTTTGGGGAGGTTTGAGTGTAGAATCGTTTTTCCACTTGGCTCTCTTTTCCATTTGCTTTCTTTTGTTCTCAATGGCTGTGTCTTAAGAGGCTGTGCAGGTTCTATAGGTAGTGTTTCTGTGCAGGGTGCTGAGGCAGCGGCAGGATGGGAAACAGAGCCAGACTTCCCCACTTAGAGGGAGCTCCTGCTGTCTTGGGGAAGGAGAACAGCAAGTGTTGTACCTTCTTCCATGTCTGCCTACAACGTATGGTGGAATGAATTGTGAAGGCATTTTGGAAGGAATACTGCTTGTGTTTTAGCTCCTGCTCCATAGGTCTGCTTCATCTCTTGTCCCTGCTGTTGAAGGGAATCTCCTTCCATAATCTTATGTCTGTGCTGTACCTCTTGCTTTGGGCTTCAACTTCCTGTATTGATGTTGCTCCCAGCTCCTTCCTGGGCTGTGCTGCTGGGGGCCTGTGCACTGTGAGCCCTGCTGATGCACTGGATCATCCTGAAACTTTCTTTTTGGTGACCCATGCTATGGATGGATGTGCCTTCTCTCAGCAAACCTCTTCCATTACAGCATTGAATGGACCAGGGTCTGTTTTTCAGGTGAAATTTGTGCGGCTGGTGGGGATCATGCTCCTGTTGTATGTGAAGGCAGAACTTGCCTTGAACATCTCTGAGGTGGAAGTTGAGACTGTGGGAACTGGAATCATGGGGAGGATGGTAAGAATGGCAACTGTGCATGAGAAGGGGTGAGATTTGGCAGAGCCCCCCTCCTTGGATGCAGTGATTATTCCTCCAGCTAAGGGCAGTGGCTGCCTCTAGAAGCAGATAGTCCTATCCCTCTGCCAGCCCAGGGCACTGTGAGAGGGAGCTGCCAGGTGCTCACCAATGTTCAAAGCAATAATCACTAATTAGGATTTTCAGCCTATTCCTTCCTCCTGAATGAAACACTCTGTCTTAAAGTCTTCTGGCTTGTCCACTGCTAGTAACCCATCTGCAGTGTAGAAGCTTCTGACCAATGTCTTTGTCTTTCTCTTTCAGGGTAACAAAGGTGGTGTTGCCATCAGGTTTAAATTCCATAACACCAGCATCTGCGTTGTGAATTGTCACCTCGCGGCTCACACGGAGGAATACGAGCGGAGGAACCAGGACTTCAAAGACATCTGCTCTCGGATGCAGTTCTGCCAGTCGGATCCAAATTTGCCCCCTCTCACTATTGGCAAACACGAGTATGCTTCCCATCTGGCTCTGGGAATCATGGCATGTGCAAGGGAGCACTCTGTGAATGTGCTGGGGGGAAGGAGGGGGCCCCAGTGGCATAAATGTCAGCTGGAGGGGCTAGAAAAGCTTTCCCTGGTTTGGACAGGGCTCACCCACACAGTTCTGACAGGTCACTTGTCACCTTATGCTCTGCCAAGCCTTGTTTTATTCTCGAGCCCGGAGTGGGGATGGGGCAGGAATAAGCACTGACTTCCCCAGCGGTGGAATTCAGTCTCTGTGGAACAATAACAGCACCAGTCATTAAGGGATAGTGCCAAACATGCAGAACAGTGATTAATAACAGCAAAACCAGAAAAGGTAGCTTCTCTTTTAAGTTTTCATGGTTGTTATTCCTGGCCAGAGCAGCTCATCAGAGGGGCTGTGATGGGGAGAGCCCTGGAGCTGCAGAGGGGAGCTGCTGTCCATGGCTGGCCGCGCTGTGGGGCAGCCTCAGGCCTCTGCACATTCTGGTGTATGTTCTCTTCCAGTGTGATCCTGTGGCTGGGGGACCTCAACTATCGTCTGGAGGAACTGGATGTGGCAAAAGTGAAGCAGCTTGTGGAGGAGAAAGCATTTCCAGAGCTTTGCCAGTATGACCAGGTACCGATGTCTCACCTGCCTGCACATGGTGCTGAGGGTGCTCGGTACAAAGCACACGACTCCTTGGCCTTTCCTGGGCTCAGTGTCTCCCTTTTACTCCATATGGAAATTGTGCTTGGGCTTATCTAAAATTAAAGTTTTCATCTTTTCTTCTTTTGTAGCTGAAGAGGCAAATGAAGGCAAATGCAGCCTTTGAAGGCTTCACAGAGGGAGAGATCTCTTTCCAGCCAACATACAAGTATGATGCTGGCTGTGATGACTGGGACACAAGGTACGGTGATTGTCTCAGATGTGATGCTACAAATAGCTGATGTTATCACTGAAGGAAGTAAAAGCAAAGCTACAAAATATTGCAGGTGTAATGGCTGTAAATAGGAAGAGTACTGAGACTGTTTCTGGTCCTCTCCCTTTGCTCCAAAATTCATCCCCTGTCTATTTATGTTGTTTTTCTCCCACAGCTATTTGTCAGATACTCCTAATATCTTTTCCCCAGTAATAATCCTACTGGGTTTCCTCTTAGGGGTGTACAAAGTTAATGAATCCTTTCAGCTAGTTTAATTCTTTTTTGACTGGTTTGTTGGTTTTTTCCTCAAGTAAAATTTTTAGGATTCATTTTTGCTGATCTCTCCTGTACCTCAGGAGAGGTGAAGTGAGACCAACCACAGTTGACTTGGAGTCAACTGTGCTGTTCTTCAAAAGCCTGTGAGAACCATCCTTCTTGTAATGCTCTGTACACAGAGCAGCTCCTCTAGTCTCAGCACATCAGGAACTTCAGCTGCAAGTGCAGAAATTAAATCTGTGCAGCAGACAGTGAAAACAACAAATGCAAACTTCAAATGTAGAGCCTGAGTTTTTGTTTTTCATGGCTCTCATGGTCAAAAATACCCAAGTATTGCTTTGGATGTTAATTGTATCTTGCACCTTTGAAGAAGTAAGAAGCAAAGCATGAGCTAGAGATACCTTATAGTAGACACTCAAACTTTCTATATCTACATGAAGAAACTGTTAAAAATACCACTTTGATAGAGAATGGGCTCCAGGCCATGGCAGGAAGCCCTGATCTCTGGGTGAGCAGTGTTCTGCCCTGTGTTTTCACTGCATCTGCACTGTGCCTGGAAATGGTGATTTTTCCCTCCATTTTAGTGAGAAGTGTCGTGTTCCAGCGTGGTGTGATCGGATACTCTGGAAAGGGCAGAACATTGTCCAGCTGAGCTATCGCAGCCACATGGCTCTGAAGCTCAGTGACCACAAGCCAGTGAGCTCTGTGTTTGATATTGGGGTAGGTATGTCAGTGCTGGATGAAGTAACTCTGCTGCCCTCATCCCCTGCGTGCTGATTTCTCTCTCCTGCTTTTATGGCATCCGCAGAGAACAATGGCTTGAAAGGTGGGCTGGATCAGATTTGGAGATGGGATTGTTGTTCCTACTAAGCAAGGGTTGTGTAAAATTATCCTGCAGTTAAGCTGGACAAGGCCTGAATATCTGTTGGTGTTCTTTGGGAACACAGTAGTGTGTTGTCAAACTGCTTATTTTTTCTGAGGGGAAAAATAAAAAAGGTTGATCTAGTGCTGACTGAGTGACTCTTGTTATGGCAAGGTCCTTGACTGCTGGTTCATGAGAAGATCTTGCAGATTAGTGCTCCAAGCAGCTCTGCCCATTCCCTGTGTTGTATACTCTAGCATGCTGCTAAAATCAAATTACTTCCCATGTTCCCGGCTGTATACCAGCAGTCCTGCAGAGGCACAGCCAATGCCAGCTGGTCCAGTGTGTGTTCTTTCCAGGTGAAGGTGGTGAATGAAGAGCTCTACCGAAAATCCTTTGAGGAAATAGTCCGCTCCCTGGATAAGCTGGAGAATGCCAACATTCCCTCGGTGACACTGTCCCGCAGAGAGGTAGGGCATGGTCATGTGCCAGCACTCCCTGAAGGAGCTGAGCAACCCTAGACCCCCCAGCAGCCAAAGATGGATCCTAGACCCTTGGGTCTGGTTCCAAAAAAAGTAGAATATTTTGGCTTCCAGCCAGTCTCTGTTTACAAGCCCTAGGAATTTTTGTTCCTATTTAGATGCCAGTGAATTCCATTCACAGTCCAAGGCTGAAACACAGGGTGTGCCATTCCCTGAGGTGGGAAGATAGAAAGTAAAAAGGTGGTTTGTGACCCTTGCTCTGACTTGTGCTTTCAAACATAAAATGTAAAATTGTAAGGATCTGGAGAAGGTCAGAAACCGGCTTTTGCTTTGTGTGTTGGGACTATAAAGATAAGCCCAGGAGACATTTGAGGCTACACCTATCTCATTCTCAATTTTATTGTAGTTATTTGAGGGCAGCATTTGTTTTAAAGGGCCCCCTGACAACAAAGGACTTTGGCATTCAGAATAAGCAAGGGTGATCCCATGCAGTCCTGGAAGAGAGGGGAGTGGGAGCAAGGGGTTAATCTAGTTGTCTCGCTGCTTAATAATTAAACCACAGGACAGGAATTGCTGCTTAGCAAGGCGGACTTGGCTGACGATGTTGACTGACGTTTATTTCTAGATCAAATTTGAAGATGTTAAATACATGCAGCTGCAGGTAGAGAGGTTTACAATCCGCAATGGCCAAGTGCCCTGCCAGTTCGAATTTATCAACAAACCAGATGAGGAAACCTACTGCAAGAAGTGGCTGACTGCTAATCCCAGTAAGGGCTTCTTGCTCTCAGGTGAGCTCCTCCTTGTTTGTCTCATGTTAATGAGCTGATATTGTCCCCTTCTGGCTTAGTTCCCTCTACACTTCTGAGAATGCTGTGCCTGCTTGCAGGCTGTTGGTTTAATACTGGTTGTAACTGAGTCTGGGTTTTTTATCATCTTCTGGCAGATGCTGAGATCACAGTTGAGCTGGAGGTGTTTGTTAATAAATCAACAGCTACTCACTTAAACTCTGGAGAGGAAAAACTTGAAGATATCTTAGTCTTGCATCTGGTCAGAGGGAAGGATTATTTTCTGTCCATAACAGGCAACTATTTGCCAAGTTGCTTTGGGTCTCCCATCCATACACTGTGTTACATGAGGGAACCAATCCAGGACATGTCAGCAGAATCCATTCGGAGACTTGTGAGTTAAAGACAAGATTCCCTTCCAACACACAAGAGCATTAAAAATAGATGCTAAGGCCTGTCTGTTTTTATTAAGAAGTCTCAATTCTCAGGTATAAGCTTTGTGAAGTATTTTTGCCGAGTTGAATAAGAACTTGGCTAGCTACCTTTTGTTTGTCTCCCTCCTGCCCACACTGCCCTCCCGCAGACCCTGATGCCAGTAGACATGAGTGATGATGCTGCCCAAGCCGAAAAGCCTTTGGAAATCCCAAAAGAGCTGTGGATGATGGTGGATCACTTGAATCGCAACGCTTCCCAGCAGGTTGGCATTGGAAACACCAAATGAGATGTTTCATCTGGTTAAGTTTTGAAGGAGGTACTGATAATAGCAATCACTGGGCGAGCTGGGTGTGCTTGCCCAAAGGCCATGGGAGAGAAGTGGTCCTGATGCCCCAGGTTGTACTCTTTGGTGCTAGTGACCATGTCTGTGTCCAGGCATCAGCAGTGTCCTCCTGCACTGCTCTCACTGCAGTGCCACGGCCTTCCTAGAGCTGTTCGTGCTGAGACTTGGGTGACAACCACCAATTTGGAGAGATTTTCCAGGCAGATTATAAGGACACTGTTCTATTTACCCAAAATACTTTCTGTTTTCCTTGGACTGATAAAGGGTTGTCTTTTGCAGGAGGACCTGTTTCAGCAGCCAGGCCTCAGATCTGAATTTGAGCAAATCCGAGACTGTTTGGACACGGGAATGTACGACAGCTTCTGTATCCTTTTAGACTGATGTCCAGGAGGGCTCACTGTGTCAGAGTGCCAAAAACTGAGAGAGGTTTTTAAGCTGCTGTCTCTTCTCCCAGGGTAACTGAGCTCTGCATTTCCTCATGTCTCTGTGTCATCCTCTGCTGAGTCCTGGCGATGTCAATGAATGACACAAGTGCCCAACTGCTAACAGCAACAGCTCGTGTGAAGGCCAGGGGATGGACCCAAAGCTGTGAGCTGTAGGCAGACTTCTGGGACACCTAACCAAAAGGTCATTCATGTTTCAGCAGAAACAGGACCAGCCTAGGTCGTGCCGTGCTCTTCCTTAACCGTGTTTGCATCAGTGGGCAGCAACCACTCAGTGGCAGAGGCGCTGCTGCTCTTCCTGGAGAGCCTGCCCGAGCCCGTCATCTGCTGCAGGTTCTACAGCTCCTGTCTGGAGAGCGCCGGCAACTACAGCCGGAGCTGCCAGGTACTGCTGGCGGCCCTGAGGGACCAGCCCCAGCTCCACAGCCAGGGGAGGCAAGCTGGCCTCTGGCACCCCAGTCACCGGGTTTTGCTCTCAGTAGCTTAATCCTCTGTTAAATGATCTGGAACTGGATCGTTTAAATGGAGCTGGGTCTGTTAAATGATCTGGAACTGCACCTGCTTCTGGATTATCAAGAGCTGTTGGCACCTGCAGACAGGGGGATTTTGGGGGCAGGCAGCTGGAAGGCATTGCTGTCTGCAATCTAAGTGTTGGTGTTTTTCCCCTCCTCAGATTATCTTGGACCTACCGGTGTGCCATAGAAATGTGTTTGAATATCTGATAGCATTTCTACGAGAACTACTGAAGAATTCAGGGAAAAACCACTTGGATGCGAATATTCTCGGTAAGGCGAGCAAAATAACGCTCTGTTCAGAGGGGCTGCACAGTTAGGGCAGCAAAACACCTCACACCCAGGTACAGTCATGGCTTGTATTGCTTTGAACCTTTTATTGTAAGTGAACAGTCCATAGAAAAGCAGGAGTGTGGGAAAGCGACCCGGAGGTGTGGGGACCATCAGCTCTGTCCTGCCTCATTGCAAGGCCAGGCTCTCTTCCCTGGGGCTGGTGGAATGGCCCTCGATGTCCCGCTCTCACTGTGTCCGTGTGGCTTTTCCCTGCAGCCAGCGTGTTTGGTGGCTTGCTGCTCCGACCTCCTCCCGGACATCCCGCGCCGGACATCGCTGCCAAGAGGAAAGCTCAGAAATTTATCCACCAGTTCCTCGTGAGAGAAGATGATGTACCATGAACATCAGATGCAGTTAATCTTTTAAACATTGAATTGCTGTAAAAATATTTTTGTACATTATACTGGCGCGCTTTTTTTTTTCATATCACGGTATTTTATACAATCTGTTGCTTTTGAAGGCAGAGATCAGGCGGTTTGACACCTGATTATGCCGCGAAGTACATAGAGCTTCCCGATAAGCTGTATGTAGACAAGTTAAAAAACACGAGAGCTGATATTTGCACTGTATTTTATTTAACGAGAGTTTTTAAGTCCCTGCTATTTAAATAAAAGGATCTGGAGCCGTTTCGCGGCCTGTGCCCCGCGTCCCTGAGGGCCGTGAGGGGGCGCCCCGCCCCGCCCCGCCCCGCCCCTCCCTC
>WBMY01017618.1:19339-31429 GCA_013397315.1 Donacobius atricapilla
GGTGTTCAACACACTGTACAGGTGAGGGGTTCAGCACACGGTACAGGTGAGGGGGTGTTCAACACACTGTACAGATGAGGGGTTCAGCATGCTGTACAGGTGAGGGGGTGTTCAACACACTGTGCAGGTGAGGGGGTGTTCAGCACACTGTACAGGTGAGGGGTGTTCAGCGCTGTACAGGTCAGGGAGCGTTCAGCACTGTACAGGTGAGAGGCTGTTCAACACTGTTCAGGTGAGGTGTTCAGCCCTGTACAGGTGAGGGGTTCAATACTGTACAGGTGAGGGGTGCTCAGCACTGTACAGGTGAGGGGGTGTTCAGCACACTGTAGAGGTGACAGGTGTTCAACACTGTACAGGTGAGAAGACGTACAGCACTACAGGTGGGAAGGCTCTGGTAATTTTCTTGCAGGTATGGCTGTTGCTGTTCTGCAAGTTGCATCTACTTTGTGTTTGAATACAATTGTTTTGCTTCTTCTGCGTACAGGTGTGAATATAAACCCCTCAGGTGTGGCAATGCTGTCCAAAGGGTAGGATGACAGAACTGTGGTGACTTCTTTATATTCCAATAGCATAGAAGGTGGTGCACGGACACAAGGGTCTCTCAGACTTGCTGGGGGACTTAAGAACTGACAGCAGTCACTTCCATGAGCTCATTACCTTCTGATCTATTAAGCCTTTGATCCTGTCCTGCACATTTGAGAGAATGGCTTGCTTGCCTCGGGCCAGGGCTGTGTAATCCTACCAGTCCTAAGAGGGATTTTTTTGGACGTGTTTTTTAGGTTGAAAGCACATCAAAGGCTTCACACAGGGAAAACATTTAACTGTGAATCAGAAGGCTGCAGCAAATACTTCACAACGCACAGTGACCTGAGGAAGCACATTCGAACACACACAGGAGAAAAGCCATTTCGGTGAGTTGCTGGGTGGCAGCTCTGGCTTCTGTGGCTCAGGGAAAGAGGCACCTGTGCCAAAAAGGAGCTGTCACTGCTCTGACTGGAATGGTGTTCTGAGAAATAAGTGAAGGTGGCTGGCTGGCCCTGGAGCATGTTTGTTCTCCAGCTCCCACAGCTGCCTTTGACAGTGGGTGCAGTGATTGTCCTAAAAGACAGGAATAGTTAAGGTAGTTTTTTAAACATAAACCGATGCCATGATGAGCGTCTTTTAAAACACATTGCTGCTCTCTGCTGGCATGAAATGTGTATTTCATGGAGACCCCCCCAAATTCTGCCTTCCTGCTTGGGTTTTCAAGTCCTACTCAGAGCCCTGCTATGAGTGTGTAGCATGCAGAGCAGCTGCTGGGAGATACCTGGTTGCTAACAGAGCTTAGCTTTGGGCCTGCTTTTTAGAGTCCTGGACTATTGCAAAACAGGATTTAAGGTTGTAGCTAATGCACTGAAGGGGGCTGATGCTGACTCTCCTGTGAT
Organism: Donacobius atricapilla; assembly: GCA_013397315.1. Classification (NCBI taxonomy): domain Eukaryota; kingdom Metazoa; phylum Chordata; class Aves; order Passeriformes; family Mimidae; genus Donacobius; species Donacobius atricapilla. The sequence goes on from WBMY01017618.1 coordinate 20,764, forward strand.
GCCTCAATCAGGTGTGAGCATGATGGCTGTGGGAAGGCTTTTGCTGCAAGCCACCACCTCAAAACACATGTCAGAACACATACTGGTAAGTTCTGTGTTATTTTAAAAATTTTTCTTTAATTGAGCTTATTCACTTTATACTATATCTCAGAATCCTGATATGTGTTTATAGTTCTATCTAATATGGGAGTGACACTGAGCTGAGTGGCTCAGGTGGCGTTTGTGAGGGAGGGGATGGCATCCAGAGAGATCTTTGCAGGCTGGAGTAGTGTGCTCATGTGAACCTCAGGAGTTTAAAAAGGCCAGGTGCAAACTCCTGCACCTGCATCAGGCCAATCCAGATTTTCCTTTTATGCAGTTATATTTATGCTTGACAGGTCTTGAATTCAGTGAACGTGTTTTCACAAATGTATCAGGAATGATGCATAACAATTAAATACTGTGTTGTGTGTCAGTTCCCATGGTGAAATGGAAACATTCACCTGCAGGACTCCCAGGAATACTGAATGTGTGAAGGGACATTAAATATCTTGCTCTCCCGGGTCCTTTATAACTTTGTATCTGATAGAATATTTTTAAGTCTGTTAAATGTGTTCTTTGCTGCCTCTAGGGGAGAAACCCTTCTTCTGTCCCAGCAATGGTTGTGAGAAGACTTTCAGTACCCAGTACAGTCTCAAGAGTCACATGAAAGGTCATGAGAAGGGGCACACCTATAATGCACTTCCCAATAACAATGTGTCTGAGGTTAGTAGCACTTCTGCTTAATGCTCCTGTATTAGGTGGATATAAGCCATACCTTGGGAGAGAAATCATTTGCTCTGCAGCTTGTTCTTAAGGGGTAGCATTTAAGACTGGAATTTCCAAAGGGAGTTGTTCACTTTGCCACGTGTGCGTGTGGGCAGTTGTGTCCATCAGGCTGCTTTCCTTGCCTGTGCTTCAGTTGGAATCAATACTGTGGGGGTAAACACCTGAGGTAAAATAGATACTGAGGTAAAATAAAAACTAACTAAAAATACATACTGGGAAGGTTTCATTTTTTTATTTTCTAAAAGCTGATTTGTTCCTATGCTAATTTAGAATTCTGGGCTATATGACTTTTTGGAAGTACTTTGACAGACATGTTAAGAATCCTTGATAGCTGCTAAATATCCTTTGCTTAAAAATCTTACTCCTTTGATTTGAGAACTGAGATCTGGGTCTCATTTAAGCAGAGGACTCTCAGAAGTAATTTAAAACATCCCTGACATTATTCTTTTAATATGTAATTCGAATTGTTTTTCTTTTTCACAGGATACAAGTCACTCACTTTGTTTGAGTGATTTAAGCCTCATATCAACAGATTCAGAATTGCGGGAGAACTCTAATCCAGTGAGTTACTGTCCTGGAATTGCCTCATCCTCATTTGAGTTTTGATTTTGTCCTCCAACATGTGCAGTGCTCAGTTCAACCTGCTGTAGAAGGCTCTGCATTTGATTTTACCATAACAGTGTTCTTGCTTCTTGATAAGAGTTGACTGAACTTAGATTTTACATAGAGGAAAATGAGATGCTGAGGGGACCGTGTTGTTCTTTGTGCTGTGGTGTGGGAGCAGGGTGCAGCTCTTGTGTTTATTCTGCTCCTCAAGCAGTGTGGGTGGCTAGAATTGCATAGTCCAGGATACAATCTAAATGGAGATATTTTTTCTGCTCCAGAAAAGGTTCTGCCAGCAGCCAATTAATGTCTGTTTCTGGTGGAGTACTGCAAGAAATAAGGGTTAAGCAAAGTGTGGATGCAGGGGAATATATTTTACTTTTGAAGCAGTTACTTATTTTTGTACAGGTTTGCTCATTATATTGGTAAATTTGATTACAGATAATAAAAAACAGGTGTAAATTTACAGCGTGTAAGATTTATATATGTTGCCATTCCTGAAGGTGGTGGGTTCATTTGGAGGAGTGTTTCTGACATGCACACACTGCTTGACTGGGGTTTGTGGAGACCTGAGATTCAACATTGTCTGATGTCTTCCTCTTTATGTTTTCCATTTGTCAGACACATGGACAGGACTTCAGTACAATCTCACCAGCAAGCATCTTTGAGTCTATGTTTCAGAGCCCAGACCACACTGCAAATCACGATGACTCTCAGCAAACAGGTACCAGTTACATCTGCACTGCCATTAAAGAGAACTTTTTGACAGCTCTGCATGCATGGACTGAATCCAGTATTTCAGACTGAAGCTTAGTGCCCAACGTGACTCTAAGAAGCAAAAAGAGCTTTAACTTCAGTGTTGGAATTCACTGGTGTTGGCGTGCATGGTGTGCACAGATGGTGTGACACGCAGTGACAGAGGAGGTGACCCAGCACTGTGCTGCAGTAGTGGCACTGCACCTCTCAAGCAATCCACATCATCTTGTTTTCATGGTTCTCTCTTGAAGTTGCGGCACAGCCTGGCTGCTAAAAGGCTTTTTAGGGAGAGCTGATGAGCCTGATCAGGCTCCGTGTAGAGCCCAGTGTTACAAACTTCCTGAATTTGCAGCTACTCTTAGATTTCACTGTCTAGGATTGTTTTTGAGCACTGGTCCGAAGTGAGGAACGTGCTAATGCTTTACTTGGCAAAAATCCACCAGCTAGCTGATAAGTTGATTGAAAAAGCAGCTCGTTCAGGCCTCATGAGAACGGATGCGTTTATATTTTTTCTGTTTCTCTTCCAGCAGGTTCCTTGATGGAAGGGTTTAACGGCGACGCGGACTCGGTGGCTGCGGTCCCACCCCCGGCAGGAGACGCGGCCTCTCTGTCCCTGCCCCTGGTGCTGCAGCTCGGCCTCCCGGAGCCCGCGCCGGCGCTGCAAGCCTCGGCGCCGCCTGCTGCTCCCTCCTCCATCGCGCCCGGCTCGCGGCCAGCCGCCTTTGGGAGCCCTGCAACTGTTTTACAATCCCCAGAAGTGCCTGTTCCTCACAGCACACCGTTTGCAGCCAGTCACCAGGACTTCCTGCAGCACGCCCAGCCTCCGCCGCAGCCCATGGTGCAGGGACTGTCAGTGGTTGCTGGGGCTCCTGCCCCGACAGCCCCCAGTGCAGCTGAGCCCCTGCCAGCTGTAGTTCAGACTGTGCCTGTTGCTGCAAACCCTGTTTTGACCAGTAACCCCACTATAACCATTACTCCTTCTCCAAGCACCGCCATTCTGCAGTCCAGCATCGTCATGGGAGAGCAGAACTTACAATGGATCTTAAACGGTGCCACTGGTTCCCCACAAAGCCAAGAACAAATGGTCAGTACCTCCAGCAGGGCTTTGGAACAGCCTGAACCATTCCTGCTAGAGCCCTTGCTTTGGAAAAGGGAGGGGGTCAAAGCCGTAAGATAAACCCCGGGATGCAGTGTAGAATAATGCTTGTCGTGTTAATGTGTATACACATCAGCAATGCAGCCCCTGGAATAGACAGGGAAATAAATAAGTAGAGGACAGGGAAATAAATAAGTAGAGCACAGAGAAACCCAGGGTGCAGAAAGATGTTGCTTCCTTATTCCCCTCGTATCAGTGTGTTTATCCAGGACAGGGTACCACCAGGCCTGAGGATATGGGTCCCATATAAGCAGAGGACTCTCAAAAGTAATTTAAAACATGGGCCTTAATGTATTACTTATAATGCATAGGAGCACGAAAGACTCAGCAAAGGTTTAGGCATTTTGTAATCTCTGTCTGCTGAATTTTGGCTGATAAAGAGGTTTTTTGAGAAGAGAATGTTTGTGGTTTTCCAGTAAATCTGGATAGCCAAAACTTCAGGAGTTTTCTCTTTGACAATATTGATGCCACTTCAGGCTCTCAGCTGTAGGTGGACACGAGTGAGTGGCTGCAGGTACAGGCAGTGCTTAAGAATTCAGTCACTGATTTGTCAAAACCCACAAGCTGAGTTTGCCAGCAAATAATGCAGGGGATGTTACGCCCAATCTTTAGGACCACTGAAACAATACTTTGAGCCCAGTTTTCCTGTGTGTCTCTTTGGAATATATATATAGCTGTTTAGAATTTGAACATCAGAAATTTGATTCCAGTCAACTCAACACTTTTTTCTTGTTTGTTTTTTTTTTTTTCTTTAAAGCCACAAGTTCCAAAAGTAGTAGAAAAGGTGTTTTTTACCACTGCATTACCAGTAGCTGGTAACACAGGTAAGCGTGATGCTGCACTAATTCAACAAAGCTGATTTCTCTCTCCCCGCTGTGAAATTATGTAGTTCCATTGTGTTTTGTCTTTGTTTCACCTTCAGGAAACCCCGTTCAGCAGATCGGTCTCAGCGTTCCTGTTATTATTATAAAGCAGGAGGAGGCCTGCCAGTGCCAGTGTGCCTGCCGAGACTCTGCCAAGGACAAAGCCACCTCCACCGTTAAGAAGGAATGTTCCTCACCTGATTCAAAAACTTTGGAGCAGCCAGCTTCCCAGCTGCAGCCTCAGACCCTTCCTTCCTCCTCTGCTCCTCCTTCCTGTGGGCAGAGCAGTCAGATAGTTAACCCTTCAGACTCCCAGACTGAAACATTAAGTGCCATGGATGTATCGGACTTCCTGTCCCTCCAAAGCCCTGAAACCCCATCTAATATAATTCCAATCGAAGCACTACTGCAGGGTGAGGAAGAAATTGGTTTGAATAGCAGCTTCTCTAAGTGAAGATGTTCCAGATTTTCCTTTGCACCTGGAGGGTAAAACCCTTCTCCCTAGAAGCAGAAACTGAAGGATCGATTCTTATTCCTTCCTCTTTGGAAGTTTTGTGGCTTATTTCTGCTTCACGGATGTCATCTTAGTCACGTCCCAGGTACATCCACCTTTGAGATTCTATCTAAAAAAAAAAGGTAAAAAAAAAAAGAAATAGCTAAGTTATATATGAACTGTTTTGGCTGCACTGTCTGTCACTTTTGCTTGTCATATGTGAACACAGAAGTTAAGGTTACTCGTGTGCAAAATGATTCTTAAAAGGAAAAGGGGGGTTACTTTGTCTCCAATTGCACATCACTTATGTTTGGGATTAAGGTACTGGCAGCGAGTGGGTCTTTGTTACAACTTCTTGGGTCTCTAATTCTCCTGTCTCTCATGTCTCTACTAACCATGCACTAAAGAGGGGCCCAGGAAAGGAGGCTGCAGGGGGAGGGAATGGCATGGCTGGGGGAGAGGATTTATCTGTGCTGTGGTTTGAAGGCGATTGTCACATACCTGACGAGGAGCAGGTGCCTGGTTTTGCCGTGTACTAAAGCCTCCAGGAGCTCTGGGGGCGTTTATTTCAGCAGGGCACAGGTACCCTGCGCCCCAATAGATCTGTTCATTTAATTCCACTAGGGCTCAAGTGTGCTGCAGACACTGTATCACAGCATGGAAGCACAGTCGGAGCCGCTGCTGGCTCCGGCTCCAGAGTCTGTTTGCTTGGCCTCTGAAGGGTACAGTGAGTCCCAGGTGTGGTCAGGTTGGTGCCTGCTGCTCTTTTGATTTCTTAGGCTCTGCTCAGCAACAAGTCATCATCCTAACCCTGGGACTGTTGAATCAGGAGCACGGTGCCTTTGCTGGTTACTCTCATCTTTTGTGAAGAACAACCCTTAAGAAAATTTTGAGAAAGATTCAACATAAATTCAGTTTGAATTCAGTGAGTCTGTCCTTCAGTTGTCCATACATGCTTCTTTTTTTTTCCAGTGGGCTATATAATTTCTGCCTGACTCTGCCTCCAGCCTACTGCAATGCCAGCTTTTTGTGCACGGGGCTATTTCTTGACTAAAAGATGTTACACAACAGAATAGTTTTTCATATCGAACTGAGAGTCTATATTCTAACCTACTCAGGGTAAATCAAATCCAAACCCCCCCCTTCCACCAAAAAGCCTGTAATGTTGCAATAAATGCAGTCTCATTCTAAATGGTTTATTTATGCTGCATTATTTTAAAAGATGTAATTTTATAGTTTTTATCCATCTTTCTGGCTTTGGCTGTCAGTCTTCTTGTGTTAAAGGAAAGGATATTAAATAGTCTTTATTCAGTTTACAATTGTTGTCATTAGTGAGATACAAAGATGATGACTGTAAGCCAATTAGTGGGGAGTGTCCCTGCACTCAATTTAGGAATGCAAACTGTAGTGGACAGAGCTCTTTCACTCTTGGTGTTTGATCAGAGCTGCTCTCTGTGCCTCCGGGGAGAGGAGAGCCGTGTGAGCGCTGCCTGGTGAGCAGCAGGTGTTTAATCCCTGCGGCGTGCTCAGTGTAGCCTGAGCAGCGCTGGGGCTGCCTCTCATCTGCCCCCCTGAGAATGCAGTGCCCAGGCACGGTGGAAAGGGACTGAAGGGGGCTGGCCTTCCCCTCCTGGAGAGGTGCCGAGGGGAAAGAGCCGTGTCCCGCCAGGGCAGAGGGGAGTGCCAGGAGCGCTCCGTGCCTGGGACGTGCCGTGTGGCCGTGCCAGGGCAGAGAGCTCGGCCTTGGCAGCTGCAGGGATGAACTCCAGGGCATCCCACTCCAACATCCCACATGCTGGTGGTGTTTCCTCTGGGTACGTGGCAGGGCTGTTGTAGCGGGGCTGCGAGTCCTGCAGCAACGAGGTTTGGCATCCCCAAAACAGGTTTAACAGCGCATTTGTAGTTTTGTTCCTGTAATGGCAATCCTTGGAGGGCAGCGAGGTGGTGGCCCCTTTGCTTTTCTCCTACAGCTTCATTTTGTGCTGCAGTTGGGTTGCATGGCAGCAAGAACTGCTTTGAACACAAAAAACATAGTCCCAAGGCTGCGTGGTTGGGATTGTCCTCGCAGAGGAGTCTCCTGCCAGCTACTCTGTGTGGAGCTCCACTTGGGAGGGGAGTGAGCGCTGCCTGGAGCTGCCTGGGGGTCCCTGTGGTGCGTCTCACTCTGGCCTCGGGCATTTTCTTTGGCAGAGTGCAGCTGTGGTGTTTGAGGGTGAGTGGGTGCGTGCCTGTGGGAGACTGCTGATGCAGGAGGGTGAAGATTCCCCTGGAGTTGTGGGGGTTACCTCTGATGGGGGACAAGGGTCCCAGATGTGGCCTGCACTGTGACAGCCGGGCAATTTAGCAACTGCTTCTGAGCCTTCGCAGCCTTCAGGGAGGCTTCTTTACTTTTGCTACTTAGGATTTAGTCAACCTAAAACATGCTTCTGGTTGGACCAGAGAGCATCTTCAGAAACTCTTTGTGACTGAAATGAGTAGAAGAAACTACCAAAGTCTCTGGACTGGGGAGCTCATTGTGGAGCTGCAGTGATGGGCAGCAGTGCCCAGGGTCAAGCTCTGCTGTTTCTCTTCACAGCTACTGGGTTTTCTGTTGTTTCAGGAAAAGCACTATGTCCTGCTGATTCTTCGGTGCACTGGGTTTGCCAGTGCCACCTTACACATGCATCAGGCAGGCTGCAATTCAGGTGGAACTGGTCAGAGCTTGTACTGAGGCAGGAGCATGTTCTGTGAGCACACAGGCTGTGCAGCCACTGTGTTTTACAAGTGTGTGCTTTTGTTTGTCGTCCATCTGCTTTCCAGAGTGTTTGTGCTGCGTATGTCTGAGATGTTTTCTCATTTGCATCATCCCCAGTACTGTGTGATCAGACTGTGCTCCAGGGCAGTCTGTGCCATGCTGGGATGGGAGCAGATCCAAGGGCAGCTGCAGCAAAGCCCTGAGATTCTGCAAGGCCAGAGATTTTCCTGTCCTCTCCTTGCTGCCCCGGCATTTAGCATAGTCACTATTACATGGTTAGTAAAAGGGAGAGTTTCTCTCCTTACAGATGTGGTGAGATGTGGGATTCCCAGAAAAGAGTTCATGTGCTGGAGCCTCTGGGAACAGCGTGCCTGCCTCTACAAAGTCTGCATGAACCCCTTTAATTATCAGTCAGAGAGCAAAACTGCACTGCTCTAGGTCACCTGTTTTGTGCTAGTGGGGGTTATTTGGTCACTCATAGTTTCTAGATGGGTGTAGAAGCTTAAATATGTGGAGATGGTCAAGTTACTGACTTTAGTAGCTTTGGCCACCACGCAAGGACCCAAGCAAGCAGACTTGGCGTGCAGCTGAAGGTTGGAGAAGTTGCTTTTTGTGCTCGTAGATGGGGGGGTGGGGTGGGAAATCAGCACTGATTGAATGCTGGTACTAATTAGGTGGAACGAAGTACGAGTTGGACACTTGTGTAATGCTGAGTGTGCCCAGGAAGACAAGTTTGCAGAACCTCATACTGGTATCTAAAATGCACTTTAGGTTATTTTATCTTTAACCCAATTGCTGCAATTTCTTTTGTATATACTTTTCACAAAGTTTATTTTTGCTCTTGAGTAAAAGTTAACAGGGGTGTGCAAAGATGAGCACTTAACTTGGTGCAATACCTGTAGCTAAAGATCCTTGTCCGCGTGGTCCGTGTGTGTCTGTCTGACAGAACCGGTGTGCTGGGTGCTGTGCTGCCCTCCCCCCGTGCCCCAGACAAATTATGCATCGTTAGCAAACGTCCAATCTATGCAAATAACCCTCTGAGAGCACTGTGCTTCAGCCGCCTTTTCTCTCGCGCTTTCTGGGGGCTGCTTGTCGCTCCTGCTGGACGTGCTCTGTCCCTTGCTGTGTGTCCTTCTTGCCCTGTCCTCGTTCTGTCACCCACGTGGGAACACAAGCGACAAGCTGCTTTCGAACAGGCATGTTGCACCTTTGAAATTTGTCCTCAAGATGGTTTCTGCTGTCCTGTTACTGCCTTATTTCTTGGGGGTGGCATGGCCGTAGCCATCCACAACGTTGTCCTTGATCTGCACCAAGGCTGTGACGTGTTTACAGCACTCCTACTGCAGGATAAACGGCGCTCAGAGCTGGAGCCGGCCTCGGTGTGGAGCTGAGCCCAGGGGAGCTGTCCTGGGGGGTGGTTGGAGATGAGCAGCTGCTCTGGGCTCTTGCTGAGGTGGGGCAGAGCAGAGGAGCTCTGCTGTCACATCCTCGCTCCCTCCGCTGGCCGGGAGACACGGGGCAAGGCACAGCACCTGGCACTGCCTCGGAGCCTCCCCACGCCGTGAGGACAGGGTGCTGCTTGTCTCTGAAGTGCTTTGGGGTCTGCGGGTGAAAAGGTTTGGGCAGGAGTTACCTGAGCTAGCTGGGCAGAACTGTGGGGAGGCAGTCTGGACTGTAAGGCAAAAAAAAGAGGAGCATGTCTTTAATAAACCCTACGAATTTCTGACTGCAGAGTTTTTAATTGTATACTATTTTTTTCCGTAACATATTTTGGAAGCGATGTCAAGTTTTTATAAATGTTACCTGTAGTCAATTCTCATGGACAGGGCTGAACTTTTAACTTTTTTGTGTCTTGTCTTGATATCTATCACATGTTCTAGAAGTTGGATTCTTTGTCTGCACTGAGAAATGCAAATTAAACTGGATATTTATGTAGTAGTGTACATAGTCTAAGTGTGTGTTTTTGGAACTAGGTGAAACCCCACACCATGCTGCGGTGGTGTGCAAGCTGGCCAAAATTTGGTTCATTATGCAGTGTACACTTTCTCAAATAAATGCAGTTTCTACTTTTTCTTAAAAAAAAAAAAAAAAAATTTTTTTTTTCACATGACCTTTTCCAGCAGACTCGAGGGTGTGTTTGCAGTGCTGTGGTTGCAGTTGCTGGTGTTCCTGGTTTGTGACTCTTGTCCTCCCGCTGCTCAGGCTGACCCTGCTCTGTTTTGCCTCACCCAGCGCAAAGCCCAGCCTGGCTCCACACTGGGGGCAGCTCCGGCTGAGCTGTCGGGGCTGGGGGGCTGCACTGCCTGGGGCTTTGGAGACAGCTGGACTAAAACCCAGTTCCTCAAGAATGTGTGTATGGTAATAAAGGAATTTATTTAACTCTGAAACATGGGAACAAATGTGCTTACATTGAGCAATGTGAAGATGTTAGTTACAGGTACAGTACTTCCAAAGGAAGAGCATCTCCAAAACCCAAAAGAGTAAATATGAATTTGTATTTTTTGAAGAATGTGAAATAATGGTGTTTGCTTAATTGCTCATTTTGTATGAAGTTAATATTGTACTTTGAAATACCTGCAAAGAAGTGGAAATTAACCTTTTTGGAATTGAAAGCAATATTAATACTAATGGAATCCTAATTAAATGCTTATTTAAACATTGTGTTATAATAGTTTTTCCTGAGAGTATTCTGTGGGAGAGGAGTTGGAGTGTCCTGTCCTGTCAGAATTCCAGCCCTGGAAGGCAGCGTTTGCCTTTTCACCCTCAGCCAGCGCTGCGGTGCCGTGAGGGGTGGGTGGGAGCTGGAAGCCCGAGGTGCGGAGTCTCCCATGGCCGAGCCCCATCCTCGCCCGCCGCTGCTTCCCGCAGGGCTGGGCTGGGCCGGGCTGGGCTGGGCTGGGCTGGGCTGGACCGGCTCGGCAGCGCGGCCGTGCCGTGCCGTGCCGTGCCTGCACCGCTCGGGCTGCTCCCGGCCCCACAGCAGCCGCGGAGAACCAACCTTGGGAGCACACGGCGCCGTGGGGAGATACACACCGAGCCCGTCTCGCTTGATTCTGGAGTGTAAATTTAATGCGATAAAAATAAGGCACAAGAGCGGAGCTCCAAGGCCACGGCGGGGGAGCGCGGCACCGCCGCCGTCACCGCTCCCCGTGCTCCTCCGGCAGCGCCCGCGCGTTCCCGGAGCCCCGAACCCCTCGGTGCCCTGCGCGGGGCTGATCCGCGGTGCCGCCGCCGCCCCCGGGGCTCCTCAGGGC
>WBMY01017618.1:31955-58592 GCA_013397315.1 Donacobius atricapilla
GAGGGACGGGAGGGCCGTGCCGGCGCTGCCCGGGGTCCGGCGGGCCGGGCGGCGCCGTGTGCGCGCCGTGATGCGGCGGTGTCTGGCCCTGCAGGTACTGCCGCGTCAATGTTCCCGACGAGCTGCTGCGGGACTTGCTCCCGGGACCCGTGACCCTGGTCTTGGAGCGTTCAGAAGAGCTGAATAAGGACTTGAATCCGTTCACATCGGTGGGTCTTGGCTGCAGGATTGATCTCAGGGCCTCGGGGCAGGGGGCTGGTGGTGTGCTGCTGCTGTAACGTTTGTCCTTACCTGTCCCCAGAGGTGGTCCCTGTGTTGTCCTGCTCCCTGTGACTGACCGGGGCTTGGCATAAACCAACCTTAGGGCCTGACTTGAGTCTTGTGTTACTGCTGGTTCAGCAGATGTCGACCTGTCAGTTCTCTAGAGTTCCAGCTTTAAGTCAAGAGAGCTTTAGGCAACGCAAAATGAAAACGAGTTGCTGTGTGTAAAACCCTCCTCTCCTTCCCTGCAGCTGGTTGGTGTTCGCATTCCAGACCACCCCTTCATGAGAGACCTGGCACGGGCCTGCCCGGGACCCCTGGCCTTGACAAGCGCCAACATCAGCTCCCAGGGCAGCACCCTGACCGTGCTGGTGAGGTTCCTTATCCCTCAGGGATGGTGCTGGGGCACTTTGGCAGAGCCCCAGGCTCTCTTAGTTCAACTCAGCTTTAGCAATAAACCAAGGGCTGCTCTGCTGCTGTATTTTTATTTCATTGAAATGATTCTCACAGATTGCTGTCAGGACTGTTAACCCCCCGTTCTCTTGCAGGAATTCCAGGACTTGTGGCCTCAGCTGTCCTTGGTCATTGATGGAGGCCCCATAGGAGACATCCAGAGCCCAGAGTGTCGCTTGGGGTCAACTGTGGTTGACTTATCTGTGTCGGGGAAGTTCTCCATCATCAGGCCTGGCTGGTGAGTGTAGCTGGGGCTTTTCCTTTGCTTTAAATGAAGCAAAGCTTTTGGATAGGGGTGCGTCATGCATGACTTTGCTTTGTTCTGCTCTGCTTTGTTTTTGTTTGCTACACATCCCACAGTAGTTCCACCTGCCCATTAATGTTAACCTCATTATGAGCACACTCAGAAATCCTCAGGAGCTCTCAGATTCCCCTTTCTCACAGCTTCTGTATGAAGCTGTAGTTTCTGGAGTCTCATTCTCTCCTTGGCTCTAAGTGCAATCCTGTGTGTCGCTGATTGCTCTTCCCCAGAAAATGCAGTCTTGAAGCATTAAAACTGCTTTGTTCTGATGGCTCTGTTTCTCCCTGCAGTGCACTAACGCCCACAGTTGAAATCCTGACGAAGAAGTATGGCTTGGTACCAGAATCTTCCTAATCCTTGGGACTGGGAGCTGTTGGAGCTGGGCACTGTGTGCCTGTGCACTCAGGAGTGGGGGTCATGGCCTTGTTTAATAAGGTCGATGGGTTATGTCAAGGTAAATTTTAAAAAAAGATTAAAAAAGAGAGACTGGGAAACTGTTTCTGACCTCTTTGTGCTGCTGTACCGTTCCCAAATGTCTGTTCCGTTACCCTGATCAGGCTTGGTGAATACAGTGATTATGAAAGTTAAACTGTCAGGACGGTGTGGGGCAGGCCCTGTGTGCCCCATCCACTCCTGAGTGCTCATCCTGTGCCATCTGCGCTGCAAGGAGAGCAGACAGGGAGTAGAGGCGTCTGGAGCTGTGAGGGTGTTGGAGCTGTGCTGTTCTCTGGCTGCTTTTCTCTATTCTAAATGTGATCAAAACCTACTGAGATGAAATGGCCAGTGCTTCTGAAAATGCACAGTATTCAAATAACCCAGTCAAGAGCTGCTCAGAACAACCTGCTTCCTCCTGAGGAAGAGAGGACCATGCAGAGAATGAGATAAGCTCTGGGTGAAATGATCTGCCTTCCTTTAAATGTAGAATTCTCTCTTGATTCTGCTCTGAAATGGTGCTAAGCTGAAGTTAGCAGGGAATGCATGAAGGTGTCCACTGGTATTGATCGTGGATTGAAAAGTGAAGTCACTGGGAAGCAAGGAGGGGGTGGTGTGGGGCTGTGGGGCCAGGATCCTGTCCCTGGGGGAACAGCTCTGCTGGGGTCCCTGGCAGTGCCCGTGGGACGTGTGGGGTGCCAGGGCCAGTCCCCTGCCTGCCCCAGCCCTTGCACAGCCTGTGCTGGGGTGGTTTTCCCAATGTCTTGAGGGCCGTGGAGGAGATTTCTGTTGTTCCTGCTCACAAGCAGCAATCTGAGGCACTGCTAATGGATTGCACTGCACACACAGCTGACCCCAGAGTCACTGCCTGCCTGGAGATGCTGCTATAAAATCCCCAGAGCACCAGGCTGGGTGAGTTACTGTCATTTGCAGAGTGGGTACGTGATCTCTGGCTGCTTCCCCTTCTCTGCATCTCTGCTCTGACTTTGCCTTTCCCAGTCAGGGGGCTGGAGGGGCTGAGGGAAAGCAGAGAGGTCACTTCAGCCTGCACAGGACCCCTCGTCCTGCCTGCCCGTCCCCACGGTGCTGGGGGCACTGCTCTGAGCAGAGGGGGGCCCTGGGGGCTCCCCTGAGGGTCAGTGGGTCTGGGCAGGTGACTCTCCCCCTCTCCCAGCTCACACCAGAGGCAGAGCTGCTGCCCAGTGCCCTCACGCCTGCAGGGCTGCTTGGGGGCTCGCTGTACCCTCCCACCGCAGTGAGTGAGCATTGTCCCTACTGGATTTGCACAGTGAGCAAGCCCTGCCTCCTTCCTCAGCTGTTCATCGATCCTTGCTGGGCTCCTCCAGTGCTCACCCATCCCTCACACGCGCCATCCACTTCCCAAACGTTTCGTGTTTTGCCGGCGCTGTATTTCCCTGCTCAGCCACGCTGATCTTGCAGCGAGGATGACGGGGTGCAGCTGCGGCCCTGCCCTCTGTGCTGGCACGGGCGCCTGGCTCTGCCCTGCCCTGCCCTGCCCCGGTGGAGCAGCTGAGCCATGCTCACCGATTGAGGCGCGCTGCTGAGGGGCCTGCAGGAGCTTCCCTGGCTGCGGGGGCTCTGCTGCAGCAGGTCCTTCTCTTCCCCCTGGGGCTCTGAAACACGCAGGTGGAGCTGGTGCCCTCACAGCCAGGAGGGGCTCCCCTACAGTTGCGTGGGGGTGATGCTGCCTTGCCTGGATGGGACTGGCTCTGGTGTCTGCCCTGGGGTGCCAGGAGCCTCATCTTGGCCACAACCTGGAGTGGTATTCGTGAACAGCCAAGGTGGGCAGAAAACTGGAGAAACGTGTCACCAACTCGCCTGGTGCCTCTGCCCATGGCTCATTCCCTGCTGTTCAGTGTCCCTGCAAGTGACAGCTTTATTTGTACCACCAGCATCAAGAGCATGAGCCTTGCATCAGGCACGGGTGAAAGGGCTAGTGCTGTCTCCTTGCAGAAACTGCAGGCACTATAAATTCCCCCTTTCCTCTGGCTCCTGGCTGCCTGTGGGGCACGGTGCTGTCAGCATGATGTGCTTGGCACCAGCTGAGGGGCCAAGCCTGTGTATCAGCGCTGGGGCACTGCCAGCGCCTCTGGAATGCGCCAGCACAGAGCAAACCCGGGGCTTGTTGCTGGTTCAGGTGTCCTTGGTACTTCCCTCCCTGCTGCTGCACCGAGTGGCTGCAGAGCCCCGTGTGCTGTGAGCAGGGGCCGTGGTGATGGGATGGGACCTGAGGCAGCAGGACACCGTGACCTGGCTGCTGGGACATTATCCCGAGGGGAGGGGGCATCCCCGTGACCCCAATCCCCGTTTGGCTGGGTTGCACGTGGCTAATAAAGGGAATGGATATGATGGAGAGCTCAGATTTATGGTTAATAAACAAGATGGGTGTGATGGAGAGCTCAGAGAGCCGATTTAATGCATCTGACCAAAGGCAGCATCCAAAGACAGGGGCGTGCTTAGCCTGGCATTTTATAGGGTTTCACCTGGGGGCAGGTGTCCAGACTTGGTTACAGGGCAGGGGCTTGACCTTATAAGTCGAAGGTCTTGAACCAAGGGGGCTCACTCTATTAGCATCTTCCCAGTGTCCCACCTCCCAAGGTCTCAGGTTTATTCCCTCCGTGTAGGGAACCTGGGCGAAGCTTTGATCTGTCTCAGGTAATTCCCAGGCTTCCACAGGACATGAAAATACACCCCCAGCCCAGCTGGGACAGGGGGATCAGACACAGCTGCTGCTGGAGTGGGGCGGTACCTCTGGAAATATGGTAGGCAGGACTATAAACACCTCCACAAACCCACTCACAGACCAGGGTGACCCTGGTGTTTGCAGCCCTTGTGGAAATCACACTGGCGTGAGCAGTCAGAGCAGGACATACGTGGTTTGCATTTTAATCAGCACTTAGGCTGCAAACAAAAACGCAGCTGTAGAACCTCACTAGCAGAGCCAGTGAGGAGCGATGGCTCGAAGGAGCAACACCCGGCCAGGCTGCCTGGGCCAGGGCTGGTGTTGCAGGTGAAGCTGCTCGGTGTGTGACCCTTTCCAGCCCTGCTGGAGCTGTTGGGAATGCTGCTGTCTGAGGCAGCCAAGAGCCCCAGGAAGGGAGAGGTTTTCCTCCGTCACTGCAACCAGAGATCTGTGATGCTGCTGCTACTGCCCTCCTTCTGCTTCCCAATACAATGAAAACCAGACTCGGGCTAATTATGCTGGAAACACAAAATGGCAATTTGCAGCTGATTAAGTCTTTCAAGCAATATTTATGTTAATCTTCTGATTTATTTTCTTGTAATGCCTTGACTAGGAGATAGTCCACTGCTTGGGGAGATTCTTCCAGGTGAAGCCCAGCCTGCCCTGCCAGATGCTGGGAGCTCTCAGTGAGGGTTTTACACAGGATACTGATTTCAGGAGTTAGACTGTAAAAGTGTAGATGATACAGACAGAAGGGACCTTGAGGTCATCTGGAGAGTCTGTTTCCACAGACAGCATTCCCTCTTCCAGATCTCCCCAGGCACATTCGTCAGATTTACTCTCAGCTCCCTTTTCTGGAGGAGATTCTGCCTGGCTGCTCTTCTTCCTATTTTCCAGTTCCTCAAAAAAAAATATTTTTTGTACTGAAACTTTTCAGGGGCTTAAAGGTATCATGGCCTGTGTTCATCCATCTCTTCTCCCTTTTTTCCCTTTTTCACAATGGCTGTGGTTTACCCAGCCTGGTTTTGACGCCTTGGGGATGGCTGCAGGGAGTCCCTGGGGAGGGGGCTCTGGGCAGAGCAGATTGAGGTGGGGAAGTGCTGGGGTGCCACGGGATGTCACCACTGCAGGAGTCATGAACAGTCCCTGCATGTCCAGGGGTCAAGGGCTTTTCACTGTGGAATTGTTAAATTAACTATTAATTTGATTTTGATTAAATTAGAACTTTTTTTTTTTCCTTATCAGCAAATGATTCTCTGCATAATTAATGCTGGCTGAGACTGCTGATTCACTTGTGGGACGGAGCAGTCCATTGCAGTCCAAGATGTGCTGGGTTCCAGTCCTGTGGGAAAGCCATGAATGGCCCTGGGGAGCACTTTGGTTCCCAGGACAGGGAAAGCACTGGATCAGATCCCCGCCTTGCAATGAAACCATTTTTATTGATAAGCCCATTGTCCCCGGGGTCTGGGGTGATGTTCCCCATTAACTCTGCCCCCAGGGGCTGGGAGTGGCCTGGCTGCAGCTCCGTCAGGTGCAAGTTGCCATCAGCCACAGCTTGATTGGATGAGATTTCTGGGGGATGAGGAGCTCCCAAGCTTGTGGCAGTTACCTGCCCGATGTGGGCAGAGGGGAATTTTCAGGTTGTTCTCCTTGGTGTGCAGTATCCTCTAAACACCCTTCAAATGCTGACAGGCTTCCCCAGGTGTGGAGAGAGCCCTTCCCTGCCTCCAGGTGTCTGAAAGCAAAACAAATGGTGAGTTCACAGGGATTTGGGGTTTTAATCACGAAACATCATCTTTTAAAACCTGCAGCAAGCAGGACAGTTGGCTTCGTTATTTCTGAGCATGTTTGGCCAAGATTCTCTGCTGGTTACCAGACATCCATTCCCCTCTGCTGTGTGGCTGCAGCTGTGGTGAGAAGAGTGGTGGGACGGGGATGGAGATGGGACAGGGATGGAGGTGGGGCAGGGATGGATGGTGGAGAAGGGATCTTGGTGGGGCAGGGATGGATGGTGGGGCAGGGATGGAGATGGGACAGGGATGGAGGTGGGGCAGGGTTGTTGGTGGAGAAGGGATCTTGGTGGGGCAGGGATTGGAGGTGGGGCAGGGCTGTTGGTGGGGCAGGGATGGATGGTGGGGCAGGGATGGATGGTGGAGAAGGGATGTTGGTGGGGCAGGGATGGATGGTGGAGAAGGGATCTTGGTGGGGCAGGGATGGAGATAGGGCAGGGATTGCTGGGGAGCAGGGATGTTGGTGGGGCAGGGATTGCTGGCAGGGCAGGAACCACCACACCTGGCTGACATGGGAGCCCCAGGGCTGGCAGAGGGAGCAACCTGCAGTGCCTGGCTGAGGATGGCTGGGATTGCAGTAGAACTGAACTCAGCATCCAGGATGTTCCTGAGACACACCATCGAGGTGCTGCTGCTGCTGGGAACAGGCTGGTCCTGCAGCCAGCTGGGAATGCTGGCGAGGTGAGCGTTTGGTGCAGGATGTTTGCTCTGCTTGTGCCCTCCGTGGTTAACGCTCTGCAAACAACTTCTTGGCAATGACTCCAATTAGGCCAGGACATCTCCCTGTAATCTGGATCCCTGTTGTGCTGTCAGACTCAATTCAAATTTAATTTGCTAAAGGTGTGTATCAGGCAGCTTTTTTCCTTAAAACAAAATGAAGGGGAAGATATCGCTGATGGAAAAAATAATACAAGTTCATATTCTCCTTACCTTAAGGAAGGGAGAGAGATGCCAGAAAACACGGCTAAATTTACATTTTAATGGGAAATGTTCTGACTGCCTGCTCTGAGAAACACAAATTACTTTCCAGATGGGACCCTCACTTTATACCAAAGTGCAGGGAATTAAATCCAGCAGCCCCTGATGAGATTAAAGGGGTATGTGGGGCCACGATTCCCACTGCCAGCCAGTGGCAAGCACAAGGCAGGCACTGCTGTCCCAGTGAGACCAGGGGCACAGGCCAGGCGGCTGCGGGGGCTGAGGACGCGGCTCCTGGCCCAGCAGCTGGAGGGGTGGTGCCAGGGAGCAGAGGGCTGTTTGCTGTGTGCTCCAAACCCTGGGTGACCGTAGCCCTGTCCCTGGTGTACCCCAGCCCGTTTTGGGGTGCTGACAGAGGGAGGGCTGCCTCAGAGGGCTCTGTCCTCACTCGTGTGTTGCGAGGTGGGGTCTCAGTAGCAGAACGGCGCTGGCACAAGTGCCACTTCAGCCCTTCCCGCTGGCAGCTGCAGTGGGAGCCTGCCAAGAGCCCGTGCCCAAGGCAGCTGCGCCCTCTGGGCTGTCTCTGCCCTCTTGTCTGCTCCTCATCAGGGCAGCTCAAGCTCCCAGGCAGGCTCCAGCAGTCTCCCTGGGGTGTCTCAGACCCCCGTGCAGCCAAAAGCCGTGCCCAGGAGAAGCTGCTGCTAATTCCTTTGCATCTTAAAGCATCATTGAAGATGAAAGCAGGGCACAGTGCTGCGTAGGCTTGTCTCTGGCAGGGCCTGTCACCTGCAGACGTTTCTGGCACATTCAAGAGCACGGCAAAGACTCGTCCCTGCTGGGACTGAGCTCCTGGAGTGTGTCCCCACCCCATATGGTGCTTTTCCAGTTGTCAGAGCAGTTGTATGCAGTGGACGGGATGTAAATTCAGTGTCATATGGCAAAGGCATCACTCAGACAAGGAGACAAGATGCTTATTGGGGATGTTTCCAATCCAATAAAATAAGCAAAATCTTCCCTGTTAGAGGCTCAATCGGAGCAGATGTGCTGGCACCCACAAGGCTGCTTCCCTGGGGGAAACAGTCCCACTGTCTGGAAACCAAGGCAGCGATAAATCATAGGTGACATTCAGTAATTTGTTACTGCCTTGTGCAGAAAACACTTGCTGCTCCTCTGGGCCAGTCCTGGGCACCAGCCTGGGATCACAGTGATTGTGATCCTTACCATCATAATGGGTTTGTCACGGGCTAGGTAATGACAAAGGGCTGTGGATGCAGGAGAACACAGACATGCAGCTGCTGACAGCAGAGCAGAGCATGCACCAGTGGCAGGTACCGCTGGAGTTTGGCGTTTACTGCTGCGGGAAGAGCTGCAGCATCGTGCAGCTGCGTGTCCCTGAGGGTCACCTGCGCCTCGGGGGCCTGGAGCACTTTAGTTTATCATTTTAATTCAGCCCAGTGCCAAAAGTTCAGTAATTTATTGTGCCTTTTGCAAGGTTCTTCTCTAGGTCTCTGTATGGCTGGTGTTTGTTGGGGAAGTTTTAGGGATTTTGCATTTGTGTGAGTGTCTCAGAGTTGTCATGCCACGGTGAGAGAACTTGTCTGGTCTGAAACCATCCTGGGCTGTGTGCTGTGCTGCCACTTTTCCATAAATTAAAGTCCTTAATAAAGAGCTGATGATCAAGGCGAGTAGGCAGGGTCCTGTTTGGAAATCTGAGCGCTGTTTATTGTTGGTGTTTGCATGGTCGGTACAGCCTCCAGTGTGTTCCAGGGTTTCATCTCCAGAGAGCTGAAAGGGTTCTGAGGGCACAGGGTTATAGACAGGACAACTAGGGCAGGTCTGGAGGTCAGGGTCCAATAAGAATGGGAAAAAGTGGTGCAAAGTGGTAAATAGAAACTAAGGGGGCTAATGAGGTCACAGGGGTGTAACACTGCAGCAAATTTAACCCAGCGGGGTTAAAGGGAAGGGAGAACATTCTGTCATGGGTGCATATATGGTAACAGGGGGGCATAAACTTAACAAACCAATAGAACAACCAAACNGCGGCTCCTGGCCCAGCAGCTGGAGGGGTGGTGCCAGGGAGCAGAGGGCTGTTTGCTGTGTGCTCCAAACCCTGGGTGACCGTAGCCCTGTCCCTGGTGTACCCCAGCCCGTTTTGGGGTGCTGACAGAGGGAGGGCTGCCTCAGAGGGCTCTGTCCTCACTCGTGTGTTGCGAGGTGGGGTCTCAGTAGCAGAACGGCGCTGGCACAAGCGCCACTTCAGCCCTTCCCGCTGGCAGCTGCAGTGGGAGCCTGCCAAGAGCCCGTGCCCAAGGCAGCTGCGCCCTCTGGGCTGTCTCTGCCCTCTTGTCTGCTCCTCATCAGGGCAGCTCAAGCTCCCAGGCAGGCTCCAGCAGTCTCCCTGGGGTGTCTCAGACCCCCGTGCAGCCAAAAGCCGTGCCCAGGAGAAGCTGCTGCTAATTCCTTTGCATCTTAAAGCATCATTGAAGATGAAAGCAGGGCACAGTGCTGCGTAGGCTTGTCTCTGGCAGGGCCTGTCACCTGCAGACGTTTCTGGCACATTCAAGAGCACGGCAAAGACTCGTCCCTGCTGGGACTGAGCTCCTGGAGTGTGTCCCCACCCCATATGGTGCTTTTCCAGTTGTCAGAGCAGTTGTATGCAGTGGACGGGATGTAAATTCAGTGTCATATGGCAAAGGCATCACTCAGACAAGGAGACAAGATGCTTATTGGGGATGTTTCCAATCCAATAAAATAAGCAAAATCTTCCCTGTTAGAGGCTCAATCGGAGCAGATGTGCTGGCACCCACAAGGCTGCTTCCCTGGGGGAAACAGTCCCACTGTCTGGAAACCAAGGCAGCGATAAATCATAGGTGACATTCAGTAATTTGTTACTGCCTTGTGCAGAAAACACTTGCTGCTCCTCTGGGCCAGTCCTGGGCACCAGCCTGGGATCACAGTGATTGTGATCCTTACCATCATAATGGGTTTGTCACGGGCTAGGTAATGACAAAGGGCTGTGGATGCAGGAGAACACAGACATGCAGCTGCTGACAGCAGAGCAGAGCATGCACCAGTGGCAGGTACCGCTGGAGTTTGGCGTTTACTGCTGCGGGAAGAGCTGCAGCATCGTGCAGCTGCGTGTCCCTGAGGGTCACCTGCGCCTCGGGGGCCTGGAGCACTTTAGTTTATCATTTTAATTCAGCCCAGTGCCAAAAGTTCAGTAATTTATTGTGCCTTTTGCAAGGTTCTTCTCTAGGTCTCTGTATGGCTGGTGTTTGTTGGGGAAGTTTTAGGGATTTTGCATTTGTGTGAGTGTCTCAGAGTTGTCATGCCACGGTGAGAGAACTTGTCTGGTCTGAAACCATCCTGGGCTGTGTGCTGTGCTGCCACTTTTCCATAAATTAAAGTCCTTAATAAAGAGCTGATGATCAAGGCGAGTAGGCAGGGTCCTGTTTGGAAATCTGAGCGCTGTTTATTGTTGGTGTTTGCATGGTCGGTACAGCCTCCAGTGTGTTCCAGGGTTTCATCTCCAGAGAGCTGAAAGGGTTCTGAGGGCACAGGGTTATAGACAGGACAACTAGGGCAGGTCTGGAGGTCAGGGTCCAATAAGAATGGGAAAAAGTGGTGCAAAGTGGTAAATAGAAACTAAGGGGGCTAATGAGGTCACAGGGGTGTAACACTGCAGCAAATTTAACCCAGCGGGGTTAAAGGGAAGGGAGAACATTCTGTCATGGGTGCATATATGGTAACAGGGGGCCATAAACTTAACAAACCAATAGAACAACCAAACCCAAGAAATATTGACATGTGGCTGCAAAGCCCCGTGGGAGGGAGGCTTTCCTCACCATGACCTCAGAGGTTATCTTTCCCCATTTGCCTCGTTCCCTCCAGGGTTGAGGGACAGCTGCCTTGGGGTTAAGTCCCTGGGCTTCCACAAAGAGCCGTTCCCAGCTGCTGGGTCTGCAGGGCTGCTCAGAGGCCCTGGTGGCCCTGGCGTGCTGGGACAGGCAGAGGTGGTTGCTCGTGTTTTCAGGCTGCAGGCTCAGTCCTGCCGCACTGCCTTGGTGGCAGCAGGACTGGTGCTGTTGGTGGCAGCGGCGTGTGCAGCACTGCAGAGGTTCTGGGAAAGAGATGGAGCAGCTCAAATGTCATTGTTAGGCACACAAACACACACACACAGACTTTGTCTGGTGAGAAGGTATGAACTGATTATTATGAAAATCTGACTCCATTTTTGTAGTATTTCTACAAAGGCCAGGGATTGGGGGAGAAGGTTGACACCTCTCCCCATCCCGTTGGTCAAGACAACTGTCCATCAGCTGTCCATAGCTCTAAAACAAGAATGTAAACTACCTTGGCTAAGGAAAACATTGCTCCTATTTATAACACCCATGTGTGAGAAAAAACCTAAGAACTATGAACTGTGAGGCACACAGAAGGCTGAAAAATCAGGGTGACAGCTCAAGGAGAGCGCTGGGGATTTGGGTGTCACAGCGATGTGCTGAACTCCTGCCCAAACGTGGAGCCAAGGTGGTGGGCTGGGAGCTGTGCAGTTTGCTGGTCACAGACAGGAGCTGTGGGGTGAAGCTGTGGGCTGGAGCTGTGTACAAGGCCGTGGTGGAAGAGAAGGTGCTGGGCCCTTCAAAAACATCAGTGGGCACCCAGTTGGTCCAAATGACAGATTTCAGTGCTTCTCCTTGGACAGGCAGCCTTGCATCGTTCTCCGTGGCAGCAGGATGCTCTGCACTGAAATGCAGAGGGGCTGGGACCCTTCCTGCCTCGCTCTAGTGGTGACTCAGGAGCCACACCAGCACTGAAGAGAATTCTGAGGACTCCCTGCAATGATCCAGGCCAGACTCAGAAGCAGGTGCCTGAGTTTAACCAGCAAATTTGTGTCACAAAGGCTCTGTGGGTTTGGCTGGAGTGAAGGTTATTTCCCCTCCCAACAATCACAGGGAGACAAAACACCTACTAAAACCAAAACTTCCCATGGTACTTCAGCTGTGAAGCAAAATTTATGCTTTGATTTTTGGGAATCAATGGCAATTCACAAATTATTCTCCTGTGCTGCCACAGGTCATCCATCAGCGTTGGGCTCTGCCTGGCAGGAGCCATTATGGGTTTTGTTTGGCTGTTTGTTCGATATTTGTGGTTTGTTCTGCTGCTCTCCAGGTCGGTATGGTAATGACAAATTACAGGCTCTCGTGGGCTTTTCTGCCAAACAGTTTTAGGCAATGCAGCTGGGTGACATCATCCCAGTGCCCCCGAGCACGCCAGCAGCAGCACCTGGGCTTCTGAACCAGTGCTCAGGAGGGGGTCCCCGAGCAGGTGAGCCCCAGGGGAGTCTGGTGTGGGGCAGCAGCCTGGAGCTCCAGAGATGTGGCACAGACACACTGCTGCCCTCCTGTCCCTTCGCCTTGCCCAGATTGTTTATCCTTGTGCCCACGGGCAGTCTGGAGAGGCCAGAACATTTCAGGATCACTGCTGCTTCCTTACTCTGTCCTGCCCACTGCGCTGGGATCACTTCTGCCGGTGATTCTTTAAGTGACCTCAAAACAGCCCTTGATGGCACCTTGTCACGACATGTCAGGGTCCTGGGTGGTGGTGGGATGCACTGAGTGCCCTTGCGTGGCAATTTTGGGGCATGGAGCAGCAGTTCAGAGCCCATGGGGACACTGAGGGGGTCCCAAGCTGGGGTGGGTGTCCCTCGGGAAGGGGCAGTGAGGCTGGCACTGCAGCCATCCCAGACCTGCTGGGCTCTGCAGGCATGGGGCTCTTTGCCAGCACCAGGCCTGTGCTATTATGGGCAAATTACCTGCAGAATGCTTTTTTAATCTCGAGAGAAATAACTTGATTAGTAATTATTGGTGCAGAACACTTGGGGAGCCTCTGCAGAGGGTGCGGACAGGCTGTTTCACTGGAGCTGCCTGTCAGTTTTGTCACCTAATTATAAGACTGTTCCGTGCCAAGACTCTGGACAGACAGAGGGAAAAATCCTCAGTGTAATTGTATTGGTCATATTTTATAGCCACTAATTACTTGCTTTGCAATTAGCATTTCTCTGGCTGGCTGGGGAGCTGTCACAGCCCTGGCTCGTGACACACAGCTCAGTGCTGGCACAGCTTCCAGGCCCTGGCAGGGAAGGGGATCAGGCCCTGCGGGTCAGTCTGCAGCCCCACAGCTCAGGAGGGAAAGCAGGGCTGCCCATCACCGGGGTGCAGGTGAGCGATGTGATGGTGTCCAAATCTGGGACAAGTTGCTGCGTCTGGGCTTGATGGCTCCACCTGAGCTCAGTGTGATCAGGACTCAAAATTCTCATGTGAACTTTAGCTGCATCCATAAATTCTTCATTCATCATTATTAAAGATACGTCAACATTCAAACTCTGGTTTATAGCTGGAAATTTACGTTGTGTTATTGTCTCTGATGCAGTAAATATCCTTGTCCAAAGCCCATCAGGCATTTTTTTATTTATTAGGAATTAATGACTCATAAAACGGAGCCAGGACAGGCTGTTGGTGTGAATGAAGGGAAGGCTGTGGCTATTGGGGTTTCCCTCCTGAGGAATTATGAAGGGACCCCAAAAAGCAGGTAATTGGGTCAGTCCACCCTCTGAGCTGCCCCTCCAGGTACTCTCCTCTTACATCTTACAGTACATATGTTAAGCCTCTGGTTCTCTCTGCACTGGCAAATCTTCAAAATCCTTCACCTCCTGGAAAGACCATCTGCTGCTGCAGCAGCATGGAAACAGCTTTTGGCAAGCAAAAACTTAAGTTTATCATTTTAATTCAGCCCAGTGCCAAAAGTTCAGTAATTTATTGTGCCTTTTGCAAGGTTCTTCTCTAGGTCTCTGTATGGCTGGTGTTTGTTGGGGAAGTTTTAGGGATTTTGCATTTGTGTGAGTGTCTCAGAGTTGTCATGACACGGTGAGAGAACTTGTCGGGTCTGAAACCACCCTGGGCTGATGTGCTGTGCTGACACTTTTCCATAAACTGAAGTCCTAAACTAAAACTCTTCGAACAACTAAATAAAATGGAATCAAAGATAAACCAGCAGTTAAAAGCATTTGTGGTGCTATGGGGGGACTGGGGATGATGCAGGGGCTGCAGCCTGGCATGTCCTGGGGCTCTGAGGGGGTGGTACTGAATTGTTTGTCCATTTGTTGCTTCCTTTTGGCTTTGCAGAGGAAGTTTTGCATCCCAGTGTCTGATTTGTAGGACTCCCTCACTCACTGGGACAAGCCTGTATTTTGGTTAAAGCATTGCAGAGGGATACAGTGCGATAGAGTGTGCAACGTTATCTTTAAGAAGCAATTGTACTTCATAATATGAATTAATTAACACTTTACACTTAAACCAAGTAGCTAATTACAGACCTTTTAACTTAACAGAGTGTGGGAAGGGATAATATAAATGGTAATTATTGAGTTAAGCAGAATGTAATGTGCATCCAGGGCTCACCTGGGACGCCTCAGTCAATACTCAATTACTTCACTGCTCTCTGAAGTCTGTGTGGCAGCTGAAGGCTCACGCTTCCCTCCAGTGACATCCCCAGTCCTGTGATGTGCCGGGGCCAGAGCGCAGCCTGCTGGGGCTGCTGTGCTGCTCTCAGTCCCTGCCTGCCCTGCCCACCCCAGCCCAGCCATGCCCTGTGCCATGTGCTGCCGGCCCAGCTCCTTCCTGGGGCCTCTGCACAGCACTGGGCTCCAGCTCGGGGTCCTGCTGCTTCCCGGCTCTGGATTCCAGTGCTTCCCAGCTCTGGATCCCAGTGCTTCCATCTCTGGATCCCACTGCTTCCATCTCTGGATCCCACTGCTTCCCAGCTCTGGATCCCACTGCTTCCCAGCTCTGGATCTCACTGCTTCCAGCTCTGGACCCCACTGCTTCCCAGCCCTGGATCCCAGTGCTTCCATCTCTGGATCCCAGTGCTTCCCATCTCTGGATCCCACTGCTTCCCAGCCCTGGATCCCACTGCTTCCCAGCCCTGGATCCCAGTGCTTCCCAGCTCTGGATCCCAGTGCTTCCATCTCTGGATCCCAGTGCTTCCCATCTCTGGATCCCACTGCTTCCCCAGCTCTGGATCTCACTGCTTCCAGCTCTGGACCCCACTGCTTCCCAGCCCTGGATCCCAGTGCTTCCATCTCTGGATCCCACTGCTTCCCAGCCCTGGATCCCAGTGCTTCCCAGCCCTGGATCCCAGTGCTTCCCAGCTCTGGATCCCACTGCTTCCCAGCTCTGGACCCTGCTGCTTCCCAGCCTGGCAGAGCTCCTTGAGGCTTCTGCCATTGCTCTGTTCCGCAGGTTGGCAGGAGTGTTGTGTGCTGGGGGTCTGTGGCCCTGTGCAGCCGTGCCCTGCTGAGACCCCGTGCTCCTCCAGCACGCCTTGCCTGAGCATCATTCCTGGCATTGCGCAGCCCTTACAGTAACACGGGAGAAATTCATTTAGCAAGGCTTAAGGTCAGATGCTGAGAGTTTACAGTTGTGAGGTCAGGAAGAGAGAGTTACAGGAGGAAACAAAGCACAGCGCACAGCCCTAGAGCGTGTGCGGGGGACAGGCGCTTCCTCAGCTCTGGTCACAGTGCTGCAGGGCTCCGTGTGGCCTGTGTTGGTTATGTCTGTGGCCAGCAAAAACAGAGGCAATGCTCCTCATGCCTTCCTATCAGATGGAATGGATGAGAAACCACCCCAGACCAACTGCCACACACCCTTCTGGGGATGTCTGGTGAAAGAAACCTTTCTGCAGGCACGGGGTGGCCCTGGAGAGCTCTCAGCACTGACCACAGCCGTCCTGGCACTGCAGCAATGGCCCGACAGCTGATGTGAGCTTAATGACTGGATGTGAATGTCCTGACTGGCAGGCACTGGCACTTGCTGGCTGGGGAACTGGAACTTGACACAGAGCCAGAGGTGTCTGGCTGGAAAATCCTGGCTTGTTTGCGAAAGGTCACTGTGATGCTTCAGCACTTGAGCTGGTTGGATTATAAACAGCTCCAAAACCCCAGCAGTAAATGGAAAATGGGATAAGCTGTCCCACGGGTTCCTCTGCAGGTGATCCTGCACTGAGAGAGGGAGGGCAGGATCCAAAGTGCACCCGTGGCAGGCGGAGGTGAGACAAGCTGTTGGGCAGAACTCAGTGAGCTGAGCTGAGAGTGAGGAAGGGCTGGGTGAGGATGGGCAGCTCTAGGGGCTTTGGGCTTCCTGTGGTGAGGGCTCAGTCCTGTCCCTGGCACGGCCATGGCGGGGAGAGGTGCTGGGAGGGATTGTGGCAGGAGAGACCCTCCAGCTGCTGATGTGGTGGGAACAGGTCCTACTGGCTCCCAGCCCCTGCCTCCTCCCCTTCAAAGGCAAAATGCTAATTTCTGTCTGAGCAAGAAGAGTTACAAGTTGTACATCAGCCCTTTCGTGTGTGCGCTCCAGGCAGCACCTCTGCTAAGGGTCTGAACAGGGGTGAAAACTCCTGTTAAGAAGACAGGCTGCTTAAGTACCTGAGTGTGGTGTGGCTGGCACCTGCCTCAGGCCTGTGGTGAGTATCTCAAAGGCAGGGGTGCCATCAAGGCTCCCCAGCTGTCTGCAAGGGAAGAGCTTCTTTAGAATTACTAACAGTGGCATCCTGTGTCCTCTTTGGTCCAAGCTGATGTTTGCTGAAGGATATTGGAAGAATTAGTGGAGTTATTTCTCTTTAATCCTGTCCCAAGTGACAGCAAAATCAAACTAAAAGGCAGATCATGCTGTTGTTTTAGGCAAGAGCTCAGGGGTGTTAATGAAGGGTTTTGTCATTATGGGGGCTGTTTGATCTAGAGAATAAAACAACCCAAGGTACCAAAGCTGGACGAATTTAAAGCATGGAAAGGTATTACAGCCCCACAAATTCTCCAGGGAACTTGTCTGGGCTATCCCACTCCTTGAGACCAGTGACGCTGCCAGCCAGCACTGTCCTTCCCTCTGGGGCTGTGCAGTACTTGGCTGCTGGATTTACCCTTTCTAGGAAAGAGGCTTTAGGGGCAGGCAGATGGTGGCTTTTGGCAGGGATGCAGCATTGAGGGCTTCGAAGAGCCAGGATACCATTTCTCACTGCCTGTGGTTTGACTTTTATTTGATGAGTCAAGGGATATAAATAAATGGGCTGTGTTTGCAAGGGTGATGCTTCTGCATCTCTGACTGGCAGGAGCAAGGGCTGGGGGGAATAGTGGGCAGGGATGTTTCTGAGAATCTTCTTCAGTCTTTGCTCTCCTTTCCTGGCAATATCAGCAGCACTCCAGCACCGCTGCTCTCTAATCTAATCAGACCCAGGGAAACAGGATTTGCTGCAGTGTCTGACCACTCAGATACCCACCAGCAGAGTAAATGCCAGACATGTTCTGTGAGAATGGCCAAAAGCTATTCCAGCCCCTTTCAATGCAGAGACAGGATCTCTGGAACCAGGACCTCTCCCTGCTTTGGGCTGCTGCTCCAAATTCCACCACTGCTGGCCTTTAGTAGGTGAGTTTATGGCTACAGAGGAGGATCTGTACATGGGGAACTCAGACCAGGGGGTCTGCAGCCCCTTCCTCCTCATGAGCATTTATGGTGTCTTCCAAAGTGTTTTCCTTTGTGATTCTTGATTAGTAGATAAAAGGCCATTTCTTCTTTTAATGGAGTCTCTGATGTTAATGGTCTCCCTCCAATCAGATTAAGGTGTTTTGGCCCATTTTACTCTAATGGGGGATGATGGAGAAATATCTGGTGCACAGCTGGCTCCTTGCACTCTCACTGTTCTCTGCTGCTGCCACTGAGACACTGCTGGGAAATTAAAAAAAAAGGAAGGGCTGGAGGAGTTCACCCCCTCCCTTCACAGGAGCTTCAGCAGTGCCTCCTCTGTGCTGTGGGCACATCCTGGGACCATCCCAAGAAGCCCCTGGAGAGCAGGGGGAGGGCTGTGCTGGGGCTGTGCTCACCGCACTGAGCTCCTGGGGCAGCTGGTGCTGCAGCCACTGCCCTCCCCACAGCCCTGGGGGCTGCGCTGCCCTCCTGCAGCACACATCCTGCCTGGTCCTGCCCTCCCTGCCAGCCCCTGCCACGGACAAGGGCAAAGCAAAGCTCTGGATAATCAGAGCTATTAGATGCACTCGTGCGTGCAAGAGGGTGTGAAATGCAGATGGCTGGAGGACCCTGGGGAGCAGGAGAGAACAAGTGGGGACGTGCCCATGTCTGTGCCGAGGCCGGGATGTTGCACTGCTGTGCTGCCGGCCTGGGGGTCCTGGTGCCCCTGAGCCCTGCTCAGCCACCTGACTTGCACAGAGCAACTCCCCAGGCTGTGGTTAGCCCCATTGTATTAACAAGGCACCACTCCTGCATTTTATGTGTGTGCTCCTTGATATTGTCCTGCCTCTAAACGATCCTGGAAATGCATTGTCTACTTAACTACTTTTTAATTAAAAGTCAGGGATATTAGAAAAGAGAAATCAATTCTTGTCACAATTAAGACTTGGTTTGAACAATTGCAGCATGTTTCAGTGAAGGATCCTCTCTGGGCTTATTGATCTGTATTGTCATAATGTCTAGGTTATTGCCGTGGCTCAGACAGTCTTAAATGAATATTTCACCTGAATTATGTATGCAATCTGGCAGGCAGAGGAGGCTGCCTGCTGCCACTCCGAGCCTGCAGGGCTCCCCTGGCCCCCACCCTGCCGACTGAGGCCGGGGCTGGGATGAGCACCTTGTCTCCTACAGCGCCAGGCTCCTCTGTGAGCCTGGTGATTGTGCCAAGGGCCTGGTGGCTGGCTGGGCGAGTCAGGCAGTCTCGGGGTTTGCAGCCCCAGGAGATGTGTCTCAAAGGCAGCCACGGGGCACAGCGGCACCAGCCGAGCAGGAACTGGGAACTGGCAGTGCCCGCGGAGGGTCCTGCGCTCGGTGCAGTGCTGCCTCTCCCTGCTAAAGGGAGCTGGAGCAGGAGGGCAGGTGAGCACAGGGGCTGGAGCTTGCCCCACAGGTGGCTGGGGCTCCCCCAGCCATGGAAGTCTCTGTCTTCCTCTCCTTCTCCCTCTCTTTCTCTTCCTCTCTCTCCCTATGCAGAGGGGCTGGTGGGAGGTCTCCAGCGCTCTCCCCTGTGAAAGTGATAGGAGAGTAGGAGGCTGATTAATCAAAATCCAATATGATGAAGGACCTTTTTAAAGGTAGAAGATGTCCCAGTTATGGTTTGTCTGCCCTTTAAAAGTTCTTGAAAACTAGGGGGTCTTGGAGGAATCATTTCTCATGGTTCCTCTTGTACCTCGGGGCAGAAAGTAAATTCAAAGGGGCCCTGCCATGAAAGGTCAGTCTGCTGCTGTGGCTGATAATGAGATCTCTCAGAGATAAATCAAAACACCTGGACTTCACCACGGAGCAGCTAATGGTTTAAGCCAAGATTTGGAATCAGGAAGAAGAGAGGGCACATGCTAAACCTTGCCTGCTGTGGAAGCAGAGGTGGCAGCAGCAATGCTGTAGCCCCTGTTATGTTGGTGCCAGAGCTGTTCCCTCCTGCCTGGTGGTGCCTGACACAACCAGCACCTCCCCACGGTTTGTGCAGAGCCTCTGGCTCCACCAATGTATTTTTCACGTTATCACTGCTCCCTTACATGCAGTGGCACATCAGCAGCAGCTCCTGCAGCTGTGTTCCCTTCTCCCCGTGCTCCTCCAGTCCTGTGAGCCACTGGGCAAAGAAAACCCTGATGGCCTTGACAACACTCCTTGTTAACCAAGGCTGTGGCTGCCAGGGCTGCAGCCCACTAGATCCCATTTACTTTGTGATAAGTAGGATTCACATAATAACTTCTGGCTCGTATTAATGCTTTTAATCTGCAGACCTCAGAAAGAGACGAGCCAGAGGAAACCAGGAGAGAGAAGAAAAAAAAGAAAAGAAGCAGAGAAAAGTGAGTAGGATGAACTCTTTACCTCTCTATCCCATTAGCATGTTCACCATGGATTGCAAAATCCTATTAGGCACAGGCAGGCTGCAGATCTCGAGGCAGTGCAGAGCCTGGGGTATTAGTGATGGCCTTGGCTCTGCGGCAGTGCCAGGGCTCTCCTCGCATGCTGGCTGCCCTCAGGATTTTGGGGAGGGCTCCAGCACAGCCTGCCCCTGGCTCCAAGTGCCTCCCCCTCGCTGGGACTCCCCTGCTCCGATATTTGTTGCTCCTTGTTTTGGGTTCAGTGACCCTCAGGCTCTGTGATCATGCCTTTGCTGTGTGACTAATTGGAGAAGTGTCTAATCCTCTTCTCCACCGATGTCACTGTTATGCAGCCTGTGATTAAACATACTGTCAGCTGCTGCTGTTTACAGATAACAATGCTGCTTTCTCTCATTCCTACACTATCAGGCTCATTAGGAAGGTTTATGGATAAATTTGTCAGTCTGGGATTGAGTAATGTCTGAAATGCATACACCAAGAACTGCACCTTCCTGCTCTGGGTAGCCAAAATGATGGTGACCTGAACTGCTGCGTGGGGCAGAGGCCCAGCCCACACCAGGGTGACCCCCAGATCTGCAGCCCAATTGCTGTCCCCATGTGGGCTCTCTTCATGGAGACTCTGCCAGGGGCCAGCCCCCACTTCTGGTACCAGGCTGGAGACAGCAGTAAGTGTCTGGTTGACAAAATCCTCCCTGATGCTTCATTACAGCAGATTCTACAATACACATAAAAAGAGGCACTTTTCCCACTCTTATTGCATGAAACACTCATACATTTCCCGAGGAGGCTCCTGGTAGGCTTGGTGCCTGGCTGTTCAATACAGCGGGAACAAACTACAGCTGCAGATGGGAACAGGTTGTTTCTGCCGTTTGTTGTGTTTTTCCCTAATTATGATGCAGATAGGATGCTCTCTCCGGCATTCCCTCCCTTTCTGTTAATTCAAGCAGGATTTTTGTGAACCTATACGCCAATTTCTTTCTGGGCCAGGAGTGCCCCATTAGAATGGAGCAGAATTTATTGCTTCCCTGAGCTGCAGCCCCTTCCCCAGCTCCCTTCCAGCACTGAGCTGGGATGGGAGCAGGGCAGGGATGTGAGGATCCCTCTCTCCATCCTCAGGGCAGGGCCGGCAGGAGCCCCGTGGCAGGAATCCTGGGGATGGAGTGGCTGGCAGCCTGTGTCTCTCTCCAGGGCTGCATCTCGCCCTGGCAGGAGGAGCAGAGGCACCGGCAGGCATGGAAAGCTGTCCTGCTCTCTGCTGAGCAGCAAGCAATCCGCAGTTACTGGAGAGCTTTCAGGGAGCTGGACACACCATGCTTGTGCCTTATTTAGAGTCTGCCCAAGTGCTGAGTCCTGGAGTGCCAAATGCAGCTACGAATTAGCCACAACTGGATTAAATTGCTAATTATAATTTGCCAAGAGTATTCCCTTCTTCTGTCATGGACAAATGAAAAAGAGTCACTCTGCATGACCTCTCTGTCACCCTCACCCCGTGAGGGGGGGATAATTGGTGAATGCCTTGTGGTGATTGAGTTACAAGTGAGTCCTGAAGTGTCTTTCCTCATCAGCGTGTCATACGAGTTGCATTTCTGATTTGCCTGATGAGTCAGAGCAGCATCACTCCATGGAAATCCACAGCAGCTCAGTGCCCTCCTTGTTGTTAGGGGGCATTGACTGCCACGTTATTGAGGGGCCAGGAAAGTTAGAAATCTTGGTAATGCATTTTAATCAGCACAAAGATATAAACATAAAAGAGCTCTTAATAAATAGAGGAGGTGCCATGAAACTGGGGAATCCAGTGCACTGGCACTTTGGGGTCCCCCTTTAGGGTGCACAGGGATGCTGTCCTCAGGAGCAGAGTGAACCAGGCCGGCACACACTTAGTCTCCAATTAACCAAGGTTTGGGTTGCAGATTCAGCGCGGGGCAGCTCGGAGCTGCTGAGGGAGGTCTGGGCAGCCCTCAAGCTGTGGAGGGAGCCTGGCACCAGGGCAGGCACTGGCCCCTGCTGTGGCCACTCTGGAGCTCCTTCCCTGACACTCAACGCTGGACACTCTCCCCAGAAGCCACAAAACCAGCAGGACCAGCCTGTCTAAAACACCTCTGGCAATGAGCGATGGCCACATGCTACAGACCCCTTTGTGGAACATAACGAGCCTGCTGTAAGACCATTTCTGATGTGACTGAAAATGAAAATCCTGACGACAGCACTTCAAACAGAACTGCTGCAAATCTCTATAAGTGGTTTTAATGAAACCAGCCGGGAAGAGAAGGAGAGCAAATCAAAGGTAGGACAACTCTTTTGTTCAAATCACTGTAATTGGTATCACAATTACGATAGTGGTTGTTTGCACCATTATACTTGAGGTACATCCTCATTTCTCCCTCAGTTCTTGGAGGTTCACCCACCTGAGCTCTCTGCAACCCTGCCTCTCCAGCAGAGCAAGTGAAGCCACAGCAGAGGGGCAGGCTGAGGGGGGAGAAGCCTGGGGGGTGCTGGCATCCTGCCCTGTGCTCAGCACCACCAGCAAAGCATCCCTGAGGGGCAGGACCTGCCTCCTCCACGAGCCTTCCCGCTGCTCCCAGGGGGAGCAGATCCCATGCACGATTCCTGAGCTCAGTGCTCAGGGCCCCTGTGTGCCCTTCAGGCTCTGGAACTGCTGCCTTGGAACAGAGACTGGACAGAGCTGGAGAATAAAGCAGGGATTTATTAAAAGGCCTTTGGGGTACACCTTGGGCAGGACAAGGGCCTGGCCAGTGCTACACCCAAGGTGGACCCAAAATGGTCACAAAATGGATGGCCAGTCATGAGGTCTCCCACTTTTATAAGTTTTGGTCCATTTCCATATTGGGGTTAATTGTCCAATTACAACTTCAGAATATGAAGTCCCATCCTTCTTGTTCCTCCCTTCAGCCCACCCTTGCTTGTGCTTTTGGGCCTGAAAACTTGTACCAGTTGTCCTTGGTGTCCATCAGGAAAAGGATTTGTTTCGTCTCCCTGCTCTGTGAAGAGCTGAGTGACACCAAATGTGAGCTCAGAACTACACACCTAGGCAGCACAGAATCTGAAATACATGAAAGCTCAAACTTAAGGCATCATTTCCCCCCGGTGACACTGGATCCCTGCTGTCTGGCTCTAATTAATAGCGTGTGGTAATTTGTCTCTGGTTGAATTGGAACTTAACATCGAGTGGATCTGTGCCCCAGCCAAAGGCAGGGTTCATACTGATGATGACAGAACGGGGTATGACTTACATAAGTGTAATGATATTATGCTGCCTGGAGCTCTGGATTTTCTCAGTATATGATGAATGTGAGGCATTTAAAAAAATTAGACACTTACTCTATTTTACATTATTTTCTAGAACATGGATATCTGTGGGCTGTCTGGAAATCCATTAGCAAGAAATGTAAAGATGCTTAAAGGCATTTACCCAGATTAGCTGTGTTTATGCAGTCAAGGGTCTTTTATGTGATTACCTGAAAAGCTGAAGAACTGCTGCAAAACATTTATAGTGCAGACATCATGAAGCAAAGAGGACAGACCTGACAGAAAGACAGAGCTGTTAAAAAACAAGTGCACAGCTCTGGTTGCTTTGTATTAGCAGACAAACAAGCCAGAAGGTAGAAAGGTTTTTCCCTTTGCAGCCCTGAGGCTGGGCCGTGCAGCTTTGAGCATGAGATTCATGGGGAAGCTTTGCCTTAACTTTCATTTTCACAGTGATTTCTGCCAGGCAGCAGGAGGGGATGAGCAGGGATGGGCCAGCACTGGCTGTGACGGAGCGTTGTTCCCCTGGTCTGAGCCCTGGGATCAGCCGGCGCTGGCACACTGGTGAGGTGCTGTTGGGACCGGATTGTCTGAGCCACTTTCCTCTGTGGGATATTCCCTAATGCCAGGCACACTTGTGCTGTACTGCTGCTGCTTCCTCTGCTCTGGCTCTGCCCTTGTCACAGCAGAAGCAGCAGAAGTTCTGGGGCATGCCAAAACCAGTACAAAGTTGCAGAAATCCTTTGTTTTTCATTGTACAAAAATACTTGGAAGTGTGGAAGAGAAAGGAGAGGTGCAAAAGCTTCCATGAGGTTTCTGCCTGCTCTGTCTTTTGTCAAGGATTGCTCTTTCAGCTATACATTGAAGCCTGCATCCTCATAGCTCCTTTGTCCTTTAGCATAAAAAGTAATTTGTCAGCAAAAGAAGTAAAGTTTTGTTTTTCAGTACAGATCTGGCTGTCCTCCCACTGAGACTTTCAACTCTTTATCTCAGGAATTGATGGTCTCGGTTTCTGATTCTCTTTCCTTGGTGTTTGTATTGATTTTTTTTTTCCTCCAGGAGGGTTATTTTCACTGTGGTGTCAAAACTATCTTTCTGTCTCCACTTACAGCAGGTAATAGCTCAGCTTGGCCAATTACAGATTTTCTGGGCTAACCCCGCTCTTTGCACAAGTTCCCCTGACAATCTGGAGCCTGGCTGCCCCAATGTCTTTGCTTTCCCTTTGCTCTTGTCTCTGCAGGCTCCAGTCAGGAGTGGGGAAGGGCAGCAGCCCCAGAGCTGGATGTGAGCAGCAGAGGTGACCAGACAATGTGGGTATTCCTTGTCCTTCACCTGCAAATGCTGGCCCCTTGTGGTGCCACTCCAGGAGCTGGTGATGCCATCCCAGGGACAGCATCCCTCTGTCCTGTCCCTGGAGTGGCTTTGGGCTCGTGAAGAAATGCAGGAGTGCCCATGAAAGGCTGCTCTGTTTCTCTGTTTTCTCCACACCAGCAATGGCTTTGTCATCTGCTCTTGCTGAAACAAAATTCATGAGATATTTTCCCAAAGCGTGATACTTAAAATCCTAATTAAAATACCCCTGGCTCTTCTAATACCAAGATTTTATAAGTGCTTGGAATAATATTTCAGATAAATGAAAAAGCTGTGTGCTTTCAACATGACAGACCCTTCTTCCAATAAAACATCTCTAACATCAAATCCTCCATATACCTCCAAAATCCTCTTCCCTGCTTGGCTCCTCAGTGACAGGAAAGCGCACATGCCTGTGGAGCCTGGTGGTGAATGGAGCTGTCCCAGGGGTCTGGATTGATTTGCTTGGTGACATTGATACTTCCACTGTCCCAGCAGCGAGACCCAGTGCGTGAATACTAAAAGGAAGCTGCTGTGCCTGGAGGCAGGCAGGCGAGATCCCGGGTATTACACGGCGAGAGTTGTGTGTCATATTAGAGCAATCTGGCTTTAAAGGGCATCTTTCAAGAACAAACTAGCTTTTTCCCACACTTGACTGATGACACAAATAACTGTGATTAAAGGTCAAGTGCCTGGGTTTTTTCTATTTTACTCCTTAAAAATTTATATGCGAAAGAAAACCTAGAAGTTAACATAGCATGAAATTGTTATGCAGTTCTGAGCCTTTAACGACAACTAAATATCACTTTTCTTCCTGGGTGGCTTGAGAAATCTTCAGTAATAACGGGTCACTTCTTTTGGTTTCCACTTGAGGATGATTATAAATAAACCCTGTCTTTTGCCTCCCTGCTCTGTAACATGATGGAGGGAGGGTTTTGATTGCATGAACTTGTGCTCCCAGTCAGCATGGCTGTCCCTGGTTTCACCAGGAGCTCCTGGGCTGCAGGTGCACGGCAGGAGGGGCTCCAGTGCTGGTGCAGCAGCACACAGAGCACACTGAGCTTTCCTAGATGGGAAGAACATTGATAAATGGATGGGAACTTCCTCACCAGTAAAGTTAACACAGAGAGGAAAGGTAATGACAATGTTTGCAGAAGAGCTGAGAAATGGAGAGCTGGAAACATCCTCTGGCTCCAGGCATCCAGCTGGCCTTGGCCTGAGGTCTGAGCACCAACTCCTGTGAGCAGGGGTTTGGTATGGGCTACCAGAGCCTGGCTGGGCTGCGCTGGATGAAGGCCTAATGATTTTACTTCAGACCTGCAATATTTTACATTCGACACACAATCACAGCAAAAGGAACATCCCACAGGAAGAAATGTTTGGTGTCATGGTATCTGCCATCGGTGGGAAAACCCGTGGGCATTCAGCCTGGCTAAACTTTGCAGGAACCTGCAACACATACAATTTGTAATAATCAAACCTCCTTGCGTCCCTCCCCTGACACAGGAGGCTGTGGGGCTGGTGGCAAATACCTTTGGTGAGCCAAGAATTGAATTATTGTCTCCCGCAGCCACTGTGCTGGGTGTGGGTCTGGCAGGACTCACCCTACCCGGGGCTGCCTTTTCCTGGGGTTTCTATCTGGGCATTTTTGCTTTCACAGCAGCTGCTGGGCTTGGAGGACTCCGACATGAAGCTGGAAATAAAATTTCAACCCAGAAAGAGGGCTCGACAAAACCCGACACTCCTGGGCATCGCTTGCAGGCCAGGGCAGGGCAGAGACCTGCGCCGCTGCCCTGCTGGGCCCCGTGCTGCAGGAAGGAGGCTCCAACCCAACACCCCTGCCCGCTACCGGCGGCAAACACCGCCGGGGCACGGGGGTGGCAAAGCACCGCCGGGGCACGGGGGTGGCAAAGCACCGCCGGGGCACGGGGGTGGCAAAGCACCGCCGGCTCCGGCCGCAGCATCAGCGAGCGCTGCCCGTGCCCTGGGCAGCGGTTCCAGCAGCCNGCGAGCCCGGGGACCGAGCCCGGGGACTGATCCCGGTGTTCCAGCCCGGTGTTCCAGCCCGGTAACCGAGCCCGGGGACTGATCCCGGTGTTCCAGCCCGGTGTTCCAGCCCGGTAACCGAGCCCGGGGACTGATCCCGGTGTTCTAGCCCGGTGACCGAGCCCGGGGACTGATCCCGGTGTTCCAGCCCGGTGACCGAGCCGGGGACTGATCCTGGTGTTCCAGCCCGGTG
>WBMY01017618.1:60796-73599 GCA_013397315.1 Donacobius atricapilla
GTACCGGGAGCGGCCGGTTCGGCACGGCGGTGGGGTCGCTCCGGGGCTGGCCGGTGGCGTTGTGAGGCCGATGTGCCGCCGCTCTCCGGGGCGCGGAGACCTGCCGGAGGCGCGGGAGAGGACGGACGAGTCCTCGTGGAGTGACCGGGTCAGCTCGGGGTGTCCCGGTCCCCGGCATCCCCCGAGGCGCCAGGCAGCGCGCTGGCAGTGCGGTGACAGGGAGACGCTTCGAGCCCTGGGGTCCGTGTTCCTGGAGATTGCGCTGCCACGGACGGACCCCCCTGATGCCGGCGGCGGGAGGAGCGTCCCGGAGCATCCCGGAGCGCTCCGAGCGGAACGGCCGGCAGGGCTGTGCCCGCCGCGGATGCGCCGCCGCGCCCCTCGTTCCCGGCGTCGGAGCCCGAGGCTCAACCTGCCGGCCCGGGGCTGTGGCTGTTTGCTGGTTGTGGAAGGATCGTGGAGCTGTGAAGTGGGGGAAATAGCTCTTCCTGTCTAAGATAGAATTGGCTGTTTTGTGGAAAAAGGCTGTCGTTTGGCAGGGAAATCCTTCTTTCAAAGCAGCTGCTGGTGCCTTTCAGTTCCAGCATCCGCACGCCGTGGGCATGGGACAGCGGCAGTGCTGTCTGTGGTGTCCGAGGAACCGTCCCTGGCATGGCAGAGTCGTTAGGGCACGGATCAGGTACCTGCGAGGTTGTTCTGGGTGTGCAGTGAGTGCTGCGTGGCACCGTGGTGCTCACACGGTGATGCCGTGGCTGGTGCAGCCAGGCTGGCAGCTGGGAGCTGGCACAGCGTGGCACTGAGCTTCCCAATCCATGCACTGGGTGGGTTTTACCAGCATTTCCTCTCTCAGGGCTTTTCCTAACATGCTGCCTTCCCTGCAGTTGTCCTGCTGGACTCAAAGGAATCGCAGGCGGAGCTGGGCTGGACCTCACACCCATCGAACGGGGTAAGCGCGGGGGTGGGACTGCGCCGCCGGAGAGGGTGAAAGGCTCTGTCCGCCTCTGGGTGCTCAGCAGCATTTGAAGCCCCGCGGTAGGAGCACTTGGCTCACCACAGAGCTGGGGTGGGGGCTGGCAGCTCCTCGTTCCAGGTCGGTGGGTAGCTTGGCAGGGTCAGTGCCGGGAGCCCCTGGGAGGAGAGAGAGGAGTGAGGCATTGGCCATGTGAACCAACGGAGTCCCTCCTCAAAATAGATTTCACACTACTAAAACAAGCCGATAAACACTGGCTAGGTAAGGCTTTGTGTGGTTCACGCATCAGCATGAGCACCAAGGGTCAGTCAAGCCCTTAGAATCCAAGGGCTGTGGTTGGGGAAGTCATTGGGAGCTGTGTCATGTAATGTTTGTTTCATCAGCCCCTGGTTGTGCTGCTGGTGACAGTCTAAAGCCACTTTCAGTAAGCTTGGAGTTGTGCTCCTTGCAGATTTGGGTTCATTTTCCTGAATGGAAACAAACTGTTGAGGGGGAAGAGCAATAGGTCCTGGAGTCAGCTGTGTGGCACAGCTGTTTGTTTGCAGAAGAAACTCTGTTCTGGGTGTGTTTTGACTGTTTCACATAAATTTACCCCCAGAAAGAATTGCTTTGGGAAATTGCCAGGTCGTCACCCAGTCTGTGAGGGTTGAATCATTTCACTGATCAGAATCTCTGCTGATCGCTTTGTGGAAACAGTTTCACTTGCAGTCGGAGGATTTGTCCTGTTGCAGCTAAAACTTGTCCTGGCAGAGAAATTGCTGCTGTTCATGATGGTGTTTGATGTCCTTGTGTGATGGTGTCACATCTTCTTAGACATCTTGGATTTCTCGGGGTGGCCCAGCCCTACCCAGAGGACCCCTGAGTGGTAACCCTGTGTGGATGCACCTTCCCAGGGACAGAAAATCTGAGGAGTGTATGGGAGATGAAGGCTCTGGCTCCTCAGCAAATGATGGGTCCAGAATCAGGCTGTGTTTTCCTAGACCTGCTGCCAGTGCTGCCTTTCTGGTTGCGCCTTCACATTTGCAGCTCTGCAGAGAGCTCAGGTGTTGGGTGGTCCAGGAGCAGGGTTACTGCAGCCGGTGGGTTTGGTGAGCCGAGGACTTCCAGTGCCTACAACGTGGTGGGGAGGCTTGTGGTAGTGACATTTATACAGGTTGGTGTGTCTCTGCTGGGGCAGCACGGAGCTGTCACAGCCCTGTGTGTTCTGTCCGCAGTGGGAAGAGATCAGTGGCGTGGATGAAACCTACAGACCGATCCGCACCTACCAGGTCTGCAATGTCATGGAGCCGAACCAGAACAACTGGCTGCAGACAGGCTGGATCGCCAGGCGTGACGGCCAGAGGATCTTCATTGAGCTCAAGTTCACCCTGCGGGACTGCAACAGCATCCCCGGTGTGACGAGCACCTGCAAGGAGACTTTCAACTTGTACTACGTCGAGTCTGACTCCGACCTGGGCCGCAGCGTCCGTGAGAGCAAGCACACCAAGATCGACACCATTGCTGCTGACGAGAGCTTCACACAGGGAGACCTGGGCGAGCGCAAGATGAAGCTGAACACTGAGCTGAGGGAGATTGGGCACCTGAGCAAGAGAGGCTTCCACCTGGGCTTCCAGGACGTGGGCGCCTGCGTGGCGCTGGTCTCCGTGCGGGTCTATTACAAGAAGTGTCTCACCACCGTGCAGAACTTGGCCATGTTCCCAGACACAGTGGCAGAGACGGCCTTTGTGACGCTGGTGGAAGTTAAGGGCACTTGTGTGGCCCACGCTGAAGTGGACGTGGACAATCCCCCTCGGATGCACTGCAGCGCGGAGGGCGAGTGGCTGGTCCCCATAGGGAAATGCATGTGCAGCCCTGGCTTTGAGGAGAAGGACGGGGGATGCAGAGGTAAAAGTGGCCTTTGGTGTCCTGGCAGGTTTTTGTCTGTGTCAGTCCATGCTGCTGCCAGACCTCTCTGGTGCCTGAGCACAGTCTGGACAAGTGGAATTGTCTGTTGTCAGCAATGTGTTTCTTTGGGTGATGGCAGCTCCCCAGAACCACCAGGCATTTGTTTGGAGGGCGTGGGGCTGCTCTGCAGATGTGTCAGAGCTCTGGATGCTGTCAGGCATTTCCCAGAGCTTTATCTGTAATGTTAAAATTACTCTAGAACATTAATATCCCTATTGATATGCTTTGGACACGGTTTAATAATTTGGCCACTTTACAGCTCACAAGGTTATGTTTAAGGACAGCTGCAAAAATGGATGTACCCTCTGCCTTAACAAGGCATCCCACTAACGATCCTGGGACTGTGACCACTTCCACCTCGCTTCCAAAGGCAGGTGAGAGCCAGGTGTGGGATGCTGGCTGTCATGCTCTTCCTCAGAGTGCCTGAGCCCCTGAATGGAGAGAGTTGCTGGGCTAATGCCACCTCCTTGCCAGCTGGGACCTGGGAAAGGGGATGTAAAAC
The DNA here is from genome assembly GCA_013397315.1 of Donacobius atricapilla. NCBI lineage: Eukaryota > Metazoa > Chordata > Aves > Passeriformes > Mimidae > Donacobius > Donacobius atricapilla. Next base: position 64,213 of record WBMY01017618.1, read on the forward strand.
ACGTCTGAAAAGACCCTTTGCTACCCATGCTTGGTGTCCAGATGACACCTTGGATGTCTCCCTTTACACCTCAAAACCAAACTGAGGTGAGGAAAGCAGCTAAATAAGTCCCAGGCAGGTGGAGTTCCCCTGCACTGGAGGCAGGAGGTGCAGTAGGAGAGCGAGCTTTTCCTATGGAATTGGATCTGCCCTTCAGGAGCACCTCCAGGCTTTTCACTGTGCTGATGGTGCTGCCTTCCTCCAGGTGGTGGGATGCCCTTCCTGGTGCTCTGGGCAGTGGCTTCTCCTTAAGAAGACCTTATTAAAGCTATCAAATTGAAATCTCAGTGCTGTTGATTGCTTCAGTAGCTGCGTGGCAGCTTGCCATGCTTTCCACATCTGTTTGGAGTGGGGATTTACATAGTGAGTCCCAGAAGGCTTTTGCTAATGTTTCAGGTTTCTCTGTGTTGAGTTTAAATAATTCATATTCTCTGAGGAAAAATATTTGAAGTAATTTAATGGACATAATTAAGTTTCTCTCCCCTCTCACAGAAAGCAGGTCATTAGTCATTCTCTGTGGAGCAGCGTCTGATGTCTGGTCAAATACCAGAAAATAGTTTTTAAGGGTTGAAAGTTTTGGGTTTGTTTGCAGCCCTGCATTAGCCTAGTGCTAAGTGAATAGCTTTAAAAGATTTCTGATGAAAGCAGCCAGGGCCGTGGAAATTCTTCAATGAGAACAAAAGCCCTTGAGCTGGATGCTTTGGGACTTTGGGGGTGTTAAACCAGACAGGTGATGGCACAACACACCTGGCCCCAGCACTGTGACCCTGTGGTGGTGGCTTTGGAGGGCTCAGAGCGTGTGAATCCTGCTGGCCCACCAAACTTCTTGGCCACAGTCTCTGTTGCAGCTCTTGTGGGCCTGAGAGCTCTGGGTGGTGGGGGCTTTGCTGCTGCTGGTGCCTGTGGGGTGGCATGGGGACCAAGGTGGCACTTGAGGGTGGTGGTGGCAGCAGGACTGCGGTGCTGGCAGCACTGGAGGATGCAGGAGATGAACTGGTGAAGGTGTTTAAACTTGGTGGCAGAGCTGTAACCCTGATTGAACTACTGAATGCATCCTGGACTGAGAGAAGGTTTGTGTCCTCACTTTGAAATTAGGAGAGATGAAAAAAAGGCCGATGGGACTTAGGACTCTGCTGATTCTGGCTGCAGGAAAGCTGAGTCTTTCCATGTCCATCCTCCTGTCCTGCACCGCTGCTCCAGAGGCACCCCAGCACTCCTGACAAGTTTGCACGTTTCTGATGAATCGTTTTGGCATTCGGTGGAGTGCAGCTGTCTCTGGGGTGGGACTGCACAACTTTAGTGTCTGTTTAACATCCACTCACGAAGAAGAGGAGAGTTTGTCACTGAAAATGCACTCAGACTGCTTGTCTTGTCTGATGTATCACTGTAGCCAGATGCTGCTCCGTGCTTACTCTGACCATAAAACCCACTCCCAGAAGATGCACGGCAGGCAAGTGGGCAGTCCTGTGCTCTGTGCATGATCCCTTGCCCATCCCTGTTTTGTTTTCACTTGGCTTCTCAGCTTTGATGTCTTCTTGCCATTAATTTTGTCAGGCATGAGCTGTAGCCCCTCTGTGCTGTTTGTTTTGTGGTGTGTAGCAATAGCTTTTGTGTAAATGAAGCCATGATGTGGGGGATCTGCCTGACATTTTCATTCCAAGTTGTCTCCTTCTGCTTCATCTTTTCTATCCAATCCCTAGTAATATCTGCAAGGAGAATTTCAACAAAGCTCAAGGTTAATATTTACCAGCCAGATTTGCTGCAAATGAGACAACTTAAACCAGACATTGAATTAATATGATGGAGACCAGTTACCAAAAATAGCTGCCAGCCACTCTTCTTTGACAGAAACGTAAATTTGTGCTCTGGCGAAGCTTCCCCCTCAATTCATTTTCCTCCGTTTCTGCCAGCACTGGCAGGACCCAGCTCTGCCCTGCTGCTGTGTCCCATGCTCTGCTCCCCCTCACCAGCACCTGGAGCCCTGCTGGGTCTGGTCAGTGATGTCTAATTAGTGCCTGTGTCCCTTGTCTGCATGGCAGTGACATCACTGAAAACAGTTTTCGAGTTCATGTAGTTCCTACTGCTTTGTCAGGATTTTTAATTTTTTAAATCTCTTTTAAAGGGATGAGTGTTGCTGCTTTTCTGGGGGGGAAAACCTTGCACAGGAGGTGGCTTCAGTGACAGCCTTGTCCACGGGTGCTGTTTGAAATGGGGAATAGCAGAAATTCCCCCTCCTTGTCTGCATCACTGGCTGGATTTTTGAGCAGCATGTTGAATTCAACCTGCTATGGACAAGACACAAGGAAGATTTATTGTATCTGTCTTGGGGAGGAGGCGAAGGTTCAGGGTGGGAGTGGGATGTAGGGTAAGATGCTCTTCTGTCCGTTGGATATGTCCCACCCCAGCATTGTGTCACTAAAGTGACAATAAAAGAAAAGAAATAGTTCAATGGAAAGTTAGAGAAATTTAAAATAATAAATTACAGTATTTTGTCATTCACTGCAAAGATACCTCCTGAAGCCTGAGGTCTCCTTTTCTGTTTAAATACAGAAAAGATAGATCCAAATGTACAGTACTTGGAGCTTTTGATTTGTTTCATCTTTTATACATTAGCTTACAAACCTGTAAGTGCTCCTGGAGTCTATTTTATCTGCTGACTGATGCTGGAGGATTATGCATACGTTTATTTTTCCTCCTGGGGCTCTGTAAGTCGCACAAAGCACCAGGTTTTGTGTTCATCAGGGATGCAGCCACAGGCTGGCCCTGTGCCTGTGGGGCCAGAGAGGAAATTGGAGGAAATCCCACAGGAATTCTGGAGCTGGGCACATTGCAGGGGGTTGTGAGGTGGGATCAGCTGTAGCACCGGGTGGTGGATGCTGCTGCCCAGCAGCCACAATGGAACACCCTTGTAAAACAAGCTCTCTTTCCAGTCTCTGGAGTAATGACCAGGCTTGGAGGTATTCATCATTTGGGATTGCACATTACACTGCTGGTTCACAGTGTGTCTGAAATAATTACAGCTATGGAAGTCGGGACAGATTCAGACACAAATCGCTCCGTGACATTTAATTTCAGAGCAAACCACCCTGACAATTACCAGCATCACAAGTTGTTTGCAGAATTCCTGTGAGGTTAAGGTCATGGGTATCTGGCTGCTGGATGAACGTGTTGGATGGGCTGTTGAAATACGGATGAGGACGTGTCTTGCCAGCAGCTGAGGGGGTTTGTGTGAGCTGAAGTGCTCGGCAGGGCGCTGGAGAGGCTGGTCAGCCAGTCCTTCACCAGGAGCCTTGGGTGGATCCATTAGGGAGCTGAGAGAGACAACTGTGAATTGCACTTGGCTCAGCGGGTGTGCGGGCTTCAGTGTGTCCTTGAGGAACATTCTGGCATAAATAGCAGCGAGGTTCTGTCAGTCCTGGCTGGATTCATCAAATGCACTCGGTTAGATATTTTGAGACTGTCCTTCTTCTGGACTAAATCACTAAATTTAATTTCAGCTGTTAAGAGCTCATTGTTGGGGATGCACAAAGATCTTGCCCTTGGACACAGGTTTTCGTTTTAGTACTCCACAAATTATTTAACAAGGACGAAAATTACAGAGTAGCACTGTCTAGAGGTGTCGCATTTGCTGGCAACGTGTTGGATGATGGGCTGCTTGTTGAAAACCAGTGATTAAAACCAAAAACCTCTGAACTGTGTGGAAGACAAGGTGCTTTTGGGTTCTCTGGGGTGGTGCAGCCCTACGTTCCCATCCTGGCAGACATGGAGCTGAGGTGAGAGGAGCTGGAGCCTGCCTCAGTGCTTGCATTGATCGCTCCTCATGCCGTCTTTGTCCCTCTCACACTGGCACAGAGATCGGACACGATTGCTGTCCCTGCTCTCTGCCTGCAGTATTGATCACAGCTGGTGTGGTAAGACAGGGTGAGATCTCAAACTCAGTGTGGAGGGTGCAGGAGCCTCTCTGCTACCCGGGGGCGTTTATCAACAAGGCTCTTTGGCCGCCTCGGTACACCGCTGAAACTCTGTGCTGTCAGTGATTTACACAAGGTGCCCTGTCTGGTTTGGGCAGCGTGTCCTTGCCCGTGGCACTGGCTGGCAGTGTCTGTCCCTCCTTGGGGCTGCTGCCCCCTCCTCCCCACTGCGCCGGCCTGAGGCACTTTGCCTCTGAAGCACTGATGAAATGTTTGGAACATAGTAAACAGTGACTTGCTCGGCTCGATAATGGGACTAAGATAGATGGAGTATGGCTGTGCCAGCCTGGTGCTGTGAGGGGTCAGCAGGAGCAAGAGCTCCTGTGAAAGATGCATTGTGAGCACCTTGGATGCCAGTGGTGAGATTGCAGGTTTGAGTGTTGCTCGGGGGGGGCTGGATGCCCGTCTGAGAGCTGGAGGGGCCCAGTGCTCCCAGTCTGCCCTTTGCTGGCAGGGGTTGTCAGGCTGCTGGGGTGCCTCAAACTGTGGCGCTGTCCTGGTTCTTGCCATGGCACCCCCAGTGCTGGCTGCCTGTTTCCCCAGCTGTGGCTTCCTAAAGAGCATTTTTATGAATGTCTCCTTCAACAGAGAAAATTAACACACATTAATGCAGATGAACTTCGTCAAACACAATTCCGTGACCAAAACTGGAAGGGAATCGATTTTGGAAGACAAGCGAGTTGTGGTGTTAATTATAAATGCCTGTATAGGCATTTTGAGTGAGGCTGCAGCTGTTATTAATTCATGCTGGCACATAGAGTGCTGCTGCTGGTAGGACTTCACTGGGAAGGGAAATTGAAAGCTGTCCTGTGCCACTGGAGTAGGAAACCCAGCATTTTCTAGGTCTGCATCCTCAATTGCCCCTGCTTTCCCTATGGCACAGGCTGGGAATGAGACAGACCCCTGCCCCTGTCTGAGGAGCTGTGTCAGATGAGGTGGTAAGAGAAGCCTTTCCCATGGTTACTTCATGCTGGGTAATCAGCCATCCTGCAGCACAAATGAGCGTAGCTCGTTCTGCTGCTGGTTTGGCAGGGTGCAGACAGTGTTACACTGAAGGGGGAATGTGCTCTCTCTGTCAGTGACCTGGATCAGGCCCGCTTGCGAAGCTTCTGTGGTCAGCACTGGTGGACCTGAAGAGAGGCAATTGATCTGTTCGACCCATCTGGCTGCTTCTCTCTGCCTCTGGGACAATGAATTATTGAATTTTATTGTTTAATAATTGAGTTGTGGTAGCACCAGAGGACCGGGATCAGGATAGAAAGCTGTGTACCAAAAAGAGAATTTCATTCTATAAATTGATGACCTGATCTCCCGAGAGCTGTCACATACCCACTGCAGAAATAAACGCTGTGAAATGACACGGACACCTAAACCAGCTGGAGACCAAGAAAAACACTCGTAGGATGAGGTGGAAGAGGGTGGGAGTTTGTCTGAAAAAAGAAACAGAGGCACACATATGATGCATCACATGTGCTGGGCTCTTTTGTTCTTCTCGAGGGCAACTTTTGGGCACCCAAGGGAAAAAAATAGCAAGTAGAGCCCATGACTCCTCATGGGACACACTCACATGGGGTGGTGGTGCCTGCTCCTGGGACATGCAAATTGGGGCATTTTGTGCCATTATTAATGACAGGCATGTCTGTAAACTTACTCCTGGCTGTTAGAAAACAGGGTGGACTAGTCTGAAAGACGCTTCTAATTGGGAATGTTCAGTTTCCTACGATGTGCTGTCAGATTTGTGTGACAGGCACATCTGAGGGATGGGGGCTCTGGGTTTAATGCTTGGATCCCATCATGTTTGTAAACAGGATTGATTTTCCTGTCCTGTCTGATGCAGTGATATTTCTGCCCTGTATGGTGGTCAGTGCTGCCTAACTGAAGGAAAAAGCAAACTCTGCCTCCATTCTATGAATACACTACTAGTTTTGATTTGGTTTCTCAAATCCAAAGAGGGAGATGGAAGTTTTGGGAGTAATTTTATCATTTGCTATTTTTTTCTGATTTATCTAGCACCCTAGATAGGGAATGACATTTACTGTGAAAGTCAGTGCAGAGCTACAGCACCCAAATGTCTCTTCAGGGTAAAACCAAGGGACATCTGTCTTGGTGCCAGGATCATGCAGGTGCTCGGGGAAAGCAGCTCAGAGGGTGGTGTCTGCTGGCCAGTGGCAGCAAAGGAGGTCTCAGGAAACAGGGAAATGCAGTCATCAGGTGTGTCCCCATTCGTCCTCTGCTGCTCTCCCCTTAACACCCTCTCTCTCTCTTTCAGCGTGCCTTCCGGGGTTTTACAAGCTCTCCCTCCGTCTCCCTCTCTGTTCTCCGTGCCCCGAGCACAGCTTCACACATGAGGAAGCCTCCACATTCTGTTTGTGCCAGACGAATTACTCCAGGTCTCCTTCAGACCCGCCATCTGCCTCCTGCACACGTAGGTCTCGCTGGCAGGGCTGCTCCCCGGAGGAGCATCCAGGCACTCTGTGTGTCCTGCAGCACGGAGCCAGGCGGTGCCCAGGGCTGCGCTGGGCTCCCCCTGCCTGCTCCGTGCGCGCTGGGGTGATGCTGCAGTGGGGAGGGGGTGGAGGGGCTGTCCCTACAACCCAGAGCCCGCAGGCTGATGAGAGAGATGCGCAGTCAGGCTCGCAGACTCCCTGGTAAAACTGGGGCACAGTCATTTAGTCACTATAGTTCGCAGGTTTTAATTAAATGGCCTGCAGTTAATTGGACTGGACTCCAGCTGCTCTGGTGATGGATGCTGTCCAGCTGCCAGCACAGTGATGAGGAGCCCTCCTTCTCTGCTGAGCACGGCTGGGCTAAGGCAAACAAAAACACAGGAGATCTCTGTCCCACTGCTGTCCGTGCCTCAGATGAACAACTGTCCTGACAGGAATGCAGAGGAGTGCACGCTGTTTTCTCAAAACAAACTGCACGCTTCTTCTTTCCCTGCTTTGCTCTTAGAACCAGTCCTGAAGGCACAGAACTCAATATACAGCACAAACAGAACAGACAGTTGGGGATACAAGTATCATAAAGTCTCCCTAGGACACAGGCTTTGAGAATTCTCTACAAATCTATTTCTCACAGTTATACAGTGTGAAAAATGAGGTTCACTTTCTTTGAAAAATTTAGAAGTTTAATAAAAAATAAAAAGACAATTAGGTCACAGAAATAAAGCAAAAAAAGCTCTCGGCCGAGGGTGCCTGGCTAACCAGAGAGCACATCTTACCCCTTCAGATCCTTTGTTTTAAGGATCAGTATGTTATATATTCAATAGACCCTAATGCATTATTCAAACATTCCTTTGAGTTCAGATGTTCTCTTGGTTTTGATCCCCCCAACCTGTCCCATTTTGTCTTGTAAACCCATCTGCAAATGGCTCCATTCCGTCAGCTAGGATAGGTTCAATAAATTCCTCTCCTGAAGCTTTGGTCAGTAATCTTCATCTGGATAAGAAAATTCAGGAATGTGAGGGTTTTTCTCCATCCTTCTGGTTTAGCTGATTTTTAGATGTTACCAAAAAAAAAAAAAAGTCTTTACTTTTAACACTGTGCTACAGCTCCAAAAGAAAATATACATTCATCAGAATCCTAGAACTCTGTTAATAATAAAAGAAAATATACTAAAACCTTCTCGTATTATATGTGAAAAATGGACTTCACTTTTTTTTAATTTTAAAAATTTAATAATAAGAAGAAAAGAGACATAAAAAAGCAAAAGTTACAGATGTTTGTGTGCTTGGCGTTTCTACCCAAGGCACAGCTTGCTAACAGTCTTCCCCTTAAAAACAATAGGTTATTGCATATTCATAAATTTCATACATGATTCAAACATTCTTTTCATCTTTACATTTTTCTGCTTAATTTAACTTTTCTTCCCCACCATTCTATCTTGCAAATAAATCTTGTGGCTCCACAAAGTCACAAATCCCTTAAAAACGGAGGCAATAAATTCTTCCTTTTAGAGTCTTTGGTGTCCTTCCTGTTATCTCTATCCAGATAGGAGATACGAGGAATTTCTTAATTGTCTCTCCCATTTTTTTTTAACTACTTACAAAAAGCATATACTATAGCCTAAAAACTATATTTATCACACTACTAGAAGAGACTATATTAATACAGCATAACTTTCTAACATAACACATATATCATTCTTTTTAATATTTGCGTGTGGGCTCAATATTTCTGAGCCTGGGAAAATTTCAGCTCGCTGACCATTGCCAGCTCCTTTCCCAAGGGAAAGCTGTCAACAGTTTCTCTTTTCAAACCATCTCTCTCAGTTTCTCAGCACAGGCTCAGCAAACAGTGCTCCCTTTGCCAGAACAACTGTCCCCAGGGGTTGTTTCCTATTCCTGAACCAATGGAGAGCAGTGTCAGTGCCATGGAGCAATAACAGACCTTTTTACACAGCGTGTTCTAAAAGAAACTGCTGGGATTGTAAATAAAGCCTTCTTTCTCTTCTGACACCTATATAGAGTCAATCTATTTCGTGTCCTACCGTGACATTTGCGAAAAGCCAGTCATATAATATGCACTTAGAACATTATACACATAGAATTCATTTTAATATTCACCAAAAGCCAACTCAGGTGTTCTCCTGCTTCCAGGCCCGCCCTCTGCCCCGAGGAACCTGGTGTACAGCCTGCGGCAGTCGTCCCTGGTGCTGGAGTGGAGCGCCCCGGCCGACGCAGGTGGCCGCAGCGACCTGACCTACAGCCTGTGGTGCGGCCGGTGCCCCGCGGCGCCGCGGGGCCGCTGCGAGCAGTGCGGCAGCGGCGTGGGCTTCGTGCCGCAGCAGACGGGGCTGGTGGAGCGCACGGTCACCCTGGTGAACCTGCTGCCTCACGCCAACTACACCATCCGCGTGGCCGCCCTCAACGGCGTCTCGGCCGCCGGCCCGCTGGCCAGCCAGCAGTACGCCGAGGTCAACGTGTCCACCGGCCGTGCAGGTACTCTTAAAAATAAAAGCCTGCGTTAGTAAGTAATAAAGAGAGCCAGTGCCTGGTTCATAGCTCAGTGATACTGTNAAAAACGGAGGCAATAAATTCTTCCTTTTAGAGTCTTTGGTGTCCTTCCTGTTATCTCTATCCAGATAGGAGATACGAGGAATTTCTTAATTGTCTCTCCCATTTTTTTTTAACTACTTACAAAAAGCATATACTATAGCCTAAAAACTATATTTATCACACTACTAGAAGAGACTATATTAATACAGCATAACTTTCTAACATAACACATATATCATTCTTTTTAATATTTGCGTGTGGGCTCAATATTTCTGAGCCTGGGAAAATTTCAGCTCGCTGACCATTGCCAGCTCCTTTCCCAAGGGAAAGCTGTCAACAGTTTCTCTTTTCAAACCATCTCTCTCAGTTTCTCAGCACAGG
>WBMY01017618.1:80066-106748 GCA_013397315.1 Donacobius atricapilla
ACACTGCCGGTGCCACACTGTGGGGCTGGGGCACTGCCTGTGGGGGACTGTGGGGCTGGGACACTGCCTGTGCAGGACTGTGGGGCTGGGATGCCCCTCGGGGCTCCGTTTTACCAATCCACACGGATTTGCTCCAGTGCCCAGTGGCTGCAGCAGGGGGGCAGGAAAGGGCTGGCTGGTGCCACAGCTGAGCCTGGCACAGGGGGAAGTTGCCGTGTGGGGTGGCACAGCTGCTCCCCAGCACCCCAACCTCTGCCTTCATCTTTTCACAGCACCATCTGGCTCCATCTGCCATGTCCTGTGACCTTCCCATATGATTTCTGTTCACGAGACCTCCAGTGAATGTGTGGTTTCTTTTGGAGGCTGGCTCTTTGGACAGGCTGTCCTGACTGTGCCACGCCGGCTCCGAGGCGCAGCTGTCAGTCCAGCTCCATCTCAGGTATCTCATTATTTCACAGGATCAGAGAGATCAAAGTTACTCAACTGTGAAAACCACATCAACGGCCGTGACGGTCAATAACCTGAAGCCTGGTACCCTCTATATTTTCCAAATCCGAACATCTTCCTCTCCAGACTACGGGAACTACAACCCTGGCATTGAAGTGGAGACACTGGCAGAGTGTAAGTGCAGCAGGGCTCGTGTCCCTGTCAGGAGCCCTGGGGATGCTGGGCTTGCAGCCTGTGCCCCAGCTGCTCCTGGTTTCACGGAGCAGCACCTGCTCCTCTGGTTCTGCTTCTCCGGGTCTAAGGGAGGGACCCACACTGTCCCACTGCTGTCCACGAATTTCCTTCTCCTTGCATTTTCCCATTTTGTTTTGATGAGGTTGGTCTCGCTGCCCTGCCCGTCCTGGGGGAGCCTGTCCTGTCTTTTCTAAGTGAAGAGTCAAGGAGGGCAGTTGCTCCCTGGCTCCTTTCTCGTGAGGACCACGGGACAGTCTCTGCTCTTTGGCTGAGATTGCCCCAAAACATGCTTAGCTCATGACTGCTCCCTGCCTCGCTGCTGTCCTGGCTCAGGGCAGCCAGCATCAGTGTTATCTGCTGAGACTTCTCCTTTTAAATTCCCATTCATAACTGTGGTCCAAAAGTGTCTTATTTCAGTGAAAGAGGGCTGGAGGGATGTTGGGCTTCAGCACAATCCCCCACGCTGGCTGGAAGTGCAAGGCTGAGCTGGCTGGCTCAGAACAGCTCCCACAGATTGTGTTTAACAGGGCTTTAAATTGCCTTCATTTGCCACACAGAAGACATTTCAGAATTAATTGAAGCCAATAAAATTTTTATAGAGAATGTAGCTATCTAATACCCCTGTTTGCAAAAGCAGGAGGAAAAGGGATTAATGTGATGAAAGAAAACTATTTGTAAGGCCATAAATTTTGATGTGTTCCTCTGATAAACAAGATTCTTCCTCAGCCCCGATTAACAAAACCAGGAGCTGGTGCAGCAGTGCTGGGTTGTTCTGTCTGTGCTGCCTCCAGCACTGCCCAGCATGTTGGACTGACCGCACCAGCTTGGGCTCTTCAAGCTGAACCAGAACACGAATTGTTGCGAGGATGATGGAAAGCAGCCGAGTGGCTGCTCGCTCTTCAGGAGGACACAGGCTGGCCCCGGGAGCAGTGACCGAGGCAGCTCCTCTCCTCGGTCCTGCCCCAGAGCGCGTTGATGACTGGCTCTGCTTCCCCCCTGCAGTGACAGTGGCCTCCAGTGAGCAGAGCCCCGTGCTCATCATCGCCGTGGGGGCCATCGTGGGGCTCACGGTGCTGGTGTCCGTGGTGGTCGGCGTGATGGTCTGGAGGAGGTGAGCGGGGCCAGGCATGGTCCAGGGGGGTTTGACGTGGGGTAAGGGGCTGCTGCCCCTTGGTTCTCTCGTGTGCATCTTCACTCTCTTGCAGGCAGTGTGGGTACAGCAAAGCCAGCCAGGACGGGGACGAGGAGCTGTACTTCCACTGTAAGTGGTGCCCAGCTGTCGTGGCCAGTGTGACTGTGGGACCCCTGCATTTATCATGGTTAATAACCCGCCAAAGCTGCCCTGAGCCCTCGCTTTTGAAGTGCTGTCATCCTGTGTTGTCCCAGAGCAGGGCCTGGCACAGCAAGGCTCTCTGAGGACTGTGGGCTTGACAGCTCCATGTGCCACTGTCTGTCCTTCCCGCGTGTGGGTCACTGGTGCCAGAGGAAACGGGGATACTTGCAGCTTACATGGGCTGTATAAATTATTCTGTCAGCTTCTCATGAACACGAGCAAACAGCCTTGTTTTCTGGGGCTACTCTGCATTATTGAGCAGCAATAATTTTACAGTTGTCAGGGGGAATTCGGATGTCGGGACTGATGAGTTTATTTGATTCCTGGCACATGCCCATGGACTGCACACGTGCTTTTCTGTTCCCCAAAGCGCCTCAGAAGTAGAAGCGCCTGCTTCAACCATTTCATTTAGCTTTGGAGGGTGGGAACTTCACTGGAGCAAAGGGGCTGCTCTCTTTTACCCATGGGGTTATGGCAGTAGAGCAGAGCAGTTGGATTTGCCTAATCCTAAAAAAAAAAAAAAAAATTAAAAACCTTAGGACTGAGTCTTTGGCTTTGCTTATAGAAAGGTGGCACATTGGTTCTGCCCTCAGACCAGGAGATGGATAAGCTGGGATAGTGTTTCCCAGGATGGGTGGGTGGAAGTTCTGCTGAGCTCCTCTCACCTGCCCTTTCTGCCTTTCCTGCAGTTAAAATACCGACCAGGAGGATGTACATTGACCCCAACACCTGCGAAGACCCCATGCAGGCTGTGCACCTCTTCGCCAAGGAACTGGATAATGCCAGCATCAAAATTGAGAGGATTATCAGGACAGGCAAGTTCCATGGGATGGTGGCCTGTGGGCCACCTGTGGCGGTCTTACAGCAACTACTGCATGCTGTAAGGGCTACATGTAGTGTTTATTCATTGGCTTAAGTAGATGCTTGTAAGCTTTTAGCATCAGCATATTGGCTTACAAACTTTTAAAAGGCCTTGTAACAAAGAGGGCTTTGGCTTCTGTCGTTATGGCGTGAGTTTTACCATCTTTTATGTCTCTGCCTTCACTGAGACTGATAATGAAATAAAAAACTCGTGGAACGCCTCTTAGTCACCTGTTATTAGTGATTAGATCCAACAGTGGCCGTGCCATGGGCTGTGCTGCTGTGCTCCTCTTTCACTGGGCCATGACACTGCTCCAGTCCTGCGGGTACCCGCCTGCAGCTGAGGATGGGAGCAGGGCTGGTAAGGATTTTATCCAGCAGCTTTGTTCCACATTCCCGGTGCTTTCCTGAGGCCCTGAGCACAGCCAGGCAAACACCACGTGGACCAGAAAGCATCAGCAATTATCTGCATCTGGGCAGTTTGACAGCAGCGTGAAAACTATTTATAAATAGGTGAACCTAATGATTTATCGATTTTCATCAACTTCACTGCCTAAAACTTAAAAGCAAATTAAAATCACCTGACTGGACCCTAGAGCCTTAATGGCTACTGTGTGCCAGAACGTGGGAAACGTGATCATTCTTTGTCACTTCTTTCCCTAAAGATAAATTCAGCTGTAGCAGCAGCAGAGGTGGAGGAAGGGAGGAGGGAAGGGCTTTGCCTGCAGCTGAAGGACAGTGTTGAAGGGGAGAGGACACTGAGGAGGGGACGAGGATGCCTCTGAAAGTGCAGCTGGGGCAGCTCAGAGGAGCCCCATGTACCTTTCATGAGCAATCTGGTATTTGAAAAATGAAGAAAGAAATTAGTCAGGAAAGCATTTAAATCTAAGGAATTTGGGAGTGTGTTTGTCTCACTGCTGACCTAACAAGAATCTGATTTTCAAATCAATAAAGCTGTTCATAGCTACACGCCTTTTGCTGTAAAGCCAATATTGGGTTTTTTATGTTGGGAATTCCGTAGCTCCTGTTGTGGAGTGCGTGGCTGTGCAGTGGGATGTTCTTCCTCAAGGACTGCAGGAACCCTCCAGCCCTGCTGTGTCCAACTTGTGGGGAGCAGACCAGGAGGCAGAACCAGCCAGGCCCAGAGCATGACCTCACTGACAGGGGGTTAATCCTCCTCTCATGGGATAAAACACAACATGCACTGAAGCTGAGCATGGAGAGAGCAGCTGAGAGGCTCTGGAGGTGGCTGAGGGTCAGCAGAGGAGTGGCACGATGCTCAGGATGGCCTGGTGGCAGTGGCAGCAGTCCTGCCATGGATCTGTTTAACCCCTTTGTCTGTAGCAATAACGTACAAAGCTGGCCTGTCATTCCTTCTAAGTGCAGCTAACAAGCAATTTGCAGATTCCCTTATGAAGCTATTTTGAGAATGAGAAGTTCCTTTAACACAACAGTCTATTCTGAGGGTGAAAAATAAGTGCACCTGTGATAACAAGGGATTTGTCCCATGAGAATCAGTAAAGAAAATATGTAAACAATCCAAGAAAAGATAGATTTGATGGACAAGTAAAATACCTTTCACTAACTGATGGAATAATCAACAAGAAAGCTATTACCCCAATAGAAGTTGTGGAAGACGAATTCCTCCAAAAATGGGGACATGTGAGCAATCCAGTTTATCTGGGAGGATAGGCCTGTAACCATTCCAAGGATGCAGAAATCTTGTACAAAGCAGAACAAGATGCAGAAAGTCATGTACGAAGAAGAACAAAAGATGGTCAGCAACTCAAGGATGTGAGAATCAGATGAAAGCCAGAAAAAAGAACTGTATAATCTGCTGTGTATGTAAAAACAATCAACCAATAAGGGCTAAAGGGCTTATGTGTGTTTTTAGGATGCAACCAATTGTAAAGTAGCATGAAACACGTGATTAAAGCCAAAAAACTGTATAAAAGAGACTGTTATGTTGCCATAAATGGCTCGCTTTGATCATACTGATCACGGAGTGACGTCCCATTCTCGACTCCTCCGCAAGAAGTTGCCCTCGAGGTTTGTAAAAACTGCATAAAAGACAGCGCAAGGCCATGNTGATGGAATAATCAACAAGAAAGCTATTACCCAATTAGAAGTTGTGGAAGATGAATTCCTCCAAAAATGGGGATGTGAGCAATCCAGTTTATCTGGGAGGATAGGCCTGTAACCATTCCAAGGATGCAGAAATCTTGTACAAAGCAGAACAAGATGCAGAAAGTCATGTACGAAGAAGAACAAAAGATGGTCAGCAACTCAAGGATGTGAGAATCAGATGAAAGCCAGAAAAAAGAACTGTATAATCTGCTGTGTATGTAAAAACAATCAACCAATAAGGGCTAAAGGGCTTATGTGTGTTTTTAGGATGCAACCAATTGTAAAGTAGCATGAAACACGTGATTAAAGCCAAAAAACTGTATAAAAGAGACTGTTATGTTGCCATAAATGGCTCGCTTTGATCATACTGATCACGGAGTGACGTCCCATTCTCGACTCCTCCGCAAGAAGTTGCCCTCGAGGTTTGTAAAAACTGCATAAAAGACAGCGCAAGGCCATGCCAAACAGCCTCCTGAAAACTCGCATGGCGTTGCTTTGTGCCTCGCCGCCGTCCCAACAACAACAACGACGTTTCTGTGTCGTGCAGGAGAGTTCGGGGAGACGTGCCGGGGGTGCCTGAGGCTGCCCAGCAAGCGCGAGCTGCCCGTGGCCATCCAGACGCTGCGCGCCGGCTGCTCGGAGAAGCAGCAGCGCTCCTTCCTGGCCGAGGCCTGCACCATGGGCCAGTTTGACCACTCCAACGTCATCCGCCTGGAGGGGGTCATCACCAGAGGTACGTGGCTCCCAGGAGGCTCCTGTGCGGGAATGGGCTGAAACTGCTGCGTTGGAGAGGGAACCTGGGGCTAGAGGTGCGGGTGGCTGTTCCCACGTGCATCAGCTGGGTTTGTGTCACGGTAGGACATGAAATAGATTGACTCCATGGAGCTGTCAGCAGAGAAAGAAGGCTTTATTTACAATTCCAACAGTTTCTTTTAGAACACGCTCTGTAAAAAGGTCTGTTATTGCTCCATAGCACTGACACTGCTCTCCATTGGTTCGGGAATAGGAAACAACCCCTGGGACAGTTGTTCTGGCAAAGGGAGCACTGTTTGCTGAACCTGTGCTGAGAAACGGAGAGAGATGCTTTGAAAAGAGAAACTGTTGGCAGCTTTCCCTTGGGAAAGGAGCTGGCAATGGTTAGCAAGCTAAAATTCAGGCTCAGAAATATCGAGCCCACAGTACGTGGCTCCCAGGAGGTTCCCATGCAGGAATGGGCTTAAACTGCTGCCTAACCTGGGGCTAGAGGTGTGGGTGGCTACCTGGAGAGCAGCTGTTCCCACGTGCATTGGCTGGGTTTGCATTCTGGTGATTAATAAAAGGCTTCAGCTGGATTAATAAATGCAGATAGTGGGACTGGCTTCGCAGCCAAGTATGTGTGCTCTTAATAAAAGTAAATTGAAGCGAGATTCTGTCAGTAAAACAGATGAGGCTGCTCCAGATTTCTCATCCCAGGTTATGTATGCAATAGTTAAATGGATATTCATGTAAATCCAAAGAAACCACAGCATGAGAGCTGATTCTAACTAGGCTTTTTATTGGGAAAGGAAGTATTCTGGCTAAGCTGGTTGCTTTTGCTTTCACTGGGCTCTGCTGTCCTTTGTGATGTGCTTCAGAGTCCTGATGAAAGGAACTTCTGATGCTGGAATCCATCCCTAGCTGGGGCTGACAGGAACGCCTTGGACCTAGTGCTCGTTACAACCTGGCTGAGATAACGTCCTTATCCCCCCCAAAAGCCAGGCAGTGCAGGGGGTGGCACCTGGATTTTTAACCCCTGCAGAGTCTGAACTGCCTGAGTGATGGTGGCACTCACGCCGTGCTGCTTGTCTGTCTGTGCAGGGAGCACCATGATGATCGTGATGGAGTACATGGGGAACGGCCTGCTGGACTCCTTTCTCAGAGTGAGTACCGGGGGGTCTGCCCAGCTTGGACTCTCCTGGCCATGTTCCCATCGCTGACCTTGGGCTTTTCCTGCTCTGCTCTCACAGAAACATGAGGGGCAGTTCACAGGCACCCAGCTCATCTGCATGCTGCAGGGCATCGCCTCTGGCATGGCATACTTGGCAGAGATGGGCTACGTGCACAAAAGCCTTGCTGCCCACAAGGTCCTCGTGAGCAGCAGCCTGGCATGCAAGATCACGGGGTTCAGACAGCCACAGGAAGACAAGATGGAAACCATCTTCTCCACCATGGTGAGCTGCACTTCCACATTCTGTTGTCAACACTTTTCCTAGGCTCCCATTTCCTTCTCCAAGGATGAACGGGGACTCTGCCCCTTGAACTTCTGTCAAGAAATCCAATGTATTTGGTCAGGGAACTGCACGGCAGTGGCCTGGCACCATGCCTGCTCTGGTCACAACTCCACTGCACAAATCAGGGCAGAGGGACTTGTGTTTGTACAGCTGAGAGGTGGTTTATGTTAAATATTAATGTACAAAATGCCATCAGCTCTTCCTGGGGACATTCTCCTGTCCCATTAATATTTCAGGACTCACACTGCCGTGTAGCATACAGTTGCAGTGACATTTTAAACAAACTGAGGAAACAGTTTTCTCTTAGTCCTAAATGTGCTCATGGCGCAGGGGTTTGCTCCGTGTCCACCCTGTGATGCCGGGCAGGGCACGATGAGCAGCGAATGGCTGCCTGGCATTTGCCAGCATTGGCCACATCCTGCTGGGCAAGTAAATCATTCCTGCCCTTCTGCCTGTGCAGCGTGGGAAGAGCCTGGTGCTGTGGTCAGCCCCCGAGGCCGTCCAGTATCAGCACTTCAGCCCTGCCAGCGACGTGTGGAGCTTCGGGATCGTCATGTGGGAAGTCATGTCCTACGGCGAGAGGCCCTACTGGGACATGTCCCACCAGGACGTGAGTGCCCTGCAGCTCCACGGTGGATGGTGGTGCAGCCATTGCTGGTGGAGCTGCCGCTGCTCCCGGGCCGGGTGTGAGGAGGGAGGCTTGCCCCAGCGGTTTGCCCCGGGGTTTGCCTTGGGTTTGCGTGGCAGCACTTGACCCCAGGCCCTCGTGAGGAGGGGCACCGAGGCTGCTGAGGGGCTGGGAGCACAAACCCTGTGAGGAACGGCTGAGGGAGCTGGGGTTGTTCAGCCTGAAGAAAAGGAGACTCAGAGGTGACCTCATCACTCTCTACAGCTCCCTGAGAGGTGCCTGTGCTCAGCTGGGGTTGGGCTCTTTCTCCAGACAGAACAAGAGGACACGGCCTTAAGCTGCACCAAGGGGAATTTAGGTTGGATATTAGGAAAAGGTTTTTTACAGAAAGGGTGATAAGGTCCTGGAATGATCTGCCCGGGGGGGTGGTGGAGTCACCATCCCTGGATGTGTTAAAGAAAGATTGGATGTGGCACTGGTGCCATGCTTTAGTTGAGGTGTTAGGGCTGGGTTGGACTTGATCTTGAAGGTCTCTTCCAAGCTGGCGATTCTGTGATTGTGTGACTGTGTGTGCTGCAGGTGATGAAGGCTGTGGAGGATGGGTTCCGCCTGCCCGCCCCGGCCAACTGCCAGCCGCCCCTCCACCAGCTGATGCTCAGCTGCTGGCAGAAGGACCGCAGCCAGCGGCCCAAGTTCTCTCAGATCCACAATGCCTTGAGCAAGCTGGTGCAGAGCCTGGAGCCCCCGCAGTGCCCCAGCTCCACGTGTCCCAGCTCTACGTGCCCCAGGTGATTGCCCGCTTGCCACACCTGCCCGTCCCCTCTCTGCCGTGCCATGCCCCACGCCCTCTTCACCACCCTCTCTGTTGGCAGGTCCTACGGCACGTCCATCCCCCTCTCCAAGAGAACCTTCTCAGCCTTCCCATCTTTCAGCTCCGTGGGCGAGTGGCTGGAAGCTATAGGAATGGGCAGGTACAAGGACAACTTCACCGCTGCGGGCTACTGCTGCCTGGAGTCGGTGGCCAGGATGACAGCCCAGTAAGTGACCAGTTCTCCCAGCTGTAACCTTGTGTCGTGGGTGGGTGCAGTGAGAGCAACGTTTCCTGCCCCTGCCAGAGAGCAGAGCCAAATCCAGTGTGATTTGCTGATAATCAGTAATGATAATTTGTAATTTCTGTGATTTGATAATCAGTAATGTGACGCAGTTCATCACACACACACAAACACACACTCACACTTTGATTAGAAGGCATGAACTAAAAACTAAGTTTATTTAAAATCATCTGACTCCATTATATAGTATTTTTACAAAGGCCAGGGATGGGGGAAGAAGGTTGACTGCTCTCCCCATCCCATTGGTCAAGACAACTGTCCATCAGCTGCCCATATCTCTAAAACAAGAATGAAAACTTTCCTTAAAACTACAATAACATTGGCCAGTGTTTACAGACCAGAGCATGAGAAAGAACCCAAACCATGAAACTGTGAAACAGAAGAGAAGGCTGAAAAAATCAGGGTGACAGTAATAATAATGTGATTTGCTGATAATGTGTGCTGCAGCACAGGGTGGTGGGGTCAGAGCTGTCCCACGTCTGGCATGTGCTGCAGGCTTCTGTTAGCCCAGAATGCCTGGTCACTGTCAGCATTGCTCTGGCTGGGACAAAACGTTGGAAGTTCCTTACTTGTGCCTGTCTGGAACGTGCCCTGTCTGGCCTGGGAGCAGTCGGGGTCGGGGCAGGCGCTGCTCAGGACTGGTGTGGCCTGGCTGATGCGGGGCTCATTTTGCAGAGACATCCTCAGCCTGGGGATCACGCCGGCAGAGCACCAGAAGACCATCCTGAGCGGGATGCAGGCGCTGCGGGCCCAGGTGATCCGGATGCACGGGCGAGGCGTGCAGGTGTGAAGGGATGTCCTGCGGAGGTGCAGAGCCCCGGCCCGGCGCTCCCGGCGAGGAGTGGCCTGCTGGCCCCGAGCAGCCCCACCTCGGAAACCTGGAGGTCTCGGGTGGGCTGTGGAAATCGCTGGGCGCTGCCAAACACGCGGCAGGAGAGCAGGGCTTCTGTCCCCTGTGCTGGGGCAGCCCAGGATTCCTGGGATGGTGCGGCGTGCCTGGGAGGACGTGGCTCTCCCCAGCACTGTTTTGTAAGATGAGTCAAACTGTATTGATGCCATTTCATGTGGTAGTTGAGTTCACAGGGTGGGATGGACCTTTTTGCACTGTCTTAATCCAGAGCCAACACTTCTGTATCTAATATCCTGCTGGTGAATCCATGGGTACTTTTATAGAACCTGACAGATCACAGCAATCCCACAAGGAGTTTTTATTGCTTTTATATTTAGAGAGCAGCTCTCACCCAATGCCCAACTCCTGGAAGGTGACTTTCCCCATCTGTGCTGAAGGAAACTCTTTCCCAGTCACATCCCTTCTGCTCCGTGAGCTACTTCACCGAGTTTTGACACCTCAGTTGGGGAACAAAACCAAATATTCTCCAGTAAAGCACAGAGGAAATGGTGCTGACTGCATCCATGCAATGCAGGGCACACCCACACTTTGTTTTGTGGGCACCAACAAAACCTGCCTGGCATGCTGGCAGCTCCCACAGCTGCAGCCTGATCCCTGAGACGACATAAATAGCATCTTAATAATACAACTTTCCTTGAAGTTAGTTAATTAAATGGGTATTTGCAGCTCTGTATGGAGTTTTGTAAGGTTTTATTATCATCTGTAAGTATCACAAGTGAATTATTAATGCTGAAAGGCAAAGATTTACATAGGGGATGAAGGCTGTGGGAGATGCTCAGAGTCTGGTTGGAAATCTGCTCCAGTCAGACCCTCCTTTTAGCCTGCTCTGAGAGGATCTGAATGAGGGCTGAGTGAAGGGCCCCTTGGGGCTGCAGGGTGACCACCCTGCCCAGGCAGTGCTGCATATGCTCTGGGGAGTTTGTTGCTCTCTGGGGAAAACAAGATCTCTCCTTCCTGCCCCCTCTGCAGTTCAAACCATGCTCCCTCCCCAATGTCTCTTGGTTAGTGTTTTTAACAGAAATAATTTCTCTAAGTTTGGCCCATGTCTGGTCGAGTTGGTCACTTGCCATCCTGCTGTCTCCCACCCTGAAGAGGAGTAGCAGTGAACCAAGCCCTGCATTTAGTGAAACGCCTGATCCCAAGGATCGGGTGCAATTTGTGTGCTCTCCGTGTTTACACTTTATCTCTAGAGAAAGTTCATTACAGGTCTCTAGGCAGGGGGTTGAACCGGCTTGATTCTGGATCTTCCCTCCCCTGTCCCTGCACGTGCTGTCTGCTGGGACGCTGGAGCCATGCTGGGACGCTGGAGCCATGCTGGGACGCTGGAGCCATGCTGGGAAGTTGCTGCTGGAGGAGCTGGCTCCAGGCTGGTTCACCTCAGGGAGGTCTGGAGACATCTAGGGCTTGGTGATGAGGTGACAGTGTGCCTCAGTTTGGAAATCAGACCTGGCCATGAGCAGGCAGCAACATGTTCCCTGGAGTCCCCCAGAACAGACCCTGCCTCCAGAATAAGGAATGGGAGAAGGTGCTGGCTCTGGCTGCCCCTCGTGGCCACTGGAATCTGCTTCTGTGTCCCTCTGGGTGTTGCCCAGCTGAAAAGAGATAAACCTGAGCACGGTTATCTGTGGTCACGGCTGCTTCCCTGGGCTGCAGTGGCCAGTGGCTGGCCAGGGCTGTGGCTCCTGTGGCAAGTAACCGTGGCGGTGTGCAGGGGTCCCACCGGAGCTGAGCTCTGGGATGGGCTCTAACTCAGCAGAAACAGGAGTCATCAGCTTTCCTGGTCTCCCCTTCAAGAAATAAAGGAAAAGGAAACTCCCCCATGGAAGCAGCCTTCTAGCCCAGCTTTTTGCAAGAATAAACACTTTTAATTGAGCTCCTCACCAACACAAGATAACAAAATTCATAGATTGTTGTTACGATATTAAAATGAACTTCCATCCTCTCAGCTTCTTTCCTTGGGGAAGTAGTATAATTAAATTAATAAGCAATGCTGTTATGGAGCTGCAAGGGAAATGCCTCAAAATGACCCTGATCTCTTCCTATCCAGCCTCTGGCACAGCGTGAGGCTCTTGCTCCTCCACAGGCTGGGAGAGCCCCAGTCCTGTTGGAGCAGCATCTGCAACACTCCCCTCACAAGAAACCAAATGGGAATCAAGTTGGTTCATTTCCAGATGCTTTTCTATTCATTAGCCACATATTAAGTACTGTAAATACACACTTGAGAAGTCAATATATATTTTTATAAGCTTGAGACAAATGTAATATAATATTATAAGGGACTCTGTGTGCATCTCATGTTTGAACTATAGTCAGACATCTCCAGGGAATCTCAGTTGGTTTGGAATATTTAATAATGATAATAATAATACTTATTATAAATGCTAATAAAAACCTATTGACTTTTTTTTAATTTTGTATTTATTGAACCATGGTTGAAGCTGGCAATAAAGAGATATCTAAATACCTGAGTAAAACCAACCAGTAATCCTGCCCTGGTTTGTCTGTGTGGGTCATTTCAGTGTTCTGGGGGAAAATGCCACTTTATCAAGGGTGGCATGTGGTGAGTAAGGGACAGTTTGAGTAGCATCGAGCTGTGAAGTGATGCCTTGTTTTGTTAAATAACATCTGTGCTAAGGAGGGAGCCTGTGCTCTGCTGCGGAGTGGCTGGAGGGGCTGGTTTCTTGCTACTGACACTTTGTAGGGAGGACAAAAGCACCTAGTTTGCTTTGCTGGTGCATGTTGTGTGCTCAGAAAGGCGCATGGCCTGGCCTGTGGGCCCAGGTGCTGTTCAGGCAGGTGGGAATCCCTCCCACCTCCCCTGGAACCAGATAACCTTGGACATGCTCTCAGTCATGCTGGTCAGTCTGACACAGGGGCCGGTGTCTGAGTGTGGGGATGTTGCTGAGCAGAGGGAAAATGCAGCAGAATTCCTGCACTCAAGGCATGTAGTTAATTGTTTTATTGAATAAATGAAGGCAGTGTATGGCCAGCACATTAAATGCAAACTCAGCACCAACAATGCTATTTAAAAAGGATTTGATGTGACTCTCACTCGTTCACATCTCTTTTTCCCTGGCTGTCCAACGCCCAGGAACAGGCACAGGAGCCCTGGCTGGTGTGGTGGCAGCAGTGACAGCTGCTGGGGAAGGACTGAATGGGTGCTTAGAATGAGTGAAGTGTCTTTGCCTTCTGCTGATCTATTCAGGCAGCCTTTGTTTGGAGCCTGGCCAGGGCTGTACTGGCACTATAAAGAAATAATCAGAGCTCTGGAGCGGGGTGATGAACAGTGGATTCCCAGTCACAGCCAACCAGAGGCAGATTTTGCCCAGTTATTGGCAGTTGTGCCTCCTTGCGAGATGCGGAGATGGGTTTGTCTCTCTTCTGTGACCTTCCTGGCACTGTCTCTGCTGGAAGCTGTGGGACACCTCCTGTCCTGGCTTCACGGGGGAGAATCTTTTTGTGAGATTTATGTGTCCCTGGATGATGGCAATTTTGTGTTGGATAAATGGCTGTTTGTGACTGTAAATACAGTCTCCCGGGGTAATGGAATGTACATCAGGAATGCTGTACACTACCAGGGAGAAATAGGCTCAGGGACCCCAAAAATGATGTTCCAGCCCTGCACACTCTGCACCAGCCCTCGCCCCGCTGGGCCCCACGGGGCACCAGGGGAAGTGGCTCTGGAGAAAGGGGGGTCAGTATGGCTCAGATAGGGAACCCCAAGGTGCAGCAGCGCTGTCAAGGACGGGCTCAGCACTCAGCAGTGCTGATGATACGGGGGAGTTTTTAAATAAAAAGTTAATTGCGTGGTGCTGGTGAAAGCAGCTGCCACAGCACCCAGCTGGCAGCAGGTCTGTGTCTTGGGGAGAGCAAGGGAGGAGCCAGGGTGCCTCCTCTTGGCCCTCACTCCCACACTGCAGCCTCAGACATGAAATCCATCACCTTCCTCCTTCCTTTTCTGGGCTTTCACTGCAGAGAGGCCCAGAGAACAGGGTGCAGGGGTCAGATGAGCCTGGCCTTGCTGCCACCTGTCCCCACCCTGCCAGCACAGCAAGGATATGGCTGAGAGGAGGGCAGTGCCCCGGCAATGTTTAAAAGAACCTGGGTCTGGAGGAAGAGCAAGGTTTGAATATGAATAATTGCTAATTATCAGGAAGAGCAAGCGCCATTTGTCATGGTAATCAGCGGTCTGTCAGTTCCAGTGGCAGCAGGAGGGATGCCTCTTTCCTCCTTCTCTTCATCTCCCACGGTCTGAAGATCCCTGCACGGGATGGGACGTGGCCAGACCCCCGGAGCTCCTCCTGCCCCACCGAGGATGGGTGCCCAGAGCCTCACTGGGCTGTCCCCAGTGCTGTGCACCACCCGCCTGGGCCGGGACCTGGGGGGTGCACCCGCACAGCCTGGCCAAGGGGTGCCCACGGTGAGAGAGATGCTGGGGTTTGTGACCCAGTTGAGGCGGCCTTGGCACAGGGCTGGGTGACACTGGTGCTGGGTGACACTGGCACAGGGCTGGGTGACACTGGTGCTGGGTGACACTGGCACAGGGCTGGGTGACATTGGCACAGGGCTGGGTGACACTGGCACAAGGCTGGGTGACACTGGCACAGGGCTGGGTGACACTGGCACAGGGTTGGGTGACACTGGCACAGGGCTGGGTGACATTGGTGCTGGTGACACTGGCACAGGGCTGGGTGACACTGGTGCTGGGTGCCAGCCAGCAGCGCCCACCAACCCCGCCGTGGGTGACCTCAGCTGCCTCTGCTCTTGTGCCACTTAGAGCAGGGCCATCTGCACAGCAGCAAGAGCTGCCTGGAAGGCACAGGAGCCATTTAATTACACAATTATAAATAACTTCAACCCTTTTATCTTCCTGAGGCTGACAAGCACGTTCAGCATCAGACAAAGAGCAGCTGTTATCGCTCGGCGCAGCGGCTACTCCTGGGCAGCTGCCACCCCTGAGGGGGCACGGACAAGAGCAGAGGAGCTCTAGTCTGTCAGCAGGTCCAGATCTGTCCCGGAGCCACGGGCACAGCACGGCACGGCCACTGCTCAGGGAGCTCGAGCTTCCTTTTCCCTGCCACCTCCCGAGCCCCAACAGCAGGGGCAAAGGGGAAGGAGGAGAGACACGAGGCTGTTCAGAGGTCTCTGGAGTTTCTGGAACAATGAAGGGCACTTACAAGGTGTTCTCCCCGGGCACCTGCTCCCACACCCCCTTTTTAAAGGATGATGTCTGACTTAGAGGATATCAGTAATTAAAAAGTCATTTTAATGACCTTTGGTTTATTGACAGACCAGACTTTCAGGAGCTGGCCGTGCCAGGAGGGGTGTTGCACCACAGAAAAACTCCTTTTGGTGGTGCTGCCCAGCTGTCAGGGTTGTCCCCACCCTGGTGGCAGTGCCAGCTCCGTGGTGCATCATCCCCCTGCCAGCTCTGCTGCCGGGCACCTCCTCGGGTGCTGTGACGAACCCCTGGCACCTGCAGCACGTGGGGAGCTCCCCTTGCTCTGCCCTGCGTGGCGGGAGCGCAGCTCGCTGGCGCGTGCGCTGCCACAAACATTCCCATTCACTCCCACAGCGTTCAAATTCCACCGTGGGGCTGAAATAAAGCAGCAGCATCACATCCCTGTGGGGGCCCTCAATCACCTGCTCCAGAAGCACCCTGGGGGAAAGGTTCAGAAAAGAACTTCGAACTGGGAAATTGGGGTTTTTCTTGCAAGTTCCTTCTGTATAATGAGGCCTGTTCCTGCTGACAGGTTCCCAGGGGAATACTGCGCCTCTGAAGCTGGAAGCAGCTCAGGTGTGATGGAAGCAGCGGGGCAGCAGCCAGTGCTGCCAGGCCTGTCTGACTGATAAAACCCTGTGGCTGCAGGGCCAGGGACTCCTGGAGCCCTGGGCACGGAGGTGGTGGGGCTGTCCCTTCGGGCAGCCCTAGGCATGGCACTCAGCCCTGGGCGTTTATACTGGGAAATAGTGTTAAGTGAATTCTATTAAGCACTAGGAGGCAAAAAGAGGGCAATGCAGAATATTTTTGTGAGATTTATGTGTTCCTGGATGATGGCAATTTTGTGTTGGATAAATGGCTGTTTGTGACTGTAAATACAGTCTCCCGGGGTAATGGAATGTACATCAGGAATGCTGTACACTGCTGGGGAAAAACAGGCTCAGGGACCCCAAAAAATGATGAGAGTTTCCCTGAGGTGGTTAAAATCATGGTTAGCAGTGTTGTCCCTCCTGAGGAGAGCCAGGTGGATCTGAGAGGCACACGCTGCCTCACAGCAATGCACAGATCCCTGCTTTGCCTCGCGGGAAAAAGGATGTGTTAGGTATCACATCACACTGCATCAAAATGCACAGTGGCATAATGAATCAAACTCCCCAAAATAAAACTTTCTTCCAGAAATAAGCTTGTCACTGTCAGCTTAAACTCTTGCCAAAGAAGCGTGATTTGATTCCTCTTGCCAGTGATTTACAGTAGTGGGTGTGTGCAATCACTATTTCTGATAGCAAGAGTCTAAAGGGGGAACGGAAGGTGTTTCTATTCAAAGGTCCAACATGAAACCCAGATCCTAAATGCAGCTCTGATACGGCAGAGCTGGGAGGAGAGAGCACAAAGCACAATGCACTCTGGGCACTGAAGGAAAAGGAGCGTTTCCTTCATTTCCACTTCCCCAAAACCACGGTGGTGACACAGGGGGATCTGGGCAGGACTACTGCCCACCCAGCCAGAGCATTGGCCCCTGCACCTCGCCACCCTGAAGGGTTTTAAAGGGTTATTTAGACACAAAATCTTACAAAACTCTGCAGGGAGGGAATGGATCCTGCCTGGTTTATCAGTCTGGGGGAAGGTATCGGAGTGCCAGCCTCGGGACGGGCGGGTGTCTGGAGGAAGCCCTGATGTGCCATGAATGGGCACGAATCCCTGCGGCTCCCTTATTCCATCACTAGGGGATGGGCTGCTGACATGTCCCTGGGCTGTTTTGCTGCAAAGACAAACCCCTGCCATGCCCCCAGCGCAGCACAGGCAGGTGCCACCAGCCCTGCTCAGGGAGCCCCACACAGGCACCAGCTTGTGGCTGGTGGGACCCTTCAAGGCTGAGCCCAGCAGGGGCTCTGTCACTGACTTGAGGAATGTTTCAAACAGATCATTTATTTTCATTAGACTTGTACCGATATCTCTGTCCCAGTGTTCCTGATGCAGGTCGACAGCTGTCCTCAGGAATGCTTTAATTGTGTTTTCCTCGCTTTGCACAGCTCTTAGCTAATGCGTTCTGGCTTCATTAGATTAGACACCTCTTGTCCCGAGGATGTTGTCATGTTTTCAAATGGCTTCAATCAGCACCTCCCAGGCTCTGGCTATTTCAGGATACAATAAAGCTAAACCTCATCCAGGCTGGTGAGTAATGGAGGTGCATCTCCCACCCCCAGCCAGCCTGCCTCTAAATTTGCCTGGCTGACATCCTGTGGCTGCTGGCAGAACACAATTAAACCTCTTGTCTTGCAGGCATTGTCCACAGTTACACACAGCTCGGGAGGAAGAGCTCAGCAACAGCAACTGGGTTTCTAATGATCTTGTCATCGAGAACAGCAGAGAGAGATAAATGAGTGAGGAAACGGCCAAGATCAAACCTCAGCTCTCCAGATGTCCGGGGCATGGCAGGCTGCAGGCTGGCCATGCTCATCTCAGACCCACGCTGGCACAGCACTCAGGATACAGGACATGTGTCCTTAATGTCAGAGAATGAAATGCAGAGGGACACAGCCTAAGCCCACCCAGCCCCAGCGCTGGGGGCTTCTCTCCCGAGCATCGCCAGGCATGGCCGCTCGTAAACCTCATTCTGCAGGAGTTCTTCCTCTTGGGATCCCAGGATCCTTCCCCAGCTCATGTCCCCAGCCCCCAGCTGCAAAGTGGCCGCAGCTCAGGAAGGAAACCGAGGTGGGAAGGGACCAGCCAGACCCCGGGCTGCGGGCGCAGCTCAGGAAGGAAACCGAGGTGGGAAGGGACCAGCCAGACCCCGGGCTGCGGGCAGAGACCTGCTGCACTCTCCGGGGCAGGGCTGACAGCTCCAGGACAGTCCCTGCACCGTGTCCCTCCCGGAGCCCAGCACAGCAGCCCCTGGTACAGCAGGCCCAGGCAAGGGCTCTCCTTCCCCAGACACTCTCCCCTGGCAGGAGAATTGCCTCAGCCCCGTCTTATCATGAGCTACCACAATATCAGCATTGATCCCTTTCACCCCACAGGCAGTATTTTGACTTCTGGAATTCATCTTACCTAGCAAGGGGCTCTAAATATATCCCAGACAATTTCCCCTCCTCATTTTTAATAATCTCCTTCAGCCTTAAATTAGTTTTTGAAAATATATATTGGGATGATAGGCTTTTTATCACAGCTGATGGACAATATTCATCACACCTGTGTCCTACTCCTCACAACACAAGCACATTCCTTACAGCAGTCCTGCATCAATTTGAACAGCACTTAATTCATTACAACCCCATCACTGCATGTGCGTGCTCCCCTCAACGATGTCACGGGCAATTTGTCACTTGGGTCCCCGTCGGCAGCTCTGGTCCCACCTTGCAGAGCCACTGTCACTCCCTGAGCCATGGCACAGGATGGAATGGCCTCGTTCAAGCAGGGCAGGTGTAAAGGAGGCTTCACTGGCCTCCACCCTGAAAACCTCCAGAAGGTGGCAGGCAGAAGAATAGAAGCAAAACCCCCTTTTCTATCCAGGATCTCTGCTCACAGGGCACAGCAAGGCTGAGGCAACGTGTTGGGGCTGTGCTGGCACATCCTCCCAAGCCCTGGTGAGACCAGAGGGGAGCCATGGGGACAAGGACCAACCTCTCCATGCCCCCAACTCAGTCAGGGTCTCCAGGACAGCAGCTCCTTTAGAAAAACTCCAGCAAATTCCCATTTTGTTAGACACTGCTACCGGGCCCTTGCCCAGACCCTGTTTGGGCGCTGACACCCAAGCTGGGGATCAGGTAAATGGGAATTGGGCACTCATGCACAAATTAATCCGGGGCTCAGGGCTGAGCTGCAGCCCCTGATCAATGCTCAGCTCTCCCAACCTCTCCTCACGCTGCCTGAGGGCTGAATGTGCTGGTCTGGGAATGTGCTGTACCAACCTGGAGGTTCCCATTGTGCCAAGGTGAAACAAGGCACAGAAAGGCACAGAATGGCACAGAAAGGAAGGCACAGAATGGCACAGAAAGGCACACAGTGGCACAGAAAGGCACAGAAAGGAAGGCACAGAACGGCACAGAAAGGCAAAGGCACAGAAAGGCACACAGTGGCACAGAAAGGCACAGAAAGGAAGGCACAGAACGGCACAGAACAGCACAGAATGGCACAGAAAGGCACAGAAAGGAAGGCACAGAACGGCACAGAAAGGCAAAGGCACAGAAAGGCACACAGTGGCACAGAAAGGCACAGAAAGGAAGGCACAGAATGGCACAGAAAGGCAAAGGCACAGAAAGGCCTGGTCAGGATTCCCTGAGACCTGGCAGTTGTGGTGTGGTCTCTCAGTACTCTGCTCCCCATTGTGCTTCCACATGCTCCTGTCTCTGCTCCCTGTCCTGCTCCAGCGCGTTTAGATCTGCAGGAGCTGCTTGGCCAGACAGAATTCAGTGCTGGCAGCTCTGGGCAGGGTTTCTCTGGCCAGCAGATTCCCATGGAGCTGCATTCCGTCACCTTTCTGAGCACTGATGAAGGAGCAGGAAGGCAAAGCAGGAGTGTCTGAGCGGGCCTGAGCTGCTGGCTCAGTGCTGCCCTGGCCGGGGCCCCTCTGCCCACGCTCCACAGACAATTTCCAGTGGCACCTTCCACTTGGCATCGACTGCTGCCCGGCTCCTCGTGCCTTCATTTGCAGTCAGCAGAGGCAGCCGGCTGACATTGAGAGAGAAGGACTCCTCAGATCCCATCAATCAAGTGCCATCGGGATCCGGCTTCCCGGGCTCGCAGGCCACAAGGACACCCTCGGTGGGAGATCTGCTCTCCAGCTGAGGCAGAGCCCTGCTCCAAGCCCTCTCCCACCACAGCCCCAGCGCTGCTGCAGGGAGAGAGCCAGATCTGCGAGCTGCCACTGGTCACTGACCCCTCCATCCTGCCTCAGGGCTCTCTGTTTCAGGGGTAAGTGGGAAGAAAATTCACTTTTTTTTTTTTTTTTCTTTTGGGAAAGAGTGAAATACCCAGGAACATCTGAAGGCTGTGTTCAGTTTGGGGCTGTAATTAGGTCCCAGATCAGTCCTGCTCAGGACTCAGTAACAGCAGCTGAGACCTTATTGACATTTCCAGTTACTACCCCCATGGCAAAGGAATGAAATTCAAATTGTGCACGAAGCCCGTTGGCTGCCCTGCTCAGCACAGCCCGGAACTCTGCACCATCAGCAGGGTTTGTACTTTATAGGGACGATTGACCTGTAACTATTGACCTTTCCCTGGAAAGCTGCTCTGGGCTGGTGACCCCGACAGAGCAGCCAGGGACAGGAGCCCTGACAGGAACTGCAGCTGCAAAATCCTCCCCTGGAGAGACAAGGGAGGGTGCCTGGGGTTTTGGTGTCTGTGTGCAATGTTAAAATTAGCAATTCTGTCTAATCCTGCTCTTCAGTGTAATAACCCTTCTGGGTGGGGGGAGTGTGAAGCTCGGTGGCTTGTGGGCAGTAATTTTCTGAGATAGACAATTTATTCCCTACTCTCATCAGAGACAAGGCTGGAATCACTTTGAAGCTGCACCCTGTAGGCTCTGCTTCCTCCCACGGGATTTTAAGAAGACATTTCTGTTTTCCCCAGCTCTGGTGACAGCCAAGCAGTGTCCCCACACCCCTTACCTCCCCTAATTCCAGAGCCAGGCCCAGCCCTACGTTCCGTATTTCTGCAAATGAAATTCACAGCCAATATGGATTGGAGGTGCGGCCCATCTGAGGGAGAAATCCTGCCTTTAGCAAGCTCCTGTCAATCAATAAATCGGATACAGTGATTTTGGTCTCCTGAGAGGCTCACATTTTCAGCTGAGGCTGACAAAGCCAAGACGCAGCCTGCCACCGGGACTCAAAGAAATCCTTGGGGCAGAAACACACCTGCAAGTTGTGGATGCACCTTCCAGAGAAGCATTTCGTTCCACCTTTGAAGGTACAGCTCCCCAGTCACTGATTTAGAAAAGGGAGAAGTCTCATGAATTCAGTGATGCTAAGCAATATTTTCCCTCCTTATGCTTTCAAGCTGACCCAGGAAACACAGATTTTTGGTGGAACTATACAGCTCTGGGGGGGAGAGCTGCATGTGCTGTCCTGCACCTTCAAATCAAGAACTCCTGCATGAAAAAAATTGGAGATGGCTCTAATTTGTTCCAAACCATCATCCCTTCCGTCAGCGAGCAGGGAATTGTTATCTATTTATGTCTTACAATGCCACTGAATCAGTGGCTGCCTGGAAGGTGCTGCGGATGACAAAGCTGGCAGTGCATCTGTGCCAGGCTGCTGCGAGGAGCTGGTCAGGAGCTCAGAACCAGCACAGCCCAGGGCAGGGGCCTCCCTGCTTGGCTCATTATTTCCCCAGATCAATAGTTTCACATGTCCATGATGAAGTTGGGCAGAAATTTGGAGTTTTCAGTTTAGCACACATGCTGAGCCCCCCAGGTCACAGGAAGCCCTGCCTGAAGCAGGGCCAAGCTGTGGCACAGCCAGGAAAAGCAGGAATGCTTTTTCCCTGCCAGGCTTGCAGTTACCCAGCCCTGATAAAACAGCCACATTCTTTTCCCTGTGCTGCTGGCAGCTCCCCCTCTGCAGCCTGCTCTCTCCTAAAGGAAACTTCTTTTGGAAGAGCTTTGGTTCAGGGCAGGAGCTCTGATTTTGAAGATTGATTTAAAAGCTCTAGTTATAGACAGTGTGGATTTAAAAGAACTCTCTAGGCAGGCTAAAAATTCTAGTTAATTTTGTTTTCCTGGTAAAGATGTATTTAAAGCAGAATCTCAACTTACATATCCATGAACATATATATATATATTTTATTTACAGTTCAACTAATTGATGTTTTTAATTAATATGTGCACAGAACAGCAAGGCAGGTATATGTGTAGCTAAATGAAATATATTATTGCCACCTGCAGTTAGGACTTAGAACCTGACAAAACCTCTCAAAGAGAGATTTCCAAATCCATGGTATATACATGAGGTCTTCCATACAGTAAAATATTTGTTCTCCAAAGGAAATTCATTTATGAATGCTGCTCTACAAGCTTTCCCCAATGCCACGCCCTGCACCAAAGAGCTCTGATTGCAGTTTCTCTCTCTTTGAACCATGCTGCAGGCCTGGCTTTGCCATAAGGAGAACTTCTCAAATATAGAAAAGATTCAAAGTCTCACCATCCTTGTTCATAGCCCCATAACGAGGCTTAAATCAAGGACAAAGAGGCATCTTTGGAAAGGACAGTGCACCAGCTAACAAACAAACAGGCTTATTTCTAGAAAAAGAAAATTCTAGATGAAGTTAGAGAAGCAGAGTTCTTTACTCTGAACATAGCTCTTAACATACCAATCATCAGGCTTTCTGCTCACTTGCACAAACAGTGTCATGGTTTCAACCTTAAAGGAAATAAAAAATAAGGAATGTTTTTTCTCCCCAAATTAAAAAAAAAGTTCCATTTATTTTGATGCCATTACATATTATAGGTAGAAAAACTAGTCCTTAGCTTCCATTCTGTAGATCAATGAAAGGAAGATACAAATCAGAGCAAGAACTAAATGAAGGTAGCAGTCCTAAATGTAAAATGTATTTACAGAGGGATGCCATTGCTCACTGACTTCCATCTAGGGGGATTTTTGCCTCGTTGCAGGCCTGTGCGAGACAAACCTGAAAGGAAAGAGGAATCAGTCAGCACTCAGAGACACAGCCCACCACCAGCAGCAGCTCCAGCCTGAAGGACCAGCTTGTTTTTCAGAGCAGTGACAGCAGCTCTTTTGCCCACTGTGGATTCAGCCAGATGTCATGTAAAGCTCCTTGCTTCTCCTTCACCTCTGACATCAGCCAGAATCCAGGACAAGGGGCCAGGGGGAAATAAGGACTTTCTCTTGCAGCTCAGTGGTCCCCTGACTGATGACAGAGGGACAGCACTGCCTTAGAGCTTCAGGTGATGGCTGACAAAAGCACCCAGACTTACCGACAGCTTCTTCATGAGCCCTCGGGCCTTGGGGTTCAGCTGAAGAAGATTCTTCTTGGTCAAATCCTTTGCTGTCAAACGTATGCTCTGTGGAAACAAACTCAAATCTCAGGTTTTCTGCCTGGTCAGCTGCAGCAGCTGGAGGCAGCAAAAAAGTTAAATTAAAAAAAAAAAAAAGAGATTAAGGTCTAAGTATAGACAGGCAGAGAGCGACATTCAGCTGGAACAGAAGCTCATCTCACACCTTTCCTGCAGTGCATTAATGCATTACTGGCTGTGGTGGTTTCAAATAGCTCGATTTTTGGTGAGGGGGAAAAAAAACAGTGAATAAATGATTTTTTTGTGGGTGCACTGGCGTTTGGGCAGCATCAAACCCACTACACTGGCACTACTGCTGCTTAAAGTGTTTTATAGTGAATGCACAGAGAAACACCTCCCTCCTCTGTTTCATCCCACTTTGGCTAGGAGCCTCTTAGGGCTCTTTTTAAACTCAACAACCCCGCGATAAACTGCAGCGGCACAGCTGACGAGACGAGAGCGGGCGAGCCGAAGCGAGGCACCCAGGGGTGCCTGTGCAGCCCTGCGGAGCAGGTGAAGGGTCAGGAATTACCTCTCCCCCGCCGAGGGGCAGGGTGAGGACGGCGTCCCCGGTGTCGGCGAGGGGGCTGCCGTTGGCAGAGATGGTGTAAACGCGCTCGTTGAGCGCCGGCGTGCGCAGGCCCGGCGTCTTGAACACCCTGGAACGACAAGTGGTGAGGGAGTGATGTCTGCAGCACAGGGGGCCTAGAGGAGTTGTGGCTGCCCCTGGGGCCTTGGAAGGGTCCCATTCCTGCAAATCCTCCGATTTCCTCATTAAGGCTTTTCTTAAAATTTTGCCTTCAACGCAACAAGTTGATCAGAGGGCTGGAGCACCTCTGTTATGAGGAAAAGGTGGGAGAATTGGGATGGTTCAGCTGGAGGAGAAGCTCTGGGCTAATTGTGGCCTTTCAGCACCTGAAGGAGCCAACAAGAAATGTGGAGAGGGACTTGGGACAAGGGATGGAGGGCCAGTGTCACGGTAGGACAGGAAATAGATTGACTCCATGGAGCTGTCAGAAGAGAAAGAAGCTTTCTTTACAATCCCACGTTTCTTTTAGAACACGCTGTGTAAAAAGGTCTGTTATTGCTNGATGTATTCGTTTCCTCTGTTAACAAACCTGGAATCAAATCTGGGTGTAACCATGGAGGTGCCTCCCCGAGCACAGATATCAACCATTCTGCCAGTAGCTGGAGTGATAAAGCTGTTCTTGCTTGATCTGTTAAAGGGAAATAAACACCTGCTCCTAAGGTGAACTTTTAACAAATGTACAGGCACTTGTCAAAGGCTTGAGAAGGTGACCACCACTAAACCCAGGGGTTATTACTAACCAGTGACCCCCAAAACTGGGGACAGCGTATTCTCACAGGAGAGGCAGCTGTCCATCCTTCATTCACATCAATTTTTCCCT
Source organism: Donacobius atricapilla (assembly GCA_013397315.1). Taxonomy (NCBI): domain Eukaryota; kingdom Metazoa; phylum Chordata; class Aves; order Passeriformes; family Mimidae; genus Donacobius; species Donacobius atricapilla. The sequence goes on from WBMY01017618.1 coordinate 104,612, forward strand.
GTAGCGGGGCACAACTCTTTCCCCCACCACTACTGAGCCAAAGTCCATCCCACCAAAGAGAGATATTTGTATTTACACTCTCAATCTCCATTTCTAGAGATGAGACAGAGACATCCCCGTTACCTCTTGCTCATGCGCTTCACTCTCGCTGAGGGCGGTCTCCTGGCCACGGGTGGCTTTTTGGCAGAAACCTTCACCTGAAGCACACATCACTCACTAGATCAGTTACTTCCCTCTCGTGGGACAGCTGAGTCCACACAAACAGATGCTTCCACACAAAATGTTTGGCTCAGTCCCTTTCCATGGCACAAGAGCCCAGAACAAACACCATTCAAGCCTTTGGGACCTTCCCCCATTGCCAGGATTCACTGGGAAGCAGCAGCTGTTTGAAGTCCCCCCCAGAGCATCCTGGACAGCCCTAGTCATCAGCTCAGTCAGGAATTTATATCCTGAGAGTGATGTCACCCCAGAGAACAGCTATTCACCTTGGCAGTTCTGGGATTCACGTTCTCAGCCTCCGTCTCTGGAGGACACTGGTTATCAACTCTGGATTTCTTTGGCAGAGGGAGTGACGGAGGCTCTGCTTCCTCAATGGCCTCAACACTCCTTTTGAATTTATCTGCTAGAAATAGAAAGGGTTAGCTAAGTAAATAATAACTTTGAATTATTATTTAGCAGGGGAGGCAAACAGCTACAAGCGCTTTTGGCAACAATTTGCTTCAGAAATCCAAATTCCAGTGCAATCCTAATGGTTGACAGAGCACTACTTCGGATTATTTTGAATGTTTTAATGAAATTAATTAGAGGTACTGCAGGTAGTAGGGATAAAAGTAGGATTATTTTGCTGGTTTAAACATGCTGAGGGATGTGAGCAAGAACTGAATTATTATTCACATTAACTGACCACAACATGCTTCCACCTCACCCATCACACCACAGTGCTTAAACTCACCTTTCTTGACAGTGTCAAACGGGCCATTGATAACTCCTGCTGTCAGCTTGTCTATTTCTGCTATTTCCAAGTCTGCCTAAAATTAAAAACACTTCTGGCACCATTGGGATCGTTGGCAGCCCAAAGTTCTTACAAGCCAAAGTTGTAGAGCAAACCCCCAATAATTTCACAGCCAGATCAGCTCCACATTTGGTGCTGTGCTCCAACCGGGCCCTTTCATGCATCTCTGCGTGCCTCAGGACTCAGTGCCTGGTTGGCAGCTGCAGGTGTGCCTTGCCTACGCCCTACGCCCTGCTGCTAGCAGAGTTTGGAAATGCTTTCCTTTCCTGCAAAGTGCATCTGCTCTCAGGGATTTGGGAGTGCAATCTAGCAGAGAAGGAAAGATCAACAGGGAGCAGCAGGACCACCTAAGTCCCAAGTCTGATACAGCGGGCATCTCTTATTGTTAAATTTTAAAGAAACATTTGCGAAAATATCGATGTAACTGTTTCTCTTGTGATGCTCCAGTGTGAGGAGCAGTGTGTGATGGCTCTAGAGAGCTTTATGCTTGCGCTGGAAACCTACCATAGCCACCTCCTCCAGCGTCTTTCCACTTCCTTGTTTAGCTAGAAAGAAAACATTTCAGACAAATCAGAACATGTCCGGGACAGCTCACACAGCCAGCAGAGCTGTCACCACCGGGGTGCGCAACCCAGCACAAACCAGTTTGCAGCCCTAGAGCACAGGAGCAGCACCCGGGACAGCCCGCGGGATGCTTCCCTGGGCATTCCAGGCTCGGCGGATCCCGGCTGCTCCCTCATTCCCGCTGGGGTTTATCATCCACGGGGGGGAACGCGCTCCCGCAGCCCCGCTCCGCACCGTAGTACTCGAGCCAGTTCATCTGGCGGAGCTCCACGGGCAGCCTCAGGATGGCCATGTCGTACAGGTTCTCGATCTCCTTCACCAGGCACTCCCCGTCCGCCCGCAGCCGCTCCAGCCGCCGGTTCACTGCGGGGACACGCAGCGTTAGCCCTGCCCGCGGCCGGTCGCGTTCCCGCTCCGCTTTCCCCCTCATCTCCCGCTCCCGCTCCTACCTTCGCGGTCGAAGTCCTTGAGGAAGGCCGCCAGTTTCCTGCTGCGGGAGCTGGAGCCGCCCTTCTTCCTGGCGGGCGCCATGGCGGCTGCGAGCGCGGGCGCGTTCGAACC
>WBMY01017618.1:106760-131049 GCA_013397315.1 Donacobius atricapilla
TGCGGGACGCTGTGGGGGCGGCCGGCGCCGCCGTGTTTCGGCTCTACGAGGAGCGCGGCCCGGCCGAGCCGGCGCTGGCGGCGGTTCTGCGGCGTGGGCCGCGCTGCCCCTCGCTGGCCGACGTGTTGGAGGGGCTGCAGGACGTGGAGCGCTACTACCGGCACCTGTATCCTGCCGGGGGTCTCTGGGCAGCGCTGGGGGGGCTGTTTTCTCCTTGTTGTCCTTAACGGGCACGAAGGTACTTGGAGTGTAAACTGCTCCTGCAGCGCCTCAGCTTGGACAGCCTGGCAGACGTGGAAGCCCTCCCGCAGTCCTGGGAGAGGATTTTGGAGCGCTACAAAGAAGACGACGTCGTTAAAGGTAGTTTTGTGCACAGAGAGACGCGGGGTTTCTCCCAGGGCTCGGCTGATGTCCCCTGGGGACAGGCCTGGCCGTGCTGCTCTCGCCAGCAGTGGGTGACGCTTCTCAGCTGATCTTGGATCTGCTCTGAGATCTCGGTCAGCATGAATTGAAAGTACTCACTGTCACAGCTGGGCACAACTGGAAGCAACATCCTCCCTCACAGTATAGCAAGGGCTCAGTGACGCGTTTTATTCAGTCAGTTCTACCCACACTTTCTTTTATTGCCATTATAAACGTGGTTTTGGGAGTACAGAATGCAGGCAAAGCAGATTAATCTGACAGGGCTGTTGTTTTCTCTCTGTCTCAGATACCCTGCTGAAGGTCTCACTGTTCGTGGAGAACCATCAGGAGGTGAGCTGCTCACCTGGCTCCTGACAGGGCAGCAGGGACTGGCACTGACCAGCTTCTGGCACCTTCTGCGATGCTGCAAAGGGCAGGAGGAATCGAGGGAGCTCTCCTGCTGCTTTTTGGGAGCTGAATGCGAGTTGAGTCTTTTCGTCAGCATGAAATGCTTGAACTGTGCCGTTTTCAAGTGGAAATGGCCTTGGTCTCTGAAGAAGAGAGTGAGCTGAAAAAGCCATGAGGATAAAGGGAGTCACCTCCAGCTGTGCAACTTGTCCTTTCCTTCTGACATGGATGTTTTGTATCATGGAAAAAAACGTTGATACTTACTTACATGAGGTGCTGCAGATGTGTGAGTGTAACAGAGTCCTTCAGGCTGGTGCCGTGAAAGATATTTGGCCTCTGTCCTTACAAATAAAGAGAATATGTCAGATTAGGGCTTAGAAAAAGTGGCCACCTCGAGTCCTTGAGCAGTGTTTGCATTCATCCCACCTGGGCATGGAGGAGGAAGGAAGCAAATCTGGCTTGAAAATGTAATTATGGAGGTGCAGGGATGCCTGAGTTCTGACATGGGCAGTTTTCTAGGGTGTTGCAGAACACTGCTCTGTCACCACTGAAATCAGTCCTAAAACATGACTCTGCTGCTGTCAGTTCAGGGACACCTTTTGTGGGCCAGGGCACTGATCCTCTGAACATTGCTGGGGAGCAGAGGGGTGTTTGTCTCTCAGTTATGTATTTGGTCAGGAGCTGCAGCCTCTCTGAGAAAGCCAATAAAGAATTGCAGCGGATGCAGTGTGGGTGTGTTTGTGCTCACGTTTCTGTGTCACCAAGCCGGGCTGTCCCCGTGGCCACCTGAGGGCACTGCAAACAGTGCTGCTGGGGGTGCCAGGGCTGGGAAGGGCCAGTGCTCAGGGATAGGGGCTTCACGAGTTCTAATTGCAGCTCTTCACACGCAGTTCTAATGGCAAAGAAAAGCACCTGCAGAGAAAACCTGCTCCTGGCGCTGGGCGCCCTGCCCAGGGTGGAGGTGAGGTGGGTGCTGCTCCTGGCAGGGCTCGGGGGCCTGGTGGGGTCTAACGTGGCTCTACAGCCTTGTGCTCCCTGCACAGGGTTTGGAGCATGGCTGATGGCTCAGGGTGGATCAGGGGTGTCATCCGTGCCCAGGCCTTGCTGTATCATCACCACAAACCTCTGATCATGGTGAGCTTGGATGCAGAATTGTCTTTGCATGTGTGCATGCTGTACAACCCCTCAGGAGCCCTCCTCTGCCAGCCTCTCTTCAGGACAGCTGCACCATGAACAAATGGATTTAAATTCTGGAAGATGTTCAGCACAGTTCAGTGGTGGCCCTTCTGCTTCTCCCAGATGTTTGGCCCCTGATGTCTTAATGCTAACAACAGCCCCACTAAAAGTGCTGAGGGACCATTCTGCATTGAAAGTGGCCATGCCCTGACTCTGACTGACTGAAACGGGGTGAAGGAGGTGCTCGTTGAGGTTTTGTTGCGATTAATTGCTCTGTGCTGTTCCTGGTTGATGGGCCATGCCATCAGTTGCATTTGTCTGCAGCGTTCTGCAGGGTGCAAGTGAATCTCTGCAGCAGAGCGCTCTAATTGGGATCGGCTGTGGGCTCGTTGCAGCTCTGGATGTTCTGTCAGGATGGCTGCTGAGGAGGACACGGTTCCCCGTGTGTGCAGAACTCCCCTCAGCCCAGGAGTCACTGGGGGTTCGGGGGTTCCCCCGTGGGCACTGCCAGGGTGGGCGTTCAGCCTTGCAGTGTCCCACGTGCCAGCAGGCAGGTGGAAAGGCCACTCCTGCTCCTCGCCTGGCACCTGCCCGGCCGAGTCAGACGCCTGCTCACGGCACAGCCGTGTCTCTGTGCCAGATTTCAGCACCTTCCTGAGGACCGGGACAGGAGGGAGGCGAGTGAGGGCAGCAGCTCCTGCTCCAGCTGCCTGGGGAGCCAAATGAGGACTCAGGGTGATGCTTTTCCTTGGTCCTAAAATCAAGAGCCAGACAGGGTTAAGGGATAAAGGGTTTTTTCCTTGGTATTTAATCAGGATCCTTATGGTGTGACACTTCATCAAGGTGGAGTGCACTGAAATGTACACCCAATAGATTGCGTATACAATTTTACGGGTTTTGCAAATCAGTCTATCTAATAAAGATGCTTCAATGAGAGGCTTGAATGAACAGTGTGGTATTATCTCAAAGTATTCCCTCTTGGATGGGCTTATCTTAGTTTATAGGATGTATTTTAGAGGGGCTTTGGTTTCTCAAGATAGCATCAGGCTTTCCAGATTTCAGCTGCAAGGCCTTTAGGATATTTGGTTTTATGGCTTAACAGAATACCAGGACTCTGTTAAGTTATCAGACTTAAGGAATTACAAGTATATATGCTAAGAGCACAAAAATATATAAAAGGTATATAAAAGAAAAGGCAAAAAATCATCATGGCATCAAGGGACTCCAGCCTGTGCCGTACCTTAGTGGGGCTGTGGATAAGGCAGCTCTGAGACCAACTGGTAAAATATATGTAACCATAAAAATAAATCCAAGTACCTTTATTTTTGGAGTAGAGCTCTTAAAGTATTCTCGCAGGGAGGCCTGTCTTTGAGGAATGCAATAAAATGCAGTTAGCAGCTGGAGCTACCTTGTTAAAGGAAAACTGTCAGGAAACACAAAGCTCACACTTTGATTTTCAGCTTTACCTGCTGCTAACTCCATTGGAAAACAGTTGTTCTTCACTTCCAGGAAAAGCACAAACTAAATTCAGCTCCTAAATTCAAATGCCCACAAACATTTATAAGGAGCACTTGACTGGTATATGGTTGTTTTGTTTCCTCCCACAGGGGTGAGTGCTGGTTTCTGGGGCAGCGGGGCCTTTGCAGTTCTGCTTAGAAATGAGGACCTGCTGTTGGTAACACCAGACTTCCAAAACAAACCCAAGAGCTTTGCTTCAGTGTAAGCTCGTGGATTTGAAACATATTTCAAAATTGAGTATATTACAAGAGTCCACAGTTACGGAAAAGACAAAGGATTTGGCACCTGAACTGAAGTGTAAAGTGACTCGGAGGCAGAAATATGTGATAAAAAGCTTTGTGATTTATTTAATAAACCAAGCATGGGTTTCACAAGTCCTTATAGGTTTTGTGCTTATTCTTTGAGACTTTGCTCTTGGCCTGAAGCAGAACTCCTTTGTGCCTTTGCTGAGGGGCTGAGTGCTTATCTGCTCCAAAATAAAGCAAACATTCTCCACTGCCTGTTAGCTGGCTTTTTTTCTCTGTGTCCCCAATCTTGGCTCAGTGTTCCTCTAGTGCTTGTGACTTTGTCACAGCTTTTGCCCTGCAGAGCTCCAAGGAAGGGCAAATTCTGCAGCTCACTGGGCGTGCAGTGGGTGGGGACACACCTGGCCTGCAGCAGCAGTGAGCTCTGCCAGGTGGGACACGCTCAGCACACAGCCCTGGTCTGCCCTTGCACGGACAGGCACGAGCAGTGGCCTGGTGAGCTCCTTGCCAATGTGCTGTGGCCCCAAAGCCCTACAGACCCTCGAGGGCTGCCTGTACTGCATGTGGACAGAGCCTCTTTGCATTGCCCATCCTGCAGAGGTTTTATTTCAATCCTTCCTTCCTGCTTTTCCCCTCAACCCTTTCCCTCCTCCTGTGGATCTGCAGAAGGTGTCTCCTGAACTTGCCTGAGCTCCCTGTCCCAAGCTTCTTCCTGACTAATTCTTTCCAGATGTCTGGGAACTTTTACGTTTAGCAGTTTTGCTCAAGTTCTTCATTCATTCTCTGAAAGAGCAAACCTGTTTCCTAGTATTATTTGAAAATTCAGACTGATCATGGCTTCCCAAGAGCTGCTTCTGCCTCGCAGTGAAATGTTTTAGCTACCACTGCAGCCTTCTGCCCCTGAATCAGAGCACAACAGATATCCATAAATAGCACAGAAGTTTCTTTTCCATAGCTGACAGCTCCAGGGCTGTCTATGGAGTCTTGAAAACACTCCATGCTACATTTACATCCCGCCAAGTGTCAGGTTGTTGGCTTAGACCTTCCCAGCTGTGGCAGCTTGGAGAAATTAGGAGATCTGTCCAGTGTTCCTCTGACTGGGACCAACAGTGGAAAGTAAGCGGCTCTGAGTGTAGGATTGAAGCAATGCCTGAGCCACTCTGCCTCTCCAGCACAGGCTCTGGCTTGTCTGGAAGTCTCATCTTGTGGCTTCCCATGTGTGTCCAGTGGCTTTTCATCCTTGCCCTGCACTCCATGTGCAATGAGGCTTGCAGCAGGTTTTGGCTGTTGGAAAGAAGCTTTAGGCTGTTCAGTGGAACTTGGGAAATTCCTGTCTTTTTTTCCGGAATTTTAATTTGCTTCAGGATTTACCTCACGTGGTACGTGGTGATTGCAAAATGCCTGTGGTGGGAGAGAGACTGGACCTTCCCTGGATTCAGATTCCTGTTATGGAACAGTTCAGTGCTCTTGGCACCCCGGGGTCCAGGAGTGGGGATGTGCTGAAAGGATGAACCTGCCTTGTTTCCCCGTACTCCCACCACCTCCCCAGGTACCAGTGCCTCCCCACACATCGGAACATACAGAAATATTAAGCACCTGTTTAATTTCCCAATAAAGCACCCTGAGATTCTGTTCCCCTCTGTCCCCCAGCACACCTCTCCACCGGGGCTGACATGGGATGGCTCCCTGTTCTCCCTGGTCCTTCTCTCCACAGCCCAGACAGTCTCTAGGCTGCCTGGGAAAGGCAGAATGAAGGAACATCGAGCCAGTAAGTCTCCTAACCATTCTGCTATGTGAGGAATGAATCCAAGAGCCTTCGCACACTATTAATCTTTTCCAGTTCCTAAGAAAGCAAACGATCTCCCCCCGCTCCCATAAATTCAACCTCTCTCCCCAGCTTGTCCCCTGGTGTTTGAACCGTTCGCCAAGAGCTTTATTAAAACCTACAAGATGCAGTTTTGTTCCTTACTGAATCCTAAACAACTGTGCTAGGTGGAGAAGAAACATTTGGTGCTGTCAGCTTTAGAGCATTTTTGTGTGTAGGCCATGGCCACTTGTCAGCCAGGGACCAGCCTCAGCCCCACACTGAGCCCAACAGGACATTTGCTCTGCCCCCCTGAGGCTGGGAGATAAATTCAAGCCGGCCAAACCTCACGGCCTCCTGTCCAGAAGCACCTGGCAGTGATCCATGGGGGGTAGCAAAGGGACGTTCCCCTGGATGCAGCGTGCTCCTGTGGCACCTCGCCTTCCTGTGCCACGCCACGGCCAGTACCTGCAGCTTGCCAGCGGCCCTGGGGACAGGCTGTGCTGGGCAGCTGCCAAAAAGCAGTGAGAAACCCTGGCAGCTTTCCTGCCACCTCCTGTCCCGCCCTGAGTGCCGTGCTGCCACCCCTCTGTGTGCCCCTTGGCATGGCCCAACCAGTGCCACCGCTGCGGGCGTGGGGCAGCAGGTGATGCCCCCCAGCCGCTGCTGTGAGCGGAGAAGCTGCAGCCGGTGCTGGGCAGCTGTGGGTGTGCTGGGACAGCCAGGGCGAGCGTGGCAGGTCCTGGGGGGGCAGCAAAGGTGAGGTGCACGCCAGAGTGCTGCCAGCTGCCGTGCGTCACCCCGCTCCTTGGCACATCACGCAATGTGTCACAGCCTGCTCCCTTTCCTTTCCTAACGTTCCCTCAGTCTGAAACTCATCATCCAGAGCTGAGAGAAAACATTCACAAACGAAGCCAAAGCAGAAGTGAGCAAAGCTGTTCCTTTGGCTGGATTCCTGCAGCTCCTTGTGTCCCACTGCTTGGTTTGAGCAGGAGCCACCTTCCCCTGCCCTGTGCACCTGAGCCATGGGGAGGGGACAGCGATCTTCAGTTGCTGTGAGGGAGGGCTCCTGCTGTGGCTTTGCCAAGGAGAACTCCCTTTCGCGGTACAGTTCTGGTACTTCTGCCCAAAGCCCAGGGAAGGGGGTGAGAGCAGCTTGTGTGAGTGGGAAGACAAGGCTATGGAGCATGGCTTGCACAAGGACTGCTTTGAAACCTCATAAATCTACTTGTGAGTCAGATGGCAGGAGCAGGAGAGGGGAGAGTGAGGGATGAAAGTCAGTATAGTTGTGGTCCAGAGGAGAAGCAGCCTGAGGCAGCTCTGGAACCAAGAAGCCCAAAGCTGCTCTGTGGCAAGCAGGCGCTGGGGGCACCTGAGGCAGCGACAGAAAGTTCTGCTCGTGAGGAACCTCAACGGGAGCCCCTGTGCAAGCCCCATGTGGGGAGCCAAGAGCTCTTGTGGGCTGAGCCCTGGCACAGCAGGGTTTGGGCAGGTGCCACCCACCCTGTGCTGCAGCACGCCTGGCAGCTGGGCTGTGACAGGGAACCAGGCATGCGGAAAAGCCCCCGAGGTGAATAATCCAGCCCAGCTTTCGCTGGACACGGCTCCCCCAGCTCTGAGAGGCTTTTTGGTCGAGTTTAATGAGATTAGTCTGTAAGCTCTGGAGATGTCAGCCTGCTGGCAGCTCCCTGTTCAGTAGTTCCTCGTGTGCCAGGGAATGATGTTCGTTTCATTGGCCTTGACTCCACTGGATCAGGCTGTTGCTCTGCTCCTCAGTTAGCTGCATCTGCGTGGCAGTAATGAGCTGGAGGTCACACAGCCCGGAGAGGGGTGCCCAAAAGTTTATTTGTGTGGAAGGGAGCTCTCCGTGCCCCCTGTCCAGTGGATGCTGGGGCTCTGCACCCAACCTGACCCCAGTTCCCCCTGGGAGCCCCACTGGGGTCCAGCCCCCGCTTATCGCTGCCGTGGTGACACTGCACAGCTCACTCTGCTGCTGGAGAGGCTGTGCTTCTGACAGCTCCAGTCTGCGTCTGTGCTGACATTATTGAAGCTACTGGTAATAAAACATGTCACTGCAGGGGCCAGGGCCACATCCGATCCTGCAAAGGGAAAGCAAAAATCCAAACAAAACCTCCAAGAAGCTCTAACCAAGCACATGCTGATGGTAGGGCTGGATTTCCAGGGATGCAGACCCTGCTGCTGCCACTCTGCCAGGATGAGAGGCGCCTCCTGGCCCTGCTGAGCTGGCCCTGCAGCAGGGCCAAGTGGCACACGGCATCCCGGTGCCACATCCTTGTGCATGTGCTGAATCCTCCCCGTGCTGGGAACTACAAATAAATGCTGTTGATGCCTCTGCCCTCCCGTCAGGGATTAGGACATGCTGGAGCAATTTGCATGGGGATGAAACTTGGAAGAAATGGCAAAGCTGAGGGAATATGATATTATTTATTATTGCCAGTTGCAAGGGAACAGCAGCAGTCTCCAAACTTGTATAACTCTGTAACATGACTATTATTAGAACGCAAAGTTAGCTAGCAATTAGCTAATTGCAATTCACATTGTCTGTTGGCAGTTATAAGGAGAACAGTCATAAACCCCAACAGATGGAACTCAAATGGGTCAGTCTCTCTTTTTTTCTTTTGTTTTATTTTTTTCCATCCCCAAAAGGCATTTGCTATGAGCTAAACTCAGGTTCTCACTAGGGTTCATGGAAGCAGCCAGCCTGTGAGTCAGTGTGCACTGGGGTCCCTGCAGGCCACGGTCCTGCACCCCAGCCCCACATATGGAGTTTGTCCTGTCCAGACCTTCCCAAATGACACAGTTTTGAGGCCAGAGGGTTCGGCTAAAAGTGCTGTGGTTTCTGTCATTTACTCTCTGTGGTGGTGTTTTTTTAGTAGCCATGGAAAAGTGGGGAGCAGAGAAATGCAGCTGCAATATGTCTTTGTTCTCATCCAGTTCTTCCTGACTGTACAACTTCAGGTAATACCTTCTCTTCTCTCTCCAGCAGTGACACAAACCGATGGTGCCTCCCTGAGCATGATTTCTAAATCTTTTGAGGTTATCTGAGGGATTTTCATTCCCTCCTGAGTCTGAGTCAGAACACGGATCTCTGCAAAGGTGAGCAGCGGATGAAGCAGCATTCTTCTTCCCCTCTCCTGTCACAAGAGATTCCAGCAGAACATCTCCCACAGGGCAGAGATTATCTCACTGCTTTTGTCAGAAGTGCCTGGGGGATGCAGCACCAGGACACAACAGAAGGGTAGAACATAAGCCCTGCACTCGAGGGATCACTCAGCGCATGGTTTACATCTGTTTGAATCAAACGCAGATGCTCCTACCTGTGACACTTTGCTATCCTCTGCGTGGGTTTTGTGCTCTCAGTGTTAAAGGGGTGCTGTGGCAGGTGCCTGCTGAGGAGATGAGAAATCATCATCCACCTGCGAAGCGTTTCTCTGCTGAGGCATGTCAGGGTGCAAGCTGTGCACACAGATCAGTGTGTTTGGCACCAGGGGCATACAAGGGGCACACATGATAGCCCAGAGAACCCAGGTGTTGCAGCCTGGCACAGGCCAGCCTGTTCCTCAGGTTTCCAGCACGTGCAGGAGTGTGGCAGCAAGGCTGCTCTGATACGTGGAAACTCATCCTGCATTTCAGACACACGGAAACCCACTCTGCATTTCGGATACCTTTTTAGAGTAGGGACCAGTACGGGCAGATTTGGCCTTAAAAGGAAGCACTGCAGGTATTCTGAGGAAATATTTCAGTAGAGAACCTCGTATCTACGTTCAGATGTTTTGTGGCCATGGAAGGAGCTTTGCCCTTTATCCTTCCTGGGTGCTGCTGGTGCCAGTGACTACGGCAAAAGAACATCTTTGTTTTGGGTCAAGCTGATAAAGACACAGAGACAGCTGGGTCATCTGAAACAGATTAGGCCCAGCAACATGAATTTCATAAACAGCAACACAGACCCACTGCAGACCTTTGGCTGATATTAAACAGGGGATGGGTTGGAATTCATCTCAGAGAAAAAGCATTATAATGAAATGGAAACATCAGGTTTTACTTAGAACCCCCAGGTTTCCCATAGGAGGCAGTTAATGTAGTGCCCATTTATTAAAGACAAATGCTATCACTTGGAACATATCTCATGGAGAGCAGGGGACTGGCTGATGCGGGGCAGCAGTAACTGGAGATGGAGCTTTGCATTTACAAGCCGTTGTTTTCAACAGGCCCTGCATGTACCACCAGGTGTGATGAAAGCTGCCAGGTGCCCCAGTGTCCTCCAGGAGCCCTGGCCTGGCCTCCCACCGTGCACAGCCCCACGAGGCACCGGCCCAGGCAAGACATGCTGGACTTCAATGAGTATTTAACAGCAGACAGATAATCTGGCTATCAGAAGTCAGGCAGTCATGGGCTAAAATAAGAAGGTATGGATGGGGGGCCCAGCTCTGGCTCCAGGTGCTGAGCCCTGCTCTCTGCTCCAGGAATCCCTTGAAATGAGAGCCAGCTCCTGCAGAGCATCTGCTGGGGCTGGAGGAGACCTTGGCCAAGGATCAGCAGGGACAAGGATCCTCTTCTCTGCCCCAGGACACGTGGCAGCCTGCACAGGTCGCCTCCTCACAGGTCCTGAGGCTCTGCTGCCTCTGAATTGGGGTCCTCACTCAAAAAGCTTCAGAGGGGTGTGCCTTTTGGAGGGAGATCCTCCCTGGCTTAGCTCGTTCCTTTTGAGGCCCGCTGGTGTCAGCACCCTCTAGGCACCAGCCTGATGTTCCTTTGCTTTCCTGAGTGAGAGGTTCTGAACTACAGGGTGAGCGCTAAGCAGTAACAACTGCAGTTATGGTCACGTCTACAGGTAACTTTGGTTTCTGTATTCACCTGGAAAATAACTGTCCGGTCAATTAATTGAAACAGTATGTGTTGCGCCAGAAATCTTTCATTTCCATCCCAACAAGATGATGCTGTTTGTTCTTTTGAGATCAGAAGCCCAGGACAGGCCTGTCCTTCCTGGGCAGTGGCAGGTAAAACGACAAGTTTTGGGAAGTACAAATTCTACTCTTTGCATGTAGAACTTTCTGCCTCAATGCAGGATGGCATCTGCAACCATTAATGTGTATAAATTCCATTTTTATGCTCCATCCAGCTTTTGGTACATCAGACAAAGCATTCATATGGGACAGAATAGTAAGTCCTGCATGTGTTTCCCCTCCCGTGTGAGCATCAGGGATCTGACATCCAATGCCCCAGTTCCTTTTTCTTACCGAGCTCCCAGAGGTCAGCAGGTCAGTTCACAGAGTCCTTCAAAAAGCCACAGATTCCTTTTGGGTAGAAAGCAGCTCTGGAGCAAGAGGGGTTTGGGATCTCTGCCCATTCCTCATGCTGGGTGCTGGATGGGGAGGCAGATCCCCCTGCAGTGTGCACAGGGAGGAAACGTGGGCTGAAATTTAGGGAAGAATATTGACATTGCTGCAGATGTGATCCACCCCGTGAGCACTGTGGGTACTGGGGAACCTCCTGGCACAGGCACAGGCAAAGGTGCTGGGCTCAAGAGCCATCACTTGGCAACCCCTTAATGAGAAAACCAAACCTTGTCCCACAGAACTGCCTGCTCCGCGTGGCTTGATCCTGGGAATGCAGCTGAGGGAAGATGTCCATGTGCTGAGCCTGCCCGGCCCCTGCACAGAGTGAAATAACCCCCCAAAAGGCAAATGGTATCAGATAAAGCATCTCCAAACTGCCTTGTCCTGCCAGCTCCACATCTGGGAGGAGAGCAAGAGGGCAGAGAAGTGCATTGCCTGTCTGCCTGCACCGTGCAGACAGGCTGGTGACAGCTCAGCAATGTAAATGATGCATAATAAGCCCTAAATAAAGTGTGAGGAACATGTTTGGGATCAGCAAATCCGTTCTGACAAGAAGAAGCAAAGGAATGAAATCCCTTTTCCCAAACAGACTGCTAAGTCATGGAATAAATGTAATCTAGTCCCTGTGAAAAATGGCTACTGAAGACTCCTGGTTGGGGTCTCCCTGCTCTGATCCATGGGGACACTGTGCACCAGGGAACATGGGCAAGGAGACCTGGGGAGGAGGAGGCTTGGGAGTAGGGGCCACATTCTCCTCCTCAGAATGCTCAGGTTCTCTTGAAACCCCTTTGTCCACTGACATTGGCAGCCAAGTCTGTCCCATTTCCTTACATTCCCCCATCAGCCATTTATCATGGCTGGGGCCAAATGTTCCCCTGACCCTCCACAGCCCTGTGAGCCTTTCTTCTCTGCTTAAGTGGGAGACTTAAGATAAGCCCAGAGTCTCTTAAACATGCCTCCTCCAAATAAACACAGTGGGCTGATGGGTCACGGGCTGCGTTGGCCAGCTGAGGGGCAGGGGATTCTCTTCACAGCTCTGTTGGTGCTGCAATGTTTCTTGGCCAGAGAGCCTGTTCAAGCACTCCGCAGAAGGATGAGTGGAGGCTCGATCAAAGGCACAGAGCCCCAGAGCAGCCAGGGTGCAGCAGCAGTGCCGGGAGGAGCTGTGGGAGCCGTGTGGGAACAGACAGCTCCATGCTCCGTGCTAAGGATGATCTTTGCACTGTTAATTTTCCATGGGTTTCTTTGCCCACTCCCTCTGCTGAGCCACCTCCAGGCAGGTACATATTTTCCAGGGAAAAAGCCTTGTTTGTTGTTTTTTTTTTTGTTTGTTTTTTGTTTTTTGTTTTTTTTTTTTTTTTGTCTCTGTGCCCACGCTGGGAGGTGCTGAGGCTGTTCCTGTGGAGGCCTGGGTGAGCTGCAGGGGATGGTCCTCCCTGGCCTTCATTGGGACTGTGAGTCTTTGAGCAGTTGTTTTATGTTCTTTGTTGCCCTTTCACTTGAACGGGGGCCAAAAAGGTGGGATCCAGATTGCAGGTGTGTTTCTGCTACCTCTTTCTGCTTGGGAGCTGCTGTTCCTGGCCTTTGTGGGCTGCAGTGAGGTTCTCTCAGTGTCCCCAGGCCTTGGGAGCCGCAGTCCCCCCAGGCTCTGCAGGGTTTTGGGTGCTGTGGGCCAGGCAGTTGTCCCAGGACACGGGGCTGCACTGACAGCACGAGATGCGGCCTCGGAGCGCAGGAGGCTGCCAGGACACCTCATCAGATGAAGATTGCCTCTTTGTTCCTCTGAAAACCACAAAAAAAAAGTTTCTCTCGTCACAGTTCACTGATGCCCAGACAAAGATGATGTGAAATCTGTTGTGGGAAGACTTATTTTATTACAATATAGGAATGCACAGAACCAGATGTTTAAGCTTAGCTGTGGCTCCTCCGTGTCCTGCTGTCCCTGCTCAGGGAGCTGCTCGCAGGGTGATGTACAGCACCCTGAACGTGTTTGCTGCTGTGCAGGTCTCCAAGAGCTGCTTGGAGTCGGGGCCACGGCCACAGCAGTCTCCTGCATCCCTCTGTGCCACGGGGCCTGGTGCAGAGGTGGCAATGTGATGCTGTTCGTCACACACACACAGACACAACCTCGCACTTGGATCAGAAGGCGTGAACTGATTTATTTAAAAAGGTCTGACTCCATTATATAGTGTTTCTACAAAGGCCAGGGACTGGGGGAGAAGGTTGACACCTCTCCCCATCCCATTGGTCAAGACGACTGTCCATCAGCTGTCCATGTCTCCAAGAACAGGAATGAAAACTACCTTGAAGTTATGAAAACATTGGCTTTGTTTACATCACCCAAAGCGTAAGAAAAAACCCCAAACTATGAAACTGTGGAACAGAAGAGAAGGCTGAAGAATCAGGGCGACAGCAATGTCACCTGCAGCGCAGGTGCCCCTCGCTGACCCCGGCAGGGCTCGCAGGAGCAGCTCCAGCCCGTGGCCCCGGCAGTGCTGCTCGCCCATTCCTGGGGTGCGCTCCCTCTCCGCGCTCTCCTGAGGCCAAAGCCCGCTCCTGGTTTTCTCTTTGTCTCTGCTGCTTCTCCGCGGAGTTAAAACGATGCAAGAGGCAGGCAGGGCTGTGTCCTGGTGGGGGCTGCGAGGCGGCAGCTGTTTTGCAACAGCCTTGGGAGAGCCTCCGCATCCCTGTGCCGGCCGCTGCGAGCCCAGCCCGGCGCTGCGCCCCGGCTCCCCCGGCTGCGGGCAGGCCAGCCAAGCTCACACGCACGTCCAGCCTGGCAGCCTTGTTTGTTCCTCCAGCAGCCAGAATTTCATCTTTTCCACCTCGCCGCTGCCAGCAGAGCCCTTATCCGCTGCCCTGACACCTCCAGGGTTTGTGTGCAGCTGGAGCACGCTGCCTCCACATGTCGCTGGCTGCTGGTTATTAAGCTGGTGCTGTTGTCGGTCCTCCCGCCGCCATTCAGAAGTTGGCAGTCCTTAAAAGCTCATTCATCCCGGGAGCCTCGTCCTTCGGGATGGGTTAACTCCTGCTCTGCCCCCAGCCCAAGGGGCAGCAGTCACGCCCGGTTCTCAATAACGTGGCGCAGAAAATCCAGCGTGCTCCCCGCACTGCTCATGGTAAAACAGCGAAAATTGCCAGCGGGCAGGAGGTGTGCTGGGTTACTGTGGCCCTGGCCAGAGCTGCAGGCCCTGTGTCCCCTCGCTGGGAAGGGCAGAGTCCACACAGAGGGACAGTGCTGGCAGGAATGATTGGAGAGGACGTGGGTATTTCCCCACCAGGCCCTGTAAAATTAAATTGTAAAATTGTCAATCTGATCACCACTCATTGCCTTCCCACCTGCCAAGGTGTTCTTGGCTGTTGGAGGAAGAACTGGCAAATGTTTGTGGAGAGCTTCAGGGACCGTTCCCCAGGAGGTTTAGGCTGTGAGGAAGGAATTCACTCCCCAGAGAAATGCAAGGCTCACAATGATTTCCCCAATTCCAGTGACAGGAGGGGCTGCTCCCCTGGACGTGGCCACTGTTTAACAGAAAACTCCAGCAAATCAAACCATCTGAATTGCCCCTGGGTAGAAAACTCCCAAAGCACGTGGATTACAATGACCAGGAAAGAGCGAGCTGAGGGTTTTTGGCCCCAGAGCAGACTGCAAATCCTCCTGCTCCAAAGGTTCCCTCTGGGCTGAAAGTCAGAGCTAATGCTAAAAAAAATATTTTTTATGCAAGATCAACTCTGAAGTGAAATAGAGAAACATACAAAGGAAGCTCAACTGACCATCTGGCTCTGACACTCCTGAAGCTCATGGCCATTTATCTCTGTCCAAAAGTGTGCTTTAAAGACACAACAGGAATCTTCCTTTGGGGAGAGAATGGAGTGTATGTTTGGCCTTCAAATGTCAAATCGAACACCAGAGCTATGGGAAGCACATAAACACCAGGGAACAAACAAGCTTGCTCCACACCTGAGATGAAGCTTGATTTTGGATGCAGAAATGTGTTTATTTTCTTGGAAAGAAGCAGGCTGTGGCCTTTCAGCTGTTACAGATTTTCTCAAGGGAATAATTTTCCTAGCAAACCTTGGTCCTTCTGTAATCCTTTGTAGCAACTCACCGAGTCATGCTGCCCTTGCTTTAAAAATACGTTTTCAAGGCCCATTAGCAAATTCACAGGGTTTTTTTTATACACTGAGAATTAAAGTGAAAACATAAGACCCAGCAAACTATTTTCACTTTATATACAGCCTCCCCAGTAAACAAGTGTTGCAAGAGCCTGTGCGCTGCCGGCAGAGCAGAGGGATGGGAAACAGAATGTGGTCACATGTGGTTTTATTCAGCGAGTTATTTATATAATCTGAAGTACAGTAACAATGTCCTTGGATCCGGAGTCTCCCAGCTCCACAGCCCCTGCTGATGGTGCCTCTTGGCTTTCCCACTGTGTCTACATGGACACCCCTGAGCTCCCAGTGCTTCACTTCCACCTGACACCGCTCCATTCAAGATCCTGGCTCCTGGGAGTTTGGATCTGCAGGGCTCTTGGCCACGTCTCCAGAGCTGCATCCTCCCCCTAGTGCAGCATCCCGCATCCTGGCACTGTCCTGGTACATCATCCTGCCCCGTGGAGCTCTTCTGGGACGTCCTCCTGTGTCCTGGTACATCAGCCCACGACCTGGTGCTCCACATGGATGTTCAGCATCCCGTGTTCCGCTGTGCCCAAAGCCGGGCAGGAGAGTGTTGTGAGAATATCTGAAGGATAGCGTGTCCCAGGAGCCAGCACGGCCTCATCCTCCCCGGTTCTTACCTCCCTCTGCCTTCCCAAAGGCCCACTTTCATGCCTGGAGATGTCCAAAAGCTCTGTGACTGTTTCTCCTCACTTTCCCTGCATCCCCTGGCATACAGTGTCTGTTCCTGTGCCTTCCCAAAGGCGCCACACGTAGTGTTGGTCCCCGTTCCCCACACACCGTCACCCCTCAGGCTGGATCCAACCACCCGGGGACGGGCTGTGCTGCACCCCGTGTCTGCAGCCTCGGGGCTGGGGAGCCAGCGGGCAGCAGGGTTCCCTGCCAGGGTGCCAAGCTCAGCTGCATGGGCTGCGCAACATTGCAGACTAGTGGCACGGGAGGAGATCAGCGGCGGCTGGGAAGGGCCAGGCGAGGCCGGAGCAAACCTGAGCCCGTCAGCAAACACCTGATCCATTCCCTCTGAAGAAATGTCTTTAATCTTGCTGGCATTAGAGGTTATGGTCAGCCATTCTCCAGGCAGGTGAATGGAATTTTTTATTGTGCTTATTTGGTTCTATCTTGGATAGCAATAAGGATTATCCTCAGATTTTCTTGTCTCACTCAGAGCCCCCAGCACGTGTTTATAATTTTCGTCTCCCTTTCAGGCAATGCCAGCAATCTCCTGAAGTTCTTAAACTGAACCTGTGAAATTTAATGGCTGGACAGTGTAGCTGACATATTCCTCTAAAATTAAAATGTGCTTCTCATACTGATTTATTATCTTTTCTCCTCCAGCAAAGTATCCGCTCTATTTTACCTCTAGTATTTCTCATGTGATTCTGTGTCAGAAAGGAAGGTCAGGCACGACACTGCTCTGAATTTCCAAGGAGCAGCAGTAGGTGGCTGGCTTGGATTTCTTTAGTCTGGTTTGTGCTTGTTTGTGCAGCCAAAGCCTTCTACATGGCAGGGACAGACAGACCCTGGGCTGGGCAGGTCCTGCCCCTTGGCCCTGGGGCTGCAGACACACCAGGGGCAGGGTGGGGTCCGGGGCAGTGGGGCTGGCACTGCCCAGGCCTGGCTCCCGTGCTTTGGAGCCATCCTGCTCCGCTCTTGGGTGCTTTTCTGTTATAAGCCAGGAGTTTAAAACTTGAAAAAACCAAGGATAATTGCCTAAATTGAGGGGGAGGATGCTGCTTCTCTTCTTGAGCCAAAAGAAGGACAATTTATCATGGAAATTCCATAGGTTTTCCTACACTCTCTCTCACGCACACATAAGAACACTCTGCTCCTGTGGAGCTGGCTGGGTGACTTGGGGCACTCAGGTGTGCCCGTAGGAGGTTCTGGTGAACCTTTTGTGTCATGCTGTCCCCCTGGGGCGCACCTAAGGCTGAGCTTGGCTCTGGGGCCGCAGAAGGGTTACAGGCAGCGCGTGGTGGCAGGCGGGGTGCTGAGCTCCATGAATCTCTAATTGCAAATGTGGAGTCGTGGTACTGAGGGAATCCAGTGAATCCACAGATTTCATATCTCCGCTGACCTCCTGTGGCCCATAAATGGTCTAAATACTGGTTCCTCTTGTCTGCAGCCAAGAGTTAGCTCTTGGGTTTTTCAACAAGAACTGGCATCATTTGGCAGTGGATTTGAGGCCATATGGAGTCATCAGCTCTGTTTCTCAAAAGCTTTTTTTTCACAAGTCATTTCTTTCACTGAGCCTGTAAGTGCTGTCCTCATCCCAGCACAGCCCTTCCCTGCTCTTGTTGCATCCGCAGTCCCCGCGTCCGTGCCTGGCGTGGGGCTGCTCCTCACAGCTGCCACACAGCAACGATGGCCAGTGCTCCAAGGCAAATGGGCTCTGCTTCCCCACCCAGGCACTGTGCACAGGGCCCGGCTCTCCGCTGAAGTGCTGGAAGCTCTGGAGGAGGTGGAAATGCCAAGACAAGGAGCTGCCCCGGGACGTTGCACAAGCGGAGGGTTTGCAAGAGGGATCCAGTGGCACCACCACGCACCAGCGTGTGCTGGGACGAGGCTGGCACAGAAACTTCTTTTCTTTTCAAGTGGTCGCCCCACCCCTGTTTCTGCCGCGGCCTAGTGTTCCCAGCTTTCAGAAGAAGCGGCCCCAGGCAATCGCTGTCCCCTCCGCTGTGCCCTGGGGTGAGCTGCGGTGGCACCGGCACTGCCACCATCCCTGCAGCGCCGCTCCTGCCATGCCACTCCTGCCCCGAGTCCCCGTGGCCTCTCCTCGCACGCCGTGTCCGTGGCAGAGGGGTGGCTGCTGCCTCCCGCAGCTGCCCAGCGCCGTGGTCAGCGGCCCCGAGCACCCTGACACGGCCATCGAGCCCAGGAGCGTGTCCAGGGACAGCCCGGCTCTTTTCCAGCCCAGCAGAAATCCACAGTTTGGCTCTCCGCTTCCTCCCATTCTGCCCAAGTTTATTCTCCTTGTTTTCTGTTTATGAGCTAGGGGAGTATTGAATTTCCCAAAGTCACTGCCATCCATTGCCACAGGTCTCGCACACAAAGACTCCCTCAATGCCAGGATCCAAGTTTTGCAATTGGACCGGTTCCCTTTCCCTTCAACCATTGTGGAAACAGCCTTTGTTTTGCTTCTGGATCTTGTTCCTCAGGCCCAAATCAAGGGCCACTGTCCAAGCCTGGGTTTTTTGAAATCCGATTTCACTGCTTTAATGAAAACAGCACATTTCAGGGTTTGGGGCTGAGGTCCTTGAACAGTAGGATTTTTTTCACAGGACTTGTATATCTGCTAATGCTGCGCTGTCCAGCCCTGCCAGTCCCCTGCAAACAGCAGGAACTGGAGGGACAGGGCAAAAATGCTCCTCAGGGGCTTTTTAAAGGAGAAAGCTGGTTCAGAATGTCTATTCCAACTGCAGACTGACAGCCGAGGCTGGACATCCTGTGCCCTCGAAGGGGCTGGGGAGCTCGGCAGGTGCCGGAGTGTCCCCACCGCGTGTGGGGAGCAGGCTGTGGCAGTGGCTGCGGCCAGTGCAAACCGCCATCACCCTCTGGCTCCTCCAGGGTCTCTCTGGCTCTCAGGAATGTGCCTCATTTCACTGGAGTCACGCGTTGCCTCCAGTGGGAGATGCCTCTGCACCATGTCCTGGCACAGGGCAGCCGTGCTCCTCTGTTCCAGGCAGGGAAGTTGCACCAACCTCAGCCTTTCCTGATGAAAACTCCATTTATTCTGGGCCTATAGGAGAGGAATCCCCTCTAACTGCGTGCTCAGGCATGTGCTGAAACTGCCCTTGTGTGTGTCAGAGCCAGGGAACGGTTCTGTAATCACCCATTTTTATTTAATTGCAACGCCTCTGTCCCACGAACTGTTCCAGATGCTCTTATGGTTCCTAGCTCTGGGCTCTAAACATGCTGTTCTCCTCACCCTGGTCCCCGCCCTTCGAGCACAAACAATGGTTTTGCTGGTTTTTGAGCCTTTTTTTGTGCCAACGGGATGTGGGGAGAGAAATCCCCTTCATGCCAAATCCAGTTGATAATAAAAAACAGGAAGGGAGGGGGGATGCCAGCTTTGGAGGGGCTGTGCGGGCGTCACCGTCACCCAGCAGCACCCCAGGGTGAGGGGGGCAGGTGAGGGGAACGCAGGGGGGCAGGGGAGGCCGGAGTTTCACGGAGGGACAGGAAGGGGAGGCTGCACACCCCAGCAGCAACGCTCCCAAACCCCAGCTACAGCACCCAGTGCGTGCTGCCTGCTCCTGGCGAGCCCCAGGGATGCCGCAGGGCCACGGGAACCTCCTGGTTCCACGGCAGGGTGGGCAGGGCCCTGTGCCAGGCACAGCCAGTGCCGCCGTGGCGCCTCGAGTAGGGGACTGAGGGCGGTGAGGATCCTGCTGGCAATGCCAGGAGCGCCCTGTGCCACCCTGTGCCGCCCCTGGCGTGTCACAGCCTGCCCAGCCAGTGCCTGGCAGGTGCTGTGCCCACGCTGGTGGCACCGCGTCCCTTGGCAGTGGTCCTTTTTTTTTTTTCCATCCTTCCCCTGCGCAGCCGATGTGGGGAGCCCTGGCTAACAGCCCACTGTCCCTTTGCTCTCCTCTGGGGGATCACTTGTCCTTGTGCCCCTGCTGATGGCAGAGGTGAGGAGGGGCAGCTCCAGACTGACCTGGGAAACTGGTGCCATCAGTGCTGGGGGGCCAGTGGCCAGCGGAAGGGGACCCTTGCTCCCAGGACAGATTGTTGCTCTGGTCTCTGCAGGTTCCCCCATATCCTCTTTTATCCCTTCTTTCTATATATTTCAGAATGATATAAATTCTCCGCTATGGGCCCTGCTGGGTGAGCACAAAAGAGAGCTTGCAGGCAGGCCCAAGAGAAAGGGAGGATAAAAAAAACCACAGGAGAAAATTAATAAAGCATTTGAGAAAGGGAGAGGATGCCTCGCTGGGAAAGTGTGTAGCACACAGGGCTCCCCAAAGCACATCAAAGCCTGACTCTGAAATTAGCCCAAGTGATGGGAATGTAAAGCAGGGGATTCTCCCACTGAGCTGTGGATTGAGAGTCCCCCCACAGGCTGCGAGGCACTGACATTTGTATTTATCCAGGCTCGAAGCTCCATCATGGAGCTTTTCAAAGGGCACTGCTGGGACCCAGCAGGCCTCCTCCCCAGCATGGCAAACATGGCACTTTTAATTACTGCTCTGTGCCGGCACATGTGCCCGACCCCCACACTAATTCTTGTTGCAATTACAGCGATCTAATTGAGTTTATTCACTCTGCGAAGCTTTTGTGTCTTTCTTCCTCGCACTCCCTGCCGGTGAGAGCCGGGCCCTGCATTGATGGGGTAGGTAAGGGGCAGAGGCAGTGCCTGGCGCTGGCCTGGGCTCTCTTTGTGTCCCCGGAGCTGCCGCTGGGAAATGCGGAATCCCCCCCGAGGCAGCGCCCCGCTGACCCCGGCGCCGAGCGCTCCTTGCAGAGGCACTTTCTATGCTTTTACAGGAAAATTGCTTCCAATTGACAGGGAAACGGTGGCACGAAGGTGACAAACAGGCGGCGGAGGGATGCGACTCCAACAGGGAGCAGAGGGGTCTCCAGACAGAGACTTTTGGCCGCGGGACCTCGCAGAGGTTGCGTCCCTGTGTGCCCATGGCCTCCCCTCGCTCTCTGCAGGTGCTCGGGGCAGGGCTGAGGCTTTGCCAGGTTCCCTGAGTGCCAATGCACTCAGCCACCAGGGAGGAGAGGCGTTTGGGAGGGGCTTCCCGGCTGAGAGGGGTCTGTTCGCAGCGAGCGGCAGCGCTGCCATCGGCAGGTGCCCAGCGCTCCGTGCCCAGCGCTCCGTGCCCAGCGCTCCGTGTCTGAACAAGGCCCTCGCCACAGCCCCGGCTGTGCCTGGCACCCCTGGCAGCTGCTGCAGGTGGAGCCAGGAGCCGGCAGCCCAGGTGAGTGGCTGGGAAGAGCCCCTGGGTGCTGCCCCTGCAGCTTGTTTTGTACAGAGGCAGATGCTGATGTCTGCTGAAAACAAACCCACCCATTCGCAAGCTTCTGTTGGAAATAATCTGCCCAGAAAACAAATCAAAACCCACTTGATTTTTTTAAAAAAATCTCCTTAGCTTATACATCTCTTGGGAGTGAATTTTGCCTCCTCTTTCCCAGCACTCACCTGTTCTTTCCTTTTTTCCCCTCCCTGCTATCTCTCTGGATTACAGGGCCGTGGTGGGACATGACATTCCAGCTCCAGGGATGCTGCCACCCCTCATCCCAGTGACCTCTTGCTTTTCAAGCTGATTTGATTAACAGTAAGGAAAATAAAATTTGTTGGTGCTTGAAATTAAAATTCCCTCATGCAACAGCAGCTGGAGAAACGCCAGAGCTTCTACGGGGGAGTGAGCAAGGCTCCAACCTGAGACCGTGCCAGGGCTGAGCTGGGGCACCTCCATCCCTGGAGGAGAACCTCTTCTTGGAGAGCCTGATGGGAACATCTGCCATGGCTTCTGTGGATGCTCTTGAGGAGGGAGGGAAGCAGACACATGGTGACTGGCACCCGGCCCAATGAGGGAGGAGGGGGAGGAATTAACTCTCATTTAAGTCCACTTTTGTTGTAAATAAACTATAATCACTTCAAACCTTTTGCTTAATCAGAAAAGGCTGTTGAACATTAAGTAAACCATCGGCAGACTTGTCTTACTGCTGGATTAGAGATATTAAATGCCAGCAATGCTTGATTTTTTTAATCTGTCCTGCAGCTGCATTATTAAAACAAACACATTTGCAGACCTGCAAAAATCCAGAAATGAAAACAAAAGATGAGATTGAAGCTTTCCCAGAGGCAAGATCTGAAATCTGGATAATTTTAAAATCTACGTTTAGTCTTCATCTTTTGAACCAAATAATGGAGGGAAATGACACATAATAAAATTACCACTGGAATTAGCAGCACAAAGCCAGGTTAAAACTTAGGAATCCTGTGCAGAGAAAACAGCTCTGGAGCCCTCTCAGTGCCCTGATGGTGCAGAGGACTCCTCTGCAGCCCCAGGTTTCTGCTGAAGAGAACAAACAGCTCTGGCTGTAAAAATGATGCTGTTCTTATTTTTCAGGAACTGGTGGGTTTTCTGAAAGCTCCAACTTCTGGACTCCAGTAAGCAAGCCGAGAGAGGCTCTTGCACAGTAGGATTTTTTTCCTGCAATTTAATTTTTTTCATTCATTCTCACCTGTATTTGAAAAAAAATGGAGGTTTCTGGTTACCTTGGTGGCAGAGAAAAGCCTGGAAGTGTGATGCCCAGGAGCCCAGCTGGAGCCAGAGAGCAGCATATACTCATCATTTACTCAACGTTTGAGCCCTTGTGCTGGCCGGGGAGCGGCTGATGGTGCCAGGAGCTCCGGGAGGCTCCAGGGAGAGTGACTCAGTGTCTGCTGGGGCATGAAACCCCCGCTGCTCCAGAAGTGCCCCCCCGGAGAGGTGCTGGGGGCCCTTGAGGATGAGGCATGGCCGGGAGCAGAGCGCGGAGTGCTGCCCTCAGCCAGGGCGTGAGCGGGCCCCTCCTTGCCTCGCCACTGCCACCCTGCCCACAGCTCTGGCATCCTTTTGTTCCTCCCTCCAGCCCTGGGGACAATAAAACCCGATTTTAAGAGAACCAGAGGGAGATGCCAGCTTGGCAGGGCTGGGCACGCTGGGACGTGCTGCTGTCTCAGGACAGCAGAGTGTCTGTCACTGACAGGGATGCCAGCCAGCAATTTATTTTCCACATTAATTTTGATTGTGAGTTCTTATATGGTTACAGAGTCCAATTTTCAAAAGGGAAGTTTCCACCCCCTACACACAGGACAAAAAAAAATCAGATTGACCTAAAGTTGTTCTTTCCTAAATTTCTTGTGGAATCTTGGCTGGATACGAGTTGTCTCAAATGCAATTACACTGTCATAAATAATTTTCCACCTCTTTTTTCCGTCTCAACCATCCCGCTCCCCTGCGGTCAGTGGAAATTTCCCCCTTTTATTAGGTTAGACTCATTGGCACTGAGAAAAAAACTGCGCTCATGGCATCATTGTCTGCTGCGAGCCAAATCCCCGGAGATTTCCCTCCTGCTAACACAAAAGCCGGGGCCAGGGCTGGATAAGGGAGCCTGCAGCCGCCCTTCCACAGGGCTGGGGTGTCCTTGTCCCGGCTCAGAGACACCCACAGGCCTGGGGTGTCCTTGTCCCGGCTCAGAGACACCCACAGGGGGGGCACCCACCGGAGCCTCGGGGGGCTCAGCAGCAGCAACAGCTCCCCGCGGGCTCAGAGCTGGCGGTGCTGCCAGACAAACGCACAAAAAAGGCCTTTCTGCAACCGCTCCTCTGCAGCGGGGTGTTGGCGAGGGAGGGGTCATCACACCCGCAGCTCTCCAGGTTTTTTTTGGCCGGATGGCGCCGTTTGCTGGTGCCCCCCGCGCTCTCCCCGCGCCCTCCCCGCGCTCTCCCCGCGCTCCCCCCGCGCTCTCCCCGCGCTCTCCCCGCGCTCTCCCCGCGGCAGCGCCGGGCGTGTGCGGCGGAGCCCGGGCGGACAAAGGGCCCGGCAATGTGAGCAGCAGCTGCCGCCCCTCCGCTCCTCGGGGCTCGCTCCGGCTGTGCTTTGCATCCCCAAACCACTTCACAGAGCCGCCTAATTGGAATCATGGGCGCGCAGGCGGGCGGGGAGGGAGGGAAAGCTCTCGGAGCCCTGCAGGGAAAGGGGGGTCGTGCTCCGCGCCCCGGCTGCTCCGCGGGGCCAGGGACACGTCTGACCCCGGCCTCCGTCACACCCCAGCAGTCCAACCCCTTCGAGGGGCTGGCAAACAATTTTCAAGGGTCACTGAAAGCGTTATTGGTCCTCAGTGCTCCTGGGATGGCCGGTGGGAGCGGAGTGGGACAGCCGTGGGGGGACAGTGGAGGCTGTGGTGCTCCAGGTTCATCCCTGACCATCTGCCCAGCCCCTCCTCATCCCAAACACCGTCTCTCCTGCCAGATGGGGTGGTCAGGAGTGGGACCCCAGCCCTCTCTGCCTGCCCCCTGGGCCAGATTCAATGGTCGGGAGTGGGACCCCAGCCCTCTCTGCCTGCCCCCTGGGTGATGGGGTGGTCAGGAGTGGGACCCCAGTGCTCTCTGCCTGCCCCCTGAGCCAGAAGGGGTGGTCAGGAGTGGGACCCCAGCGCTCTCTGCCTGCCCCTGGGCGATGGAGTGGTCAGGAGTGGGACCCCAG
>WBMY01017618.1:141299-155063 GCA_013397315.1 Donacobius atricapilla
GGGGTTGGGGGGGGGCCCTTCCCTTCCCTGCCATCGCCAGGTTTGGTGGAGACTCACTGAGCCTGAATGAAAACAAATGTAAAACTGATAGGTACATTTGTAACCCATTACCAGGCTGACTTTATGAAACTCTAAACTTGCTGGCAAGTGGAGGGAGGTGGCGGCTTCCAAAATATTTTTTCTTAAACGAGAAAGTTGCTTCAAATTGTGCTGGTTCTCCTGGGGGCACCTGGCTGAGGCTGAGCCCCCACACCTGGACCCCGGCTGCACCTCACTCTGATCAACTGAGGCAGCACTCCCAAGCCCCCGGTGCANTAACCCAATTAACTCTTAAAGCCTGCTATATTTACAGTTTTGTACCAATAACTACTGCCTATTCTAGACATGCAATTTCTACATCAAATCCACTCTACCAATGTCTCTCTGCCACTGTCACAGCAGAAAATTGAGTAGATGAAGAAGAAGAAGATGAGACAATGCCCAAAATTCTCCATCTTTGCTCTGATCTACTTCCATACTAAAAACCCAAAACTACAAATGTTCACCCTGTGACAAACTAAACTACTATTTATTTCAAATCTTTATTGTTTTAAATTTATGTATAAGTGTTGGAAGTTTTTCCCGTGGACTGAGGTCAAAGGCAAGGCTTTCCTGGGGTCCCAGCCAGGGTCTTGGACCCCCCCAGGGCAGTTTGAGGGGTTTTCCACGTGCCCTGGACTCCAACAATCTCAGAGTAAGTCAGGACGTGGATCTTATGGTGAAGCTCTTGCTCAGGCATTGGGGAGCTGCAGCAGACGAACCCCAGAGCTGCCGTGTGTCCAATGCCCTGGGTCAGATGGACGGATGGACAGAGGCCATGGGAAGGTGGTGGGCTGCGGTGAAGTGTGGAACAGGCTGGGAGGTGACATCACCAGAAGTCCCAGGGGACCGTGCAGAGGTGGCAGCATCCACAGCTGGCCCAGCACCTGCGTGTGGCTGGATCCTGAGCACTGGGGGCTCTTCTGTTAATCTTTGGTCCTAAATCTCAAAACAAAAAAGAAGTTGAGTTAAAATCTATCTTTCCCCTCTGAGTTACTTTCTTGGCAAAAGTATGAGCTGTGTGACAGCTGCTACTTCAGACACTAAAAATGCTCATTCATCACAGAAAATAAAACCCCTCACTGCTGTTCAGCCAAGAGCCCATGTAATCACCATGTAACTGAATTAGGAATGGGTGACTTTGCTCAGCTTCAGTTTCACACGATCCAGACAAGACCTGCTCGGTTGACTCCTCTGGGAACTGCACTTTATTACAGCTTCAAAAATTCAATAACGTTCAGAAAAAAGCGCTAACTTTTACGACCTCAGCCAGTGCCCACCATGCCTTGTGCCACGTAACGCTTATGCTCTGAATTTCCAAAATCAACGCCAGGCTCTTTGAACTCAGGCTTTGCCGGTCTTCTCATTGCTGGGATTGGCTTTCTGCTGCTTAACTGGAGGTGAAGTGTCCGAGATCTGGGGTGCAACATCCAGGGGCTGCTTCACCCAGGAACTGGGGTGCAACATCCAGGGCAGGGGCTGCATCACCCAGGAACTGACGTACAATGCCTGAGAGCTGTGAGAGCGGTGCCCAAGAATTGGGGGTACAGTTCCCCATCTCCCGGGATCCAGGGGTGCCCTGGCCGGGCTCTGGGGTGCAGCAGCAGCCACGGGGGGCTGCAGTGCCCGGGCTGCAGGGGTTGAGCTGATGGACAGCAGCTGTGCAGGCTCCGGCTCCGCGTGTCCGCGGTGGCTCCGCGCCCCGCAGGGAGCTTTGCGCAAGGCGAGCTGCTGTCAGGATTTGCACATAAGTCACAGGGTTTAACCGAAATCCAATTTGCCGGAGAGAAGTGTTGGTTTAGATTATGGAAGAACAATTCACTTGTGGGTGTGCTGGGAGGGGANCGAGAAAGTTGCTTCAAATTGTGCTGGTTCTCCTGGGGGCACCTGGCTGAGGCTGAGCCCCCACACCTGGACCCCGGCTGCACCTCACTCTGATCACCTGAGGCAGCACTCCCAAGCCCCCGGTGCATGTGTGGGTGTCACGTCCATGTCCCCCAGCCCCTGATCCCCAGCATAAGGAAAAGCTGATCCATTGCCACGGGTGGGAATTAGCCAACAGGCCCCAGGGAAGTAAGTTTTAGGCAGGCAAGCTGGAGGCCATGGATCCCTGGCCACGCTTCCTTGGCGGGAGGGGCACCACGGCCTCGTGGTGCGGCAGGAGCATCAGTATCCCATTACTGACATCCTGATAGCCCGAACACTCCCCAGGCCTCACCAGCCACCAGGGAATGGAGACATCAAAGGTGTCTCCATTAATGAGTCATGTTCCAGTGACTCATTCTGCTCAAGGCACTTGTAGGCGATGCTGTAGCCATTCTGATACTGTATTTGTGCAAAGCCAGTGCCCAGCTGTTCCCGAACACAGCTCCCTGCTCTCCCAGGAACGGGGATGGTGTCACAGCCCAATGCTCTGCCCAGGGCAGGGGTCCATGGTGAGGTGTGGGCAGAGGGTCAGTGTGTGCCAGTGAGTGTCCAATAAAACCCCGGAGTATCATTTCCACCTTTTCCCACCAGGGTGATATGCGACAGTGGCAGCCAGGGCTCGGGGCTTGGAGCCACTGGCAGCTCCATCCAGAGCAGGGGGTGCACTGTGGGTCCCTGAGCGCAGCCAGAGACCCAACTGTGGTCTCGGTCCCTGTTCTGTATTTACAGCTTCAGTGACGATCCTGAAATCCCTTACACCTGCCTTTTCCTTTGTGGGGGCACAGTGGGGAGTCACAGGGGGAGCAGGAGTGACTTTTCCCTGGAGCACAGGGCCTCCTGCAGGGTTGCATCTCCCTGCACTTTGGAGCACCAGCACAGGGTCTTGTATCACGTTCCCATGTACAAAGGAAGTTACAGGCCCAGGTGGATGTGCTCACACTTGAAAATCTGACCTTCAAATCCTGTGCAGCCCCCATGAATTTTGAAAGAAGAAATACTGGGTTTTATTTCTTAAAGGAAAATAAATGTGGTTTCAGAATAAATCAATAGAACACAACTTTGCTCAGTGGAATAAACCAAGTGGAGACATGGAAAAATCAACTCTTTCTGACAACTCCTGCTGAAAGCCTCTCATCTCTGCAGGTCATGGGATCAGCGCTGGAATGGCAGCACTTGAACCCTGGCAGGCAGCCCACAGGCTCTGACAGATGTTCCTGGCACTGAGGCACGAGGATGCTTTGCAGATTACTCCTGGGGTGGGTGAGGCTGGCTCCTGGGCAGCCACAGAGCCCCACATGCCACGCTGGGGGTCAGCCCCAGCCTCCCCCTGCATGCCACCCCGGCCTGGAGGTGGTGGGCTGTGGCAGCACCGGTGGCTCAGGGGCCAAGGCAGGTGTCGGGGCAATGCTTGAAGAGCTGTGGCCCCACCAGCAGCCTCTGGAGATGCTGAAGCATCAGGAAAGGCTCCAGAGGCACCAGGGATGCATCAGCCTCTGTCTGTCCCGTTGGTGGATGTGGGTCCCGATGTCCTGGGAGATGGCAGCAGCACCTGGTTCCTGCCCATGCACCCAGGGCAGAGCTTGGGTGCCCTCTGGGGCCCCACACCCTCTGGGCTGGCCCCGCTTCTCCATCCTCCTGCACTTGTGGGAGGTGACAGTATGAGACCATGGAAGAGAATTCGAGAAGGCTGGCAGGACAGAGCCCCACTGCCCGCTCAGGAGGTGATACCTGGAGTCCCAGCAAAGTTACTAAAACGGGGAGAAATTCTCATTTAATTTGGTTCATTTGTTATAATGATTCTTCACCATGGCCCACATTAAACACTTCAGTGATTTTTGCCTCTAAAACCCTCTTGCAGGGATCGTGATGAAAGGTATATTTATTGTACTTCGGCTTGGA
This sequence comes from Donacobius atricapilla, assembly GCA_013397315.1. NCBI lineage: Eukaryota > Metazoa > Chordata > Aves > Passeriformes > Mimidae > Donacobius > Donacobius atricapilla. Next base: position 145,203 of record WBMY01017618.1, read on the forward strand.
AAGTTGTTTCAGATGTTTCCAATTCATCAACCAGTTCAGACATCTGTTCCTGGTTGGGGCAGAAAAGCTTAACTCACACATACACACAAAAACTGCTCATTTTGGAGGGTTTTATGATGAGCTTTCTAATCCTGACAAGTTGTCAAGTAGTGCTAATAGCCACATCGCCCTCAGCCCCATCAGCCCCAGGCGCAGGTAGGAGCCTGTGGTGACCTCTGGGCTCGGGGGGCTCGGTGATGTCCCCAGCCCAGGGCTGCCCCTGGAGAGACCCCCGAGTTCTGCCCTAGTCCCAGCAGGATGTGCCCAGCACTGCACAGCCGGGCTCTACTCGGGATTGCAAAATCTGGCTCTAAGCTGGAACAAAACTACAATATTTTGAAATACTCTGGTACGGCAAATCAAACCTCAAAGAAGATTTGGGGGAGAGGGGTTGAGATGTTTCAGTGAGGCAAAAAATCAATTACTTTGTTCAGTTACAACTTGTCGATAAACAAAATCCATTTCTGTACCAAAAAAGGCAGCGAGATCATTCCAAACAAAAAAAAAACCTCAAAGTGATTCATTCAGAAAATGTCGAAACAGGATGTTTTGATACTGTCGGAGTCTATTTCCAGATTTCTTTCAAAAGATATTTTGGTTCAGTGGACCAGGTTGCAGGAAGTGCTGGGATTTTGGAAGAAGAACCACATGCTCTGACAGGACAGGGCAGACACATCGCCCTCCCTGTCACCGCTCCAAAGTTTCCTTCCAGCCCACACGGATCCCGGCTCGGGGCGGGCGGCGATGGCCACGAGCCCCACAGGGCTGGCCCACGCCGAGCCCCGAGGCCAAGGTGACAGAGGCACAACAATGAACCCCTCGAGGCCGGAGAGGACGTACACACCTGGGCACACGTGCACACAGATACAGAAACACACGGACACAGGTACACACGGACACGCGCGGAACGGACACAGGTACACACATGGACACACGTGGACACAGATACACACGGACACAGATACACACGGACACACGGACACAGGTACACACGGACACACGGACACAGGTACACATATGGACACACATGGACACACACATGGACACATGGATAGACACATGGACCCACACGGACACAGGTACACTGACAGACACACACGGACACAGATACACACGTGGACGCACAGGGACACACATGGACACACACGGACACACACATGTACACACAGATACACTGACAGACACACAGACACAGATACACACGGACACACACGGACACATGGACACACATGGACACACATGGACACAGGTACACACATGGACACATATGGACACACACATGTACACACAGATACACTGAGAGACACACAGACACAGATACACACACAGACACACATGGACACAGATACACACATGGACACACACATGGACACACACATACACACACATGGACACACACATGGACACATATGGACACACATACACACGCAGATATGCACACCTGAGCACACACACAGATGGATACACACAGACACGCAGACACACACACGTGGTTTCTCCAGCCACGGCAAGGGGTTTGCTGGTGGATGTGACTTTCCAGTGCAGCGGCAGAGAGCAAGGAGTGAGATGCCACCTGCTGCCCCCACCCAGGGCAGGCAGGCGAGGCTGGGGACACCCTGGGTACCCTTCTGGCTGCGCTGGNCTGTGGCAGCACCGGTGGCTCAGGGGCCAAGGCAGGTGTCGGGGCAATGCTTGAAGAGCTGTGGCCCCACCAGCAGCCTCTGGAGATGCTGAAGCATCAGGAAAGGCTCCAGAGGCACCAGGGATGCATCAGCCTCTGTCTGTCCCGTTGGTGGATGTGGGTCCCGATGTCCTGGGAGATGGCAGCAGCACCTGGTTCCTGCCCATGCACCCAGGGCAGAGCTTGGGTGCCCTCTGGGGCCCCACACCCTCTGGGCTGGCCCCGCTTCTCCATCCTCCTGCACTTGTGGGAGGTGACAGTATGAGACCATGGAAGAGAATTCGAGAAGGCTGGCAGGACAGAGCCCCACTGCCCGCTCAGGAGGTGATACCTGGAGTCCCAGCAAAGTTACTAAAACGGGGAGAAATTCTCATTTAATTTGGTTCATTTGTTATAATGATTCTTCACCATGGCCCACATTAAACACTTCAGTGATTTTTGCCTCTAAAACCCTCTTGCAGGGATCGTGATGAAAGGTATATTTATTGTACTTCGGCTTGGAAAGTTGTTTCAGATGTTTCCAATTCATCAACCAGTTCAGACATCTGTTCCTGGTTGGGGCAGAAAAGCTTAACTCACACATACACACAAAAACTGCTCATTTTGGAGGGTTTTATGATGAGCTTTCTAATCCTGACAAGTTGTCAAGTAGTGCTAATAGCCACATCGCCCTCAGCCCCATCAGCCCCAGGCGCAGGTAGGAGCCTGTGGTGACCTCTGGGCTCGGGGGGCTCGGTGATGTCCCCAGCCCAGGGCTGCCCCTGGCGAGACCCCCGAGTTCTGCCCTAGTCCCCGCAGGATGTGCCCAGCACTGCACAGCCGGACTCTACTCAGGATTGCAAAATCTGGCTCTAAGCTGGAACAAAACTACAATATTTTGAAATACTCTGGTACGGCAAATCAAACCTCAAAGAAGATTTGGGGGAGAGGGGTTGAGATGTTTCAGTGAGGCAAAAAATCAATTACTTTGTTCAGTTACAACTTGTCGATAAACAAAATCCATTTCTGTACCAAAAAAGGCAGCGAGATCATTCCAAACAAAAAAAAAACCTCAAAGTGATTCATTCAGAAAATGTCGAAACAGGATGTTTTGATACTGTCGGAGTCTATTTCCAGATTTCTTTCAAAAGATATTTTGGTTCAGTGGACCAGGTTGCAGGAAGTGCTGGGATTTTGGAAGAAGAACCACATGCTCTGACAGGACAGGGCAGACACATCGCCCTCCCTGTCACCGCTCCAAAGTTTCCTTCCAGCCCACACGGATCCCGGCTCGGGGCGGGCGGCGATGGCCACGAGCCCCACAGGGCTGGCCCACGCCGAGCCCCGAGGCCAAGGTGACAGAGGCACAACAATGAACCCCTCGAGGCCGGAGAGGACGTACACACCTGGGCACACGTGCACACAGATACAGAAACACACGGACACAGGTACACACGGACACGCGCGGAACGGACACAGGTACACACATGGACACACGTGGACACAGATACACACGGACACAGATACACACGGACACACGGACACAGGTACACATATGGACACACATGGACACACACATGGACACATGGATAGACACATGGACCCACACGGACACAGGTACACTGACAGACACACACGGACACAGATACACACGTGGACGCACAGGGACACACATGGACACACACGGACACACACATGTACACACAGATACACTGACAGACACACAGACACAGATACACACAGACACACACGGACACATGGACACACATGGACACACATGGACACAGGTACACACATGGACACATATGGACACACACATGTACACACAGATACACTGAGAGACACACAGACACAGATACACACACAGACACACATGGACACAGATACACACATGGACACACACATGGACACACACATACACACACATGGACACACACATGGACACATATGGACACACATACACACGCAGATATGCACACCTGAGCACACACACAGATGGATACACACAGACACGCAGACACACACTTGTGGTTTCTCCAGCCACGGCAAGGGGTTTGCTGGTGGATGTGACTTTCCAGTGCAGCGGCAGAGAGCAAGGAGTGAGATGCCACCTGCTGCCCCCACCCAGGGCAGGCAGGCGAGGCTGGGGACACCCTGGGTACCCTTCTGGCTGCGCTGGTGGCTCTGGAAACCAGTGGCTTCCAGGGCCAGGATGCTTTCCCAGGAGAGTGAGGTTCTGGGAATGTCAGCTCCTTAATTAACCCTGAGCCTTGTCGCCTCCCTGGGGTGTGAGCCCCCGGACACACACACATCTGGCCCAAAGGGAGAGTGAGAAAAGTTAATGAACTACGTTCTTCAGATTCACACACAGGTTCCCCTGTTTCCTTGTGCCAAGCAACCTGAGAGGTTCCCACAGCCTAATCTCTGGAGAGAGACAGACTGTCTCGTGACTCGGCAAGTGCCATGGATCCCGGACGGGTGAATCTGCCCTCCGCTGCCACGCAGAGATTCTTTAATTAAAGCCAATGTTGCCATGGCGGGGTCCAGAGAGCTCCTGACAGATTCAGGCTGGGGAACAACGGCTGACACACAATCTCATTAGCACCTGCAGCTCCGGCTGGTTATTGGATTGGGCTGCTTTGAATTTTCATTGTGTGGCCTCCTGGTTCTCACCCCTCTGGCGGCACGAAGAGCAGGTTTGGGGCAGGTTGCGGTCAGCCCTGCTCTGCCTGGCATTGGCACACCCCAGCATGACAGGACCCCTTCTGCGGGCGTTGGAGGAGCAGCAGCTTCTGCTCAGGCCTTGGGAATAAGGCAGGTTCTGGTGAGCTTGTGCCAGGCATGGACATGTGTTATCACAGCAGCTCTGCGGGTGGAGGAAGGAGCAGATTCTGCCCTCAGCCCAGGGAAGAGCTGCTGGCAGGCAGCAGAGCATCCTGCACTCACCTCTGGAATGGGAGAGGGCAGTTCTCTCATGGCCCCCAGCCCACACTGCAGGCAGCTTAATCCCTCAAGGTGACCACCCCACATGGGAGCAGTCACACCTGGGGAGTCGCAGCAGGTCACACTGGTGCACAGGCACAGAGGGGCTGCAGGCCAGTGCATGCTGTAAGCAAAGGAATAGGATGCAGAGGTGCCATTCATCCCATCCTGTCCCATCCCATCCCATCCCGTCCCGTCCCGTCCCGTCCCATCCCATCCCATCCCATCCCATCTCATTCCATCCCATTTCATTCCATCCCCGTCCCGTCCCGTCCCGTCCCATCCCATCCCATCCCATCCCATCTCATTCCATCCCATCTCATTCCATCCCATCTCATTCCATTCCATCCCGTCCCATCCCGTCCCATCCCATCCCATCCCAGGATGGTCATGCTGGGGTTTTTCCCTGTCCACCAGCACACAGCCCATCTGCTGAAGCACCGATGAAATCTCTGAGTCTTGTTCCTTCACCAAATTCCTGGCAGACAGAATTCACCTTTTTGCAGTAATTCCCATATTTTCCAGCTTCATTTCTGAACTAAATAAAAATCAGAATGATCCAATCTCAAAGCCAAGCCGAGGATGCCAGGAGCTTTGGGGCACCAGCCTGGAGGAGCAGAGCTTCAGCGCTCAGTGAAGGGCAGAGATTTGCCGCTCCACACCCTGCACCCCACCCTGCCATGCCTTCCCACTCCCCAGGCAATTTCCAAACAGGGTGTGCTGAAGCTTTAGAGGCACCCTGGGCCTGGAAGAGCTGGGCAGCACTTGCTGTGGCTGCTGTTGTGCTTCCAATTAGCTCACATCTGCTCCCGCTCTCCTCGCGCCCACCCCACCTCGAGCGCCTGCAAGTGATTTTATGCAGCAATAACAGAAATCACGAAACCTGAAATGAATCTAAACAAAAGGAATCATTCAAATCACCCTTAACCCATTGAAGGCCAGGCCCTGTGTGCAACCCAAGGCTGTGGTTTTAATGTGCTCCGTGACACAGAACCAGCTTCTTGACCCGATGCTTGGTGACCCACAGGAGCACGGCTGGCCCAGGCTGCCCAGCATGGTGGGTTATTTATGCGTGCCGTGGGGCACTCCCCCACAGCACCCAGCCTCTGCTGAGCAAACTGGGGGGCCCACAGTGACACTTGATTGCAGGGTCCAGAGTTTTCCATCTGGAAGGAACAGACAGATTTGCCCTGGGAAAGCTGCTGGAGGCATCCTGTTCTGCCCTTCCATCCATGCACGTGATGTAAGATTTAATGCCTCCCCTTAGCTTATGTATGCTGCTCCAGGCTCCACCTTTCAGGCCAGGTTCCTCCTGGGGTGGTGAGATAGTTTTCACACTGGATTTTTGGGTCCCCAGAGGATCATCTGGATGCACACAACTGCTGTGACTGAGCAGCAGAGAGCAGCAACCATGACCTCAGCCCATTAATGGAGCTGTCCTACTCCACAGCCACTCCGGAGTTCCTGCCCTGGAAGCTCCAGATGTCCACAACAGTTTTATTACTCTACTCCAGAATTCTCAAAGGCCCAAATACATAAATAATAAAGCGGCTTTTTTTTTTTTTTAATTATTTCAGGAACGCACCAGCTTCTTTCAATATATCCCAATTCTGAGGCATTTCTGTGGGTTGTTGCAAATGACCTCCAAGCAGGAGGTTAATGCTGGTGGTTGTGGTTAGCAGTCACCCACGAGCTGGAGGCTCCTGACGCTGCTAACAAGGCACATGTGTGGGAAGGGAGGATGCGGCGTGTGGCAGCACCAGGATTTCCTGTGTCTGGGGATGGCTGAAGCTCTCTGGCAGCACGAGGTGCCAGGGCTCAGGTTTCCCTGACCTGCTGCAGCAGGCTCCTGGCATATGGCACTGGGCTGGCAGCAGGAGGGTGCTGCCACACCAACCCAGTGCCGACTCAAGGGCTGGGGAAACCAGTCCTGGCATGGAGGAGCCTCCTGCAGCCAAGAACCTCTGGAAGGGAAGCACATGGGTGGGCAATACCTTTCTCCCTCTGCCCCACCAGTGAGTGGGCACACATCCTCTCCTTTGCTGATGATCTCCGTGACTAAGGGTCAGAGGGCTCAGATTTGGGCTAAAGATCCACCTTCCCCTCAGGCTGGTTGCGGTCCAATCTTGGTGATTTCATTCCAATCTCCAGGGACCTGCCTGTGTGGCAGCGAGCATCTCTGCCCTTGCAGCTGACACCTTGGCGGCCTCTCTGTTCCAGCAGCAGAGGGGAGCTCTGCACACTGTGACCAACCCTCTCCTGTTCCCCGCTCTGCTCATTCCCAGGCTCCCAAATTCCCAAATAAGCTCAACCCCAACCTGCGTGGCCGACTGGGGGCACAGCTGCAGAGCAGAGACCCAAGCACGGATTCCTCGCTGCTGGCATGGGGACCACAACCAGCAGGGACTCATATTTCTGCGTCCCCCGTAGGAGTATGGGTGCTATAATATAATCTGAGGAGTCAAAAGAAGCTTTAGATATGACTTATGCAATAAATTAATGCCCACCTTTCCAGGGAGGTGTCAGATGAGGAAAAGTTGGAGAAGGATGAAGGGCAAGAATAAAGTGAGTTCCCCCACAGAAAGGTGGATTGTCACCACAGATCTGCACATTTCTGAAGCCCATTCTCATCTGTCTCAGTCAGATCAATCACTCCAAGCCCAGAATTTTCATGAATTCTCCTCCCAAGCTGGGCACTGCTTTGACAAACTGCTCTGCCTAAGCGATGCCATTTTTACAGCAGCAGTGTCATTTTGCTATCACCCTGTAACAGCTACTTTTGCAGAGGGGATTCTACACTCCTCTTCCTCTGCAGTCACAGTAAATGTGTTTTTCACTTTCTTACCATGCTTAAAAATAGCATTAAGTTTTTGCTGATCACATGATTAAAAAAAAAGAAAAGACAAACTGAATGATGCAGGGAGTAAAACCATGTGGCACAGTAAAAACAAATTAGGCTCACATATGTTTTGTGTAACCCTCAAGACTTGTCTGTATTAGATATCAGTAATGAAAAGAATATTAAACTCTAACAGCACAGAATACCATATGCCGAGGAATTCAAAGAGGAACAATGCATTTGCACAGGATGCTCCTGAATGGAAAATGCCCACAAATGAACATCTTTTTTCCTTAGCTGTGGAAAAAACCCACCCCTATCACTCTTCTACTTTTCCATAGATTTTAAAGCAAGCTTTTAGGCACTGCTGTCACGTCACTGGAAGGACTTTGTGCAGCCATCCCGCGATGCAGGGAGGTTGGGACACAGGTCAGGAATGGCCACGTGCATAGCAGTGGGAACAGTGTGGGCCAGGGGCACTGCCAGGGGTCAGGGGCACTGCCAGGGGCCAGGGGCACTGCCAGGGGCCAGGGGCACTGCCAAGGGGCCAGAGGCACTGCCAAGGGCCAGAGGCACTGCCAGGGGTCAGGGGCACTGCCAGGGGCCAGGGGTACTGCCAGGGGTCAGGGGCACTGCCAGGGGCCAGGCTCTCCCCTGACCCCCAGCTCAGTGATGGCCACCAGCAAACAGCCTTGGTTTTGCCCTGCATACAAGGGAGAGGCATGGCCAGTGGGCCAGCCCCTTCCCTGTCCCTGTTCCCATCCCAATCCCTATCCCCATGTCTCCATCCCCCTCTCTGTTCCCATCCCCATATCTCCCTCCCTGTTCCCATACCCATCCCAATCCCCATATCTCCACCCCCTCCCTGTCCCTGTTCCCATCCCTATCCGCATGTCTCCATCCCCCTCTCTGTTCCCATCCCCATATCTCCCTCCCGGTTCCCATCCCAATCCCTATTCCCATGTCTCCATCCCCCTGCCTGCACCATGCTCATCCCCTTCTCCATGTCTCCATCCCCCTCCCTGTCCCTGTTCCCATCCCAATCCCTATCCCCATGTCTCCATCCCTGTTCCCATCCCAATCCCTATCCCCATGTCTCCATCCCCCTCCCTGCACCGTTCCCATCCCACCCCGGTTCGAGGCCCCCGGGCACAGCCCCGCGCAGGAACTCGTGTTTCTCCCTCCTGTTTACGAGCTGTGAGTGGGGATCCTCGCCGTGACTCACCGCCCGCAGCCACGGCTCAACCACAACTGTAACTTTCCAGTTTTCCTCAGAAACAGGGGGGAGGGCAGCGTGGAGGGGGAAGAGCTGGAAAATGTTAGGAAAAGGCAGCAAAGTCTCTAAAGAGAGCTGAGAAAAACAACAAATGGTCTTAGCAGGATACTAACATTTTAACAAGAATTCCTTTAATTTAATCACAATAAGATTCACCAAGAGGAGGAAGAAGCAGAAAGCTTCATCTGAGCATTTAATGAAAAATTCTTCACAGTATGGGCCAGTGCTCCTGCAATTAATTCCCCTTGGTGGAGAGTTTCCATGTGCACCTCCGGAGTCAGAGCTTTCACGCCTTGGCATTCGCAGAGCAACCAAAGGGTTGGCTGAGATTAATTTGCTTTAATCTTCTGCATCTTCCTCTGGTGCTTGCGGCATCGCAGCCACTGCCACAGCCACTCTCTGGGATGCCCCAAGGGGAAACACAAGAGGTGGCAGGAGGCTCTCCTGGTGAGAGCAGCATCCACCAGGGCTCCATGTCCCTGTCCCGTGAGACCCCCAGAGTGCTCACAGGGGAACTTGCAATGCCGAGCCCACGGTGGGCAGGGGAACTCTGCCCTGGGCAGTGGGGGGTCACAGCCGGCCAGAGCTTCCCTCGCCCTGCAAATAAAATAAACTTATTTGGGTTTTACGCGGGGAGCAGTTTTTACTGCCACTGAGCTCAGCCGTGGTGCGGGGCGGCCCGAGTCAGACAACACAAATGACACGTCCTAAACGGCGTTTTTAAAGGCTCAAAGCAAGCTTGTAAAGATTTTATTTGTATACGAGGCTGTAATGAATAAAGGAGCTGGCATTGCCGCCTCCGCCACCCTCCAGGAGCCCTGTCTGCCTTCCTGGAGGGAGCGCGCCAGGGAGCAGCGGCCGTGACGCCAGAGCCTGGGTGGCTGGGCAGGGATGGCACCGGGCACAGGGCACAGGGCACAGGGATCAGGGCACAGGGCTCAGGGATCAGGGCTCAGGGAACAGGGCACAGGGATCAGGCACAGGGCTCAGGGCGTAGGGCACAGGGAACAGGGCTCAGGGCACAGGGCACAGGGAACAGGGCACAGGGAACAGGGCTCAGGGCAC